>KV454565.1:70367-605084 GCA_001662585.1 Pseudogymnoascus sp. WSF 3629
CCTCCCGCGGCCCAACACCCTCCGCCTTCCCACCGCCAAGCATCCCCGGGACGCCCTTCCAAGGCGGCCGGCACCCCGTCTCCAGCGACGAAGACGCCGAGATCGCCGTGCTCGCCGAGATCGAACGCGATATCTACGCTGGCATGGAAGCACTCGAAGACGCCTTCGAAGCACTCCACCGCAAAGCCGAGGTCGTGCGACAAGCCCTCCGCCAACGAGGCGCTGGGCTAGCAATGGCTGCGCAATCTCGTCGCGGCGGAGTAGGAATCGGTGTTCGCTCTGCTACGCCGGGAGGGGAGAGTGTGGCGGGTGGATGGGGAGGGGGGGTTGGGGTGTGGCAGGGGGAGGAGAGCGAGAGTGGGAGCGAGTGGGCGGAGGAGGAGATTGCGCCGGATGATAGTGCGAGTAATATCTCGAGTTCGAGGCATAGGAGGCCGAAGAGGAGGAATGAGAGGAGGACGCCGGCGCTGGTGGAGGAGGATGAGGAGGAGTAGGGGGGGTGAGAGAGATGATATACTACTTATTGCATTGGGGATTTTTGCTTATACCACGCTCGCTCGCTCCTCATTTGTTTTGCGATTGCTTTTTGCTTGATCTATGAAACTTGCACGATGCGGTGTTCGGGATGTTTTTGCTTTTGCTTGCCAATTTGCTTTTGCGTTGCTCACAACAGCCATCTGAGGCTATTTGCTGGTTTATCTTGTCATGTCTTTGAGCATTTTACGGTGTGGTATTTGAGGGATATGTCAATCTGGACTGAGCTGGAGAGGTGCATGCATTATGGGGGGATTACAGTACAGTGTGAGGGAAGGAGTTATAGTATTTACGAGTACCAAGATCGATATAATGGTGGGATAGTGGGTGGGAATGCATGATGATGGATGGATGGACGGATGGGATAGGATGATGAGGTGTGACTGTACTTTAGTATACGAGAATCAGATCGATGATTGATAGATGAAATGCATACCTACCTTTGCACTTTCCCTGCCCTTCCCTCCCCCAGTGACCCCGTGACCTGTTCCCTCCATTTCCCCATTCCCTCCCACAAATTCGTGCCTTGATTTCCCGGAACGGGTTGAATAAAGAACAGTCACCAGCACCGCTTACTGCCACGATGGGAATCCAACACACAATTCCTAGGCACAATAACGCGTAATCTGTGTAAACAAACAAATAAACCCTAGCCCTCACACCCACGCACAGTCACTCACACACACCCAAATGCGCCAAAATTCACAAAACACAAAATTCCACACCCCAGAAATCGAGATCACGTGAAATGTTGTTTACCCCTATTAATCACGTGAAATGCACTCTCCACCACCGACATTGCTGGACACAAACTACAGTGATTCACATTTCACAAAGGTCATAAAGTACGAAAATGCCAATTTAAAGTTTTTCAATTGCTGAACTATGCTTCTGTCTCTGTGAAAATGCCTGGTGCGCCTGTATACTCCTCCCAGAAATTATCCCAAGGCTTTATTGAAAACAAGAAAAAATCAAGAAAAATGCCGAATGAAAAATCAAGAAGACGAATTGTGCGGGATCGTATGGTTTGGTTCATAAAGGTGCTCCGGTGTGCCGATGTAGTGTAATTATGGCTGGGATGCTGTGTTGGAAATTGAGATCGAAAGAAACTGAAGAAGAAAAGAAAGCCGAATGAATGAATGGTGCGTCGGTATCGTCGAGAGGCACTGTTGTAATATGTTCCTGGTGGAAATGAAATTCGTGGATTCGTGATGGTTCTCTGGATGCTGCTTTGGTGCATTGTGCGCAAGATGCCGAGTCAGAAAGCCGATTAAAATGGAATCGTGCAGTATCGTGGCGGCATCAAAGAATCGTATGTGCTCGTGAATCGTGATCATAATGCTCGTATATCTTGAAATCGTGCCAGAACCCAGCCGTGTCATGAATGCTTCCATACATGCCGTTCCAGAAGAAACCTCATGCAACTATCCACAAAAATTAGCCCAAATCCAATCATCAAACAAATCACACAAAGAACTCACCTCAATCCAAGTTCCCAGCAGTCCACGCGCGTCTGTTCCTGGCAGATCTGCCACCACCATTGCAGCAGCCCGGTCCGCAGTCGCAGTACCAGCATCCCCAGGCAAAGCAAAACGGCTCAGAGCCAACCGAATGGCTATGATCAAAGTAGGTGAAGTTTGGATCTCCACCGCCGCCACCCCAAGCAATCGGCATCCACCAGCGATTCTCTCTGGACCATTCCTCCCAAGTTTGTTCACGCTGCTCGGGCTCTCCAGTGGTGAGTGCGACCAGGCCGGCCATGCGAAGGGGACCTCCGTCGCGGGTCACAGGGCGTCCGTCGGGCCATCCGAGTGTGTTTCCCTCGAGCATGGAGAGGGCAAGCTCGCGGTGGAAGGCCCGTTCTGCTTCGGTGGCTTCTTCCTCGGCTGCGACCAGGTCGGGGGCCGATGCGATGGAGTGCGCGGAGACTGCGGATGCGATGGCGTCGGATGCATCGGCGGCCTCGCGGTCGGACGCGAACCGATTCAGGACCTGGAGAGCCGCCATTTGGCGGGCGACATCCGCGACGTTTGTGCGGTGGGTGTGGGTGCGGGTGGAGGCGGATGGGCGGAGGAGTGCCGGGCTCGGGGTCCGGGGTGGTGGTGGAGGAGATGGGGTGCGGGGGGCGGCGGAAGGAGGTGGTGGTGGTGGGCGCTCCGGGACCGGCACCATTGCTGGCGGTGGTGCCGCGAATGGATTGAAGCTGAGACGTCGGATGACGTCCCAGCTCTCCGGAGCGCCCCATCCAGATGGTGGAGGCAGTGCTGCGATGGCAGCAGCGGAGCGAGGTCGGGTGCCAGCGTTGGCACGAGGTGGATATGCCGGGTTGTAAGCCGGCATACCTGAGAGAGATGTTAGCTAGTAGAAACTAGAGGAGGAAGACAGAAAGAGAGGGGATTTTTGTGACGAACGGAGTAAAAAAGGTTTGGTGGTGGTCACGGTGCGGTTCACAAAACCGCACCGTGATGGTGGAAGGTGGGAGGGAGGTGAGGAAAGGTGAGGGGGGAGAGGAATGTCTACGAAGTAGAAAAGGTTGGGTGATAGGAACGGTGCGGTGGTGAAAACCGCACCGTGATGGTGGATGAATGAGGGAGGTGAGGAATGGTGGAAGGTGGAGGAGGAAAAGCGACGGAGGAAAAGGAAGTTGTTGACAGGAACGGGGTGGTGCTGTGCACCACACGTGACTGTTTGGGGGGGAGGGGAGGCGAGGAACGGTGCGGTGCTGTGCACTGCACTGCACCGGAGGAAAATGAGGGGGCTGTGAGAAACGGTGTGTCGCTCTGCACTGCAGAGCGACGGAGGTGGGAAAATGAGTTCTCAGAAACGGGTACTGTGATATGCACAGCACCGTTCCTGAGAACAGAAATTTCATTCTCCGTCACGGTGGCAGCAATCATGCTGCACCATGACAGAGAGGGGGAAATTCGACCACAGGAAAGGTCCTGTGGTAGGCACCGCTTGGTGCCGGAGGAGAAGGATGATGTTCTCAGGAACGGTGTGGTGATCTGCACCGCACCGTTTCTGAGAACTGGAAATCCATTCTCCATCACGGTGGCAGTGATAACACTGCACCGTGACGGAGAACCCACAAAGCAAAAGACAGGAACGGGGAAAGGGGAAAACAGGAAGAGTGCCGGAAGAGTGCCGGTGAATGGGCAACGACAGAACAGAACAGGAACTGTGAGGAAGGGGTTTTTGGTAAATAGAAAGGGGTCAAAGAAAGATCGAACAATAAGAAATAAAACGTACCAGTAATGCTGAGATATCCTTGAACATCAAGGGGAATATCCTCTTCTTCAGCCATGGCGAGCAGTCAGTGTTGGTCTTTGCGGGCAGTCGGTGTCAGTCTTTCGAAATATGGTCGGCGGTGTTTGTGGACGGTTCCCTCCGGGCGGGCGACTAAGCAGTCGTTAAATACTAAACGTACAAAGGTACATGACTTCCCAATTAGGCAATATCGAGGCTCAACTCCTATGAAAAGCGTTTAGCGTCTTAGCGCCTATCGAAGCGAATCGCTAGTATAATTCTCCTCCTCCTAGCCAATCAGCGTGAAGGATCAGGACTCGGACTGGGTGAATTCTTGATCTCATAGGTGAAAGGGGGCGCTAGCGTTGATTTGGCTAAGCGGACTGCAATTGTATACCGGTTCACATCACAGGGAGACTTCTTGTTTTCTTTCCCTCTCTTCTCTTCCTTCTTTCTTCCTCGTTTCTCTCTCCACATCCTCACGTCTTCAAGGGGTCATTCTGTGACTTTGAAAGCGTTTCTTCTTCAAATCCTCCTTTAGATTGAGGAGGTTTGCTATCCTGCCATCAAAAGGTATGTTGCCATTCTATATGAAGCTATCTCGATCTTGAGGAAAAGTATAAACACGCATTACATATCATGATAGCCACACAGAAAGCATCCTTGAGCTTGATACAATATTGACAGTATGAGATGCGGCTTTATACTTACTTTCTTTGATCATAGACCTCCAACAAACCTGTTGAAACCTGACCTACAGTGTATGTATCCCTTCGATCTTTGTTTTGTTGCCCATTATTCATGTTTCAATCTATCATCCTCACCTTTTCATTCCTATTTCCATCTTCATAGATCGGGCACCATTCATCAAAGATGGATGGTCTGGTGGATAATCAGTTCTGCCAGTTTCCATCAGTTGGGTCTCTTTGGCCTCTTTGACACCATGGGGCAACACCCACAACAAAGAGCGCCCACCTCAATGTTTCCCTCCCATCACCTTCTCACCACCTCGCCATCTCACCTTTTCATCCTCTCTCCACATCCATCAACCCACCAAACTGACATCCCCCAAGCAGACACAACACGCAACAATGTCTGCAGATGTTGCTGCCCCTGTCTTGCCTGATGGCAAGGAAGAGGGCAAGGAGGAGGAGGTTCGTAGCCCCTTCGACCCCAACCTCCCAGAGGATCCCCGCCACTCCGAGTGGATCAAGCAGAGCGGCCATGCCACCCGTGTCGCATACAACTATGCGGCTTACAACATGACTGAGGCCGAGCGCCGCGCCGCTGAAGGCGAGGGCCCTATTCTCGCTCCTGGCGATGTTCTCCAAGACGAGGGATGGGCCAACAACGCCACTGTGTACGAGTGGTGTGATGAGTATGGCGATGTCGGCCCAGCTCACCCTATTCTTGAGAAGCAACTCTTTGGATCCGATGTTCATGTTACTACTGGCATCGATTTCTCGGGGTATGTTTCTTGCTCCTTCATTCTCATTCTCTTCTAACCTTTCGCAGTGTTACCTCCATTAACGTTGTCCAAGAGGGCACTGTTCGTATCAAGCCTGTTCTCAGCTTTGATGATGCCGGACTACACCCCGTCATGCTTGCCAACGTTCGTCTGGCTGGCTATACCGTTCCCACACCAGTTCAGTGCTACACATTGCCCGCCATCTTCCAGGGCCATGATATTGTTGCCTGTGCCCAGACTGGTAAGTCTCCCCCCATTCCCACAACCATCACACACAATCTAACAACCTCTCCCAGGCTCCGGCAAGACTGGTGCCTTCTTGATCCCCACCATATCCAAGCTCATGGGAAAGGCCAAGAAGTTGTGTGCCCCGCGTCCCAACCCTGCGACTTTCGTCCCAGACCCCCGCAACTTTACTCGTGCCGAGCCACTCATGCTCATCGTTTGCCCCAACCGTGAGCTTGCGGTGCAGATCTTCAATGAGGCGCGTCGCTTCTGCTACCGCTCAATGCTCCGTCCATGTGTTGTGTATGGTGGTGGCCCCCGCCGCGACCAGCTCAACCAGATCGCCAAGGGCTGTGATGTTCTCATTGGAACTCCAGGTCGTCTCGTTGATTTCATCACCAATGAGCCAGAGCGTCTCTCTCTGTGCCGCCTCAAGTACATGATTGTCGATGAGGCCGATGAGATGCTCAGCGCCGACTGGGAAGATGAGTTCAAGGTCATCATGAACGGCGGTGGTAAGTTCTTCTCCAATCCCCAGATCGATCTGTAGATCGACCCCAAGCTAACACCTTCTCAGACCAGGAGGATGGCAACATCACCTACATGATGTTCTCCGCGACCTTCCCCAAGGTTGCCCGAGACCTTGCAAAGGAGCACCTCGCCAACGACTTTGTCCGCATCCGCGTCGGCCGTGCTGGATCCACATCCACCAACATTGAGCAGAACGTCATCTATGTCGAGCCATCCGCCAAGCGCCAGGCCCTCCTCGACTTGTTGTACTCTCGCCCCCCCGCCCGTACCATTGTGTTTGTGAACAGCAAGCGCAGTGCCGACGAGCTCGACGATTACCTGTACAACATCGGTATGCCCTCCACTTCGATCCACTCCGATCGCACCCAGCGCGAGCGTGAGGACGCCATTCGTTCTTTCCGCATTGGTGCCGTTGGCATTCTCGTCGCGACCGGAGTCTCTGCTCGTGGTCTCGACATCAAGAACGTGATGCACGTCATCAACTTCGATCTGCCCAACGCCGATTTTGGCGGTATCGAGGAGTACACCCACCGCATTGGTAAGCCCCCTCCCCTCCCCCATCTCTCTCAACCCAAACTAACCCCCCCTCCCAGGTCGCACCGCTCGCATCGGCAACCGCGGCCTCGCCACCTCCTTCTACTGCGACCGCAACGAGGACCTGGCTCTCGACCTCGTCAAGACGCTCAGCGAGACCAACCAGCCCATCCCTGACTTCCTTCAGGCCTTCGTCCCCGAGGGCGGCGCTGCCGAGCTGGAGTTCGAGGTCGACTCCGACTTTGGCGGCGACGATTCTGAGGAGGCTGCCGCGCCGGTGGCTGATAAGCTCATTGACGTCCTCGCCGACAACGTCAGCAAGAACCTTGTCATGAACACCCCCACCGCGCCGCGCTTCCTCCCAGGCATGAAGCCACGTGACCCTACCGCTCAGCCAGAGCAGAAGGTCGTTGCTCCTGTGGCCCCCGCCGTCCTCGAGCCGGTCAACCCCAATGTGCCCCGCATTAGCGGTATTGACATCAAGGGTAAGGGTAAGGAGATCGAGGTCCCCATCCCAACCGTCACCGTGACTGCTCCCAGCGTCACCGCCGCCGATGAGGATGACGACTGGTAAGCACCTCGCCTCGCCCTCCGCCCACCAGCACTCGATCCCTCGATCTGCTCGTCGGCCGACGCGAATGAAACTTGTACGATACCAATGACGCACCTTGCGATTGGAGGTTTAGATGAGATAGATGATGGCTGGTGCCCCGACTTGTTCTTTCTTCCTTGTCTTTCTCGCTGTCTTTTTTTCCTCGTTTTTTCTCCAAGGGGACAGCCAGGCTCTTGCTCGGATAGTTTCGCTGGATAGGTCACCGCCGCGCAGGGAAGGCGTTATCTGGGAATGCCCGATTCTCGGTTGGTCTGGATAGACGGGAGATCGGGAGGGTGTATGCTTTGTGGTTATGTTTCTTTGTGGGGTGGGGAGGGGGGAGAGGGTGGGTTAGCTAGGTTGGTATGAGGGGGAATTTAACGTTGTTCTGCGATACCCTTTGCTTTTATTTTTGATTTGTGATTGATGTGATGTTGTGACTTGCCTTGTTTGATCTTGAGATGTATTATGGGGGACGTGATGCCACATGGCCACAAATCGTGGGGTTGTTCCTGCCATTTCTTGTCTCACTAATCGTCGGAACCGACCCTATTGCATAGGGTCGGGGTAAGCAAAGGGCGTTCACTGCCGGCGCTTACTGCCACTTCATATCGTATCCCCATCCATAGCCTCAACATATCTATAGCTTATAATTTATATACTATAACTATGTAATTGAAATGGAAGACCCTATTCTATCTAATGCTCGTTAATGGCTTGTGGCAAACCCATCTAAATCCTTTGCTACTATAAGCTAGATTTTCAAAGTATTAAAATTAACGCTTTAATCATTAATTACTTAACTTAATCACACATAAGTTAGCTATAGAGGACATAATAAGCTCCTTATAATTGCTTAAACGAAGGCTCTTAAGGAGTAGATAATTATGTAATATAAGCAAGGGCTTAGGGCTATAAAGTAGATGACATTTACTACTATTTGTCATATTTAACAGCTAAAACTACTACCTTTATATAGTTAGCTTATGAAATTCATAAAGAATGAGCTTTCTAATTTCTATGTTATAAAAACAAAGTCTATTGCTCTATAGTAGGTTTAAGCTTAAGATAAGAGCATTCTTTAAAAGTAGTTTCATAATTATAACGATTTTATTACTACTTAGAATATAGGAGTAGATTATATATAGAACATAGACAAGACTAGCTTTTAGGTTAGAATTCTAGGAGGCAAATAAGTAATAGTTCTATATAGAGTTATAGAGCTATATATAAGAAGTCCTAAGAATTAAGTATTAATTATAGTAATTAAAGCTATAACGTGGTCCACCATTAAGCGGGACACCCCATCGAGCGGGACACTTTTCTAGACCTCGTAACTACAAACTGCCAAAATTCCAACAAAAACTCATGAAATCAATTGCAACTACTCAGATTCACTTGAACTATCTGTTTGTCCAGCCTCTAGGCATGTCCTTACATTATGGCCGGTCTTGCGGCAGATGCCACAGAGCCGCGAACCCGTCTGACGCCTCTTTGACGACCCTTCGTTTTCCCCCTCGACACGTTCTTCCTCTTCAACCACACCCTTCTCTGCCATTATCTCCCTAGCCTGGCTTCCATTGATAGCCCCTCCATCCTGGAGACGCGTCCGTTTAGCCCTCCGGCGCTTAGAAAGTGCATTGTTAGCCTCTTGCAATGTCTGTACCTTAGCCTCTAACAACAGTACCCGAGAGGAAACTGCTTGCATTCCTCTCGAAAGCTGGTCGACAGCAGCTAAAATCGGAGTCAGAGAGCTTCCCTGGTGTCCAGCAATTCGACCTTTGATAAGGGTAGACTGCGAGATGGCTTCGTTAGTAGTCTGGGGTGTCTTGGAGACCCAAGGTGAAGGTGGCCCATTAGGAGTCCTAGGGGGTGTTGGCGTCCGCAACTTGATATCCAGCTTCGAAAGCACAGCCTGTGGATCATAGGGGATAAGTCCAGCCCCCCGAAAGCCCCCAAGAACGTTTCCTTTAGTGAAAGTCCGGTAGAAGGCGGCTCTGAATGCAAGGAAGAACTCAGGCTTGGTGATGTGTGTAATCCGGGCCCTAATGAAGAGCTCGATTTCGGCGCCGTACATCTTCTTTAGGACACTGTAACAACCGACATCAAGAGGCTGGGTAAGATGCGAGGAATGGGCAGGTAGACAAATGGTAATGATGTTGTTCTCCTTGCAATACTCCTCGAATTCGGCGTTAACGTGGCTCTCATGGCCATCAAGCACTAGCATCCGATATGCACCCCTCTGACGGTGTTGGGTATGCTTGTTGAAATGCTACAGCCATTCTAGACCAGTCGAATTATCTGTCCATCCATTGGTTGTTGTTGCAACTACCCAGTCGTCAGGAATCTGGTGTTCAGAGTACCAGCTGGCAAGGTGGAAACGGCCCTGAACCACTAAGAAAGGCGGCATCACATACCCATCGCTAGCGATACTGCAAATCGCTGTTGCCCATTCTCGATTGCCTGGCTGAATGGCCTTCGGTTTTCCAATCCGATCAGAGTGCGTAACTACCATCCCAGGCCGTATCATACCCATCATGAAGCCTGTCTCGTCAAAGTTGTAGAAGTCGCAGTCGAGGATGCCGTATTTCGCACGCATATTAGCCACTAGTCGGAACCATGGCTCAATAATTGTAGGATCTTCGCAGAGGCCTCTCTGGTAGTCGTAGACGCGATTGAAACGCGTCTTTATCTCTGGACGTCGTACAACGAAGCGGTCTGCCCAGTTCTTTCCGATATGTCGTGCACTGCGTTTCTGAAGTAGAAGATTAGCCGCATCACCAACGTCGACAATCCGGGGCGAAAATCCTCGCGAATCCTGATCGAGTATGTATTGGACAATCACATCCTCTTCTATTTTCGTCAGGTTCGAACGGGCGTTGTAGCTGTCGGACTTCGTAACCCGGCCCTTCATTCTGGCGGCAATCGTCGACTTGGGTACGTTGTAGATTTCAGCGGCACGTCGGATACTTAAACGCGGTGTCGATCGAATTGCATTGATCGCAAGAAGAACTCGATGTTCTGGCAGGTTATTGGACATTGTTGTGGTTGAGAAAACGCGTCTTGAAGTTGGGTGGTCATGGTGGTGGGGAAGTGTCCCGGTCGATGGGGTGTCCCGCTCGATGGTGGACCACGTTATCTATAAGTAGAAGAGTTACTCTACTAATACTCATTATTCTAGGCAAAGTCCATATAGACTTATAGTACTATCTAAGTCTTGTTAGCATAGAATGGGTTATATTATTAGAATTAGGATATATAAACAACTAACTTACTATAGAGTAGCTTAATTACTTTATTTTTGTTATGAATGTGTTGCTACAGAGTGTTGCTATGGATGTAGGGGCTAGTAGGGTATTCACTCTTTGCTTATGGAATAAGCACTGTGTATATTAGCACTCTTCTTCTCTTCTTCTCTTCTTCTCTTCTTCTCTTCTTCTCTTCTTCTCTTCTTCTCTTCTTCTCTTCTTCTCTTCTTCTCTTCTTCTCTTCTTCTCTTCTTCTCTTCTTCTCTTCTTTCTTCTTTAGATTTATTATTCCGTCTCAACTATCTACATGACTCTACTCTACGTGACTCGTAACAATTTTCTACATGTAAAGCACTCCTACTTATAACGTTAAGCTACTACTATTAGACTCTTATAGTAGTTACTAAATGCTAGAGTTTATAATATATGTAGTAGAGCATAATATTATCACTTATGCCTTCCCTTTACATCTTACCTATATTCTATAGCCATTAGATGTTAGGATTTTCTAGCCTTATAAGCACTAGTACTACAAAGCAGTCTATTCTATAATATAGAACCTTAATCTTAAGTATAATATACGCTTGTTTATAAGAGATCTCTCTATAATATAAGAGTAGACTTTTAAAGAGCTTACTATTATTCATGCATTTAAAAAGGTAGGAGTATAGCCTATTAATTATAATAATGCACTTATAAAGCTATAGAAATACTTAAAACTAGCTTCTACTTTACCATCTATTATACTAGCCTCTTTTTAAGAGTCTAAAGAGTAACTATAGCATTAGAAAGCTATGCTTCTAGTCCTACTTAGTAGCCCCTCTTAATAGTAGTATAATAATTAGGTTATTAGGATAGAAGTAGTATTAGCTTATAGACAACTTTAAGAGCTTAACGTCTTAATTCTATAACAGCAGGTTAACAGCCATAAGAATAGGGGGTGTAGTAGCTATACATGCTTATAAATTAGAGGAGCTCTTACTATAGAGGATGCGCAAGCTTAGTAGGCTAAAAAGGTACAGCAAGTAGTAGAGAAAGAGGCTTCTAAAGAAGCCTAGATAGCCTGTTAGGCTACTAACTAGGCCTATAAGCAACTCTATAAGGTAGGAGTTAAAGCCTAGAAGCAAGAACACCTCTAGAAGAAGAGGGTAAAAGCCTGTTAAAAAGCTAGTAATCTAATTCCTATAGAGGACTAAGACCTAATTCTAGATCTAGAGGCAGAGAGCAAAAGTGAGAGTGGGAGTGGGAGTAGGAGCAAGCACGAATTTGAGTGGCATGGATATGAGAATTACGAGTAGTTATTCAATTGAAGTATCTTTTCTTATAAATTACTATATAATGGTACCTACAAATTTTTGGTGGTTGCAAACGCCGTTTGCTTCCGCGAACGCCCTTTGCTTACCCCGACCCTATGCAATAGGGTCGGTTCCGACGATTAGTACATGTAATTTAAGCTTATAACATCCCTATCGCCCCTCATTGGAGCCATACAGTAGCTTTGTCCAGCTAGGCAGGGATTAGACCACGACGCCCCAAAACCATTCGTAGGTGCATATAACAGATAGGTGCATAGATCAGCTTCTACTAACACCAGTATAAGTGAATACTCCAGTCCCAGAGAATTAAACGAGTTGGTTCGCGCTCAGGAAGTCACGCCTGGGACTCAACAACTTCGAGTAGCTCGGTAGGCCTCCAGCGACGACGACGTCAACAGCGCAATGGATCGTCTACCAGCAGAGATTATATCTGAGATAGTATCGTATCTAAATGCACTCGGAAGGACACACTATAATCTATGGAGAACAACCTCTCTACCTATGCGACAATAAATAGGACATGGCAGAGCGTAATCGAGCATGAGACATTCAGCCGCATAAGCATCTTCTCCACCATGCTCCCCAAGCTCACAGCTATTCTCAGCGGTGCAACAGGAGACCGCCGCATCCGTTCAATACGGGTCCTAGAATTTCACTATGTTACTGATCTGATGGCTCCTGCACAGCATAGTGATAGTGAGCTGGGAGAGCAGGAACACCTACCAAACGAGTTCTTTTCCGAGGATATGAAGGCGCTGTTCGGTCTACTTAAGGGGTGGGAAGAGAGATTAGGTGGAAGTGAGCGCGTGGCGGCAGAGCGGTACCAACTGAGTCTCTTCCTGGGAAGGGGATGGGGCACAGATGTGCCGGATCTGCCGCTGACGCCTCCTCCTACAGAGGATATTGTCCGTGCTCCTTGGCCTGATGTACGATATATCGGAGAAGAGAAGCTACCAGAGCTCAGTCTCGTGTCTTGGGTCACATTATGCGAACGTCATGGTATCCACCCCGAGAGTCTGATGCAGATTGTCTCCAGGATGAAGTATCTGGATCGCTTCGAGGGGGATATTTTTGAGGAGGGCTGGAGTCTGGGTCGCACCCGTGAATATCGGAAAGGTATGTGGCTGTGGCTGTCCAGGTTTGTATGAGGTGTGTTTTTCAGTTCCGCTCCTAACTTTCTGCTCAGTTCTAGGTGAATGTCTGCACCTTCTGCCACGATCGATCAGTCTATTCCATCCGGATTTCCTGCCCTCGGTTCTCCAGCCGCGGACTTTATATCCGGTGCTTGTTGACCCACAGCGCGACCACCTCTGCATCAGCATACGAACTCTGTCATGCCAGCTCCGAAAACTCAATCTCTCCGGCCTTCGAATATCACCAGCAATCTTCGCAGGTGATGGCGATGGTTCTTATCCAGACTGGTCTAGTCTACAGGAAGTAATCATTGGCTACCCCGTGATATCGTCAACCGGTGATTTTGCTCTCCTTTCTTAAGCTATAAGGAGAGAGTTAGCTAACCAATCACCCAGGGCAATGGTTTGCCAACCGCGCGCCCCCCGAAGTAGTAGCGTATGTCGATCCCGACGACGACGACGGGTATTGTACCTACTACGCCATGCCCAACCCCAAACTTCTCAACGAGCTTTACGCCGCAGCTGGGAAAGCCAAACAGCACACGCCAAGTCTAAAATCTATGCACCTGACACTAGATGTCGATATTGGCAAACATAAATTTATATACTATTTTAACCAGGAGCGAAAGAGGAATATGATAACCTTGGAGAGCGGCATTCCCTTTGAGTTTAGTGAGGAGGTCGCAGAGGCTTGGGGATTTAGTTTGGATGCGGTGAATTCAATTAAGGAGGGGAATATGACATTCTATGAGGGGGGTGTAACTGTCAATGAGGTTATAGTAGCGTAGCATATGGGATAACCATGGACTTACGAACTCGATATGCCGCTAGTAAATAGTAAGGGCACCAATGGAAGAATAATGTGAGAAAACAGCCTGTATCCCATATTTCCACAACGGTTTTCGGGCCGGGCTAAAATGACACGACCGTCACTGTTGTAAAGGGGACTAAGAACAAGTACGGATATGATAGGACTTTTTACCATCACTGTCGGAAAGGGGGGCAGGAATAAGTACTGGGTAGGATAGGATAAGATTCCAGTGGCGGGCACATCACGGCTAAGAGCCTGGTGAAGACGGATCGTGAGGCGGAAAACCTCAGCCGTAAAGAGATCCTTCGTCTCTTTCAACTCAGCAATCTCAGCATCCTTCCCATCGACCATAGCCTAAAAGCGCGCAAACAAACTCTACCATAACCCCACATTGTATAACAGCCGAGTTGATGATGGGATCACTCGAGACTTGCATGCTCAAGGGCAACTAAACACAGAAGCGGATTTCCGAGAGGGCGTGGTCCGATAGTTCCAGCCTTGGTGTCTGTAATAGCAGTCTGATGCGAATCGCGGGTGCGGTCGAAGATTGGTGAATGTGGTGAGAAGGAGCCCGCGCGACACTTATGGGAGTCGGTTGAAAACAGTGTTCGGCGGATATATATCCGGGTAGTATCCGTGAAGCTCACGGGTAGGGTATATACCCGGCGAGGATCTGACGGGTAGAGTAGGGTATATACCCGGATACATGAGGCTGAATATAGTATATAAAAATAGAATAGAGTATATAAAAATGAAGCTATTGATAATAACCCAACCCCCAAACCCTCTAGCCCCCTATACTTCTTCGTCTACCTCATCATCGGCATCATCGCCGTCACTGTCAGCCTCTTGTATCCGACCCTAATTCCGTAAGCAAAGTAAATATCTGATCGTTAGCAGTGATAACCTGTTCCGCTTCTTTGTGGTAATATCACTACCATTACTAAATACCCGTTCAGAGGCTACAGAGGTTGCTGGAATTACTAAATGGTCTCGAGCAATACGGGCAATAACTAGATACTGGTATTGCTTTGCGTACCAATATTTAAGGATATCAGTGTGCTTACTAGGCTGTGGTTCAAGCATCTAGCGCCTCCATTCTGGCTCCTGGAATGCCAAGCCCTCTGAAGCAAATAGGTCTTCGTCAGAGTCAGGTTCTTGCTCTGTTCTACTCGGAGCACCTTCTATAAGAGCTGTCTCATGGTTAATATGCTCTATATTAAGGTGATACTCTCGCCTTTAATACGTTTAGCAAACGTCTTTAAATTGTGCTCTTACTCGTAGACTTCGTGTATCGTCTATAGTATTTAGATATAGCTTTTTAAATACTATATGATTCATTCGTAGGTTACAAATTGTAGTAATAGCTAAGTGCTTACATTACTAATTCGTCATTAGAGTATAATACATATTAAGCTTTTAAAGCGTAGCTCTATATGTAAGTCTAATAGTAGAGCTTTTACTAAGATCTTCTTAGATTAACGTAACTTTATTTATCATCTTTAAGTAAAGAGGGATAGTAAAGTTAAGGGTTAGAAATGAATTACTTTATAGCTATCTTAATGGCTTAAGGAATACTAGGAATAATCGTTTAAGAGCTTTAATAATAGCCTAATCGTTAGTAGTTAATGAAATATCCTTCATACTAATATCAAGCTTCTACGTAGAATACACTATAGTAATTAGTATTTAAAGCTTTATAGTAGTCTTAAGCATATAGTATGTTGAATTCTAACGTATAGGCATATTAAGTGATAATTAGGGTGGCTTCTAGCCTACAGCTTTTATCTGCTTCTATAACACATCCTTCTAAGCTCGTTAGTTCCTAAACACATAAATATGCCGTTATAGCTTTTTAAGGGCTGCTAATACTTCCGTAGAGCTATCTATATGCTATGGCATATGAGCAAGACCTTACTTGCACTAGTATGCTTCCGTTTCTGTATCTAGGCTAGCTTTTAAGCTCTTAAGAGCAGCTTAAACTACAATATTAATAATATGTGTAATACATTAGACGTCTCCTTCTTTTACTATAAATTTCTAAGGCTGTTGAATAGAAGCCTAACGCTCGCTAGCTAATTTCTCATATTCCACAAGCATCACTATATTTGCAGAGGCATTATCTCGTGTACAAGTAAAGACGGCACCTGTGATTTCTAAGCTATCTGTTATAGCTGCTAATTCCTAAGCAAGATATTCGCCACTATGAATTAGTTCTTAAAGGTGGATTACGTCAAGTAATACACACTAATGCTACTACTTCTCATTTATCTAATGACCTATAATAGTAGCATACTCTGTATAGTTCCGTGTAGTCCATGCATCTATCGTTATAGATATCCAGCCTCTATAGGCAATATGAGACTAGAGTTCAATTTGTAATAAGCCTTAGTGATATGAGAATTGCTACTATAGCTCTTAGTATAGCATTTAGGATGAGACTAATAACGTAGTTAGGCTTAAGAATTAAACTAATTAATGGAACGAATGGCTCTTAATAAGCTGTAAGGAGAGGTTATTTAATATAACAAATGAGAGTAGTAACTCTTAGTATTTTGCTCTACTATTTAATGATTAAATAGGCTAGAGTCGCTAGCTCTGTGGCTTGAAAAACGACGACGTACTACTCGATGGGCTTAATGGTATATTCTTTTGACTCTTCGTTGTATACTCTATCGTTAGATGCTTCTAGGTATAGTGCTTCCAAAGATTACCAGTTGACGTCTGATTTATTAGCTACGGAGCAGGCGAATATCCACAGTCTGGTTGCAAGCAGGTTATCTTAACCATCAGTGGATTACTATCAAGTATCAATCGTGAATATAATAGCTTTGTGAATAGTATCGACGTCGTTAGTGGTAGCATCTGTCCTGGAGCTAGAGGCTGGAGCTGGAGCGGTGTAGGGATATGATTAATATCATATCGAATAGGGGTAGGCAGCGTTGGTAAAGTAGGCTCGTTATAAGTATCATAACTATCATAGCCCTCAAGCTCTGACAACGAAGAGTCACTCATTCTGAGGATATTACAGCATTAATACAGGTCTCACGATATCCAGACGACGTTGAGAAAAGAAGTCTTGGCTACGGCTTGGCTATTCTTGGCATATACCCGGGTATATACCCGGATACGCCGGATACTCTTCAAATATTGAAGGGTAGGTATATACTCGAGTATATACTCGGATACTACGGGTATATTGGTATCCGTGCCGAACACTGGTTGAAAATGCATATGCTGTGCAATTTCCAGATTGATAGATCTCGAGGTTGACACACAGGAGTTAGATAATAACGCCAGGAAATATTTAAGTCCGATAATAAAATGATAAAATAAAAATCCTACCCACCAAAATACAAAACACAGTATAGCGGTCCACTGTGCACAGCATCTACTCACTCTCAAACACCAACAGATATAAATGCAGCATATAGAACAGATCAAGGAACAGTTATTAAGTATGTAGTATTCACACGTATCAAGCACTACTTCCCCCCCATCCATCTCTCTATGGTATTCGATCCCGTCTTCTCGCTGTTATTACAGTACCGCCACAAAACAAATGCTCTCTCTCTCTTCTCTGCGCCTCAGGACGAAATAAGGTCTATCCCCTTTGTCCACTCATTCATACATGCTGTTGCTGTGGTCCCCTAATTCTTTCTCTGCGCCGGTTTAAAGGAAAATGGAAGGAAGGAAATGGAGACGTCGTGTCGTTGTGTTTGTTTGGGGAGATGGCTAGCCAGCTACCAGGACCCATAATCTGTTTCTTGTTAGTCTTTGCTCGTTTGGAGGGGTTATCGAAGCAGCCAGCACCACAAGGGGTATCTGGGAGGGAAAGGGTGGGACATTTGAGAACTTACAAAAAGAAAACCATCAACACCCCAAACATCTGCGCTACCAACCAGCGATTCCCACTCACCCTCCCCCAATACTTCAACAGCTCCCTCTGCGCCCCCTGCACATTATCCACCACATCCTCCGTATTCGCATCGATCCTCTGAATCATCTCGCTCTGCTCACTCACCATCCCCGCCAGCTGCCCAAAGATCCCTCCTAACTCCGAAATGGTCCGTTCGATCGCCTCGATCGCTTCTCCGCGCTGCTGGATGTACGCGTGTTGGGGCTGCGCTTCTTCCATCATTAGCAGCTGTTGGTCGCCGACGGGGTTGAGGGTTAGGAGGTCTTGTGAGCCGCCGTTGGCGAGGGCGGGGTTGTAGGGGGGTGCGGGGGAGCCCCGTGCTGGTGTGGAGTAGAGGGGGGACGCGGATTGTGTATCATTCGGCAACGCATGCGACGATACCGCAGACACGAAATTCTCGGTCCTCGACCGTGAAGCGCGGATATTCTGAGTGCGTAACTCCAGGACGTCTTTGAAGTTTGCGGATACGTCAGTGAGTTTTCCCTGTAGCAGGAAGACGACGTTCTTGGCGTGCTCGGTTTGTTGGGAGGGGGCGGAGGGGTTCTGGACGCGGGTGAGGGTTTGGAGGGAGGAGATTTGGGTGTTGAGTGAGGAGAGGTCTTGTTTGATTATGTAGGTTAGCTCGTTGATTTCGAGGGGGCGGTCGTCGAAGAGTGTTTTGCGCTTTGCGACTGTGAGTTATAAAGTTAGTTATGGGTTCTTGTCTCTTGGGGAAGGGGGGAAGGAGACGCACGTTGAGCGAGTTTCTCAAGCTTCGCCATCGTCCCCGAGATCCCACGCCCGATCTCCGCCGCGCGCCGCGCAAACTCAGACCGCCTTGGTTTTTCAGCGCTCGCAGGCGCATTATCGGCTTTCTGGGCGTTGCTGAGCAGTGACTGCCGCTGCGCGCCTATCTTGTTCGAGTGCCGCTGCTTCTGGACCTGCGTGAGGACCGAGTGGAATTCCGACGTGCGGTCTTGGATGGAGGTTGACACGGCCATCGTGAGGTGAGCGGTGAGATGGAGGAGGGAGGCGTGGAGTGTGGTGGCCGAGGTGAGGTTATGATCGTGGCCTCAATGGCTTCGTGGCCTCTGACCGGCCGGCGAGTGATTGGCCGATGATGTGTGACGGCAGCGCGGAGGGATGGGGGATAGCTGCTGCTGCTGGGACTTTTGGTGTTCTTTGTCGGTCCTCAGTAAAGTGCGTGGTGTATATGTGGTGGTCGCGTATGTACGTTCGTGGGTGCGATGAGATTTCGCTCCTTCTTTTCTTTGCGATTATGGCGATAGCTTCTCCCGTATCTCTCTGTGAGGCGGGTGTAAATTTGGCCTGTGGCGATCCTCTCTATCCCTTATCCCCCTATGTACCTCCGTACCTCTACTGTTTGCAAAAAACAGCCGTGTCCTTTTGTGGCTTAGCACGAGAAACAGCTGCATGTAGAAGAGGTACGTACGGGTTGCCGTAAATTATAGGAAATTACCACGTGCAGGCCAGGGCTGATTGGGTGGAGAATGACGCCGTAACAAAGGAATAAGAAAGAATAAAAATTGTAATTTAAGGTGTCTAGTAGTAATTTGGGGGGGATGGCAAGTATCTCGAATAATAAATTGAACACGAATACCAGCATGTACTGTAAGACAGCAAGACATCTCTCTCCTTGATCTCGTTATAGAAAAGGTACCTTCTAGCCACACGCTATGTGCATACAAATTATATGTACTTTCCCAACTAGCTCCAAGTTAACGACGACACGACTCTCCCCTTCCCCACGTGAAATCCTGTGTGCCGTATGTAAATATAGAGTACTTTCTTCCATACACACTGTTGTGTTCCCTTATAGATAATACTAGAATACTATTATTATTCTATTTATTCTTTACAAGATACTTTATATTTCTCTATATTCATCTTCATTTATATTCCTATACTATTCCCATATTAATTCTCATCATCCTCCACCGTCTCACCTAATCATCTCTTCTCAAATCTCCACATTCCTCCTGGCGCTGCCTCATGTTACTGTACCTTAACATAGCCTTACCCAGCCACAGCTCGCCGCTAAACTGTCGCCCAATCCACCAAAATCCACCCAATCCCACCATCCCACTATCCACCAACCACCCTCCCCCGAACCCCGACCGACCCTCATTAGCCTACTACAGCAACGGCCGTACCCTGGAAATACTTGGACTAGTTTTCAGCCGTATCGCGTTCCTTCGAACCTTTGACCTTATTGCGTGGCCCTTCGATCAGCATTTCTCATCAAAAAACACCTCGTTGGGATTGTAAACTTTCGCTCTTTACTCCTTGGTGAATCGCATACATGACGGAACTGGCACTCTGAGGGCCGTAACAGTTTACACTGGCCGCAAAGGCAGACATACAGTTATGTCGAAGCCATACCCTGATACCTTTGACTCGCCGTTGTAGGTCTCCCCTCCCCCGACCAGCCCCGGATGCTCGAGGAACTGACCACAAGACAGAGCTTCACGCGCGGCCGCTGCTCCAGCTCCCGTCTCCTACCAGGCGAACGTCAACAGGCAGAAGACGAAGAAGTGGGTGGACGCGAAGCCCGCTAACTATGGTGGCGACGACTGGGGCGACGACTACGATGACGGCTACAACGACACTCCCCCTCCTCCCCCAGTGCCCAAAGTAACGGGTTTACGGCAGCCGGGACAGGGCGTGCGGAACGACGTCGGCATTAAGAAGACTTATGGCGACCTCCCGAATCTGCCAAAGGACGCGCAAGACAGGAGCTCCACAAACCCTCCCTTGCTTCGCCAGAGCTCCTTCTCGAGGGATGACGAGCGCCGAGCATTCTCGAGCGGACCGTCGCAACAAGATGCTTTGCCGAGCAATCCAGCGACCGCTGCCGCTGCGACTCCGAGCCCTCCATTGCGCCTCGCTAGTCAGCGCAAGCAACTCCCTCCTCCTGGCACCGAGAGTTCGGCGCGGTCATCATATGCCGAGTCGAGCAGGTCGTCTGCTCATACCGCATCGGACGCGCGATCCGCGTCGGGCGATGCGCATAACAATTATCCCGCACACGACGTTACCTCGCCCTTGAGGTCCGCCGCGTTATCTCCTCAAGCGAGATCTGCTTCCCCTTTGAGTCGCTCAGACTCACCTCCTGTGAATGTAGCTTCTCCACCAGCTCAATTCTCTCCACGAAACACCACTTTAAGCCAAACGGCGGTGCCGGATTTCTCTGCTGCGAGTTCGGCGGCCCCAGCTCCTGCTCCTGCTGCCTCGGTTGCAAAGGCTCTCCCTTTCATTCGGCCTGCGGACATCTATAAACGTCTTGAGGAGGAACGACAAAGAAAGGCTTCCGGTGATTCTAGTATGGACACATCAGCGGCTACAAACCCCGATACACAGTCTTCGCCAGCGTTTCCCTCCCAGGCTGCGGCGCCTGTAGTTGCTGCGCCTGTGCTTCCAGCACCCGTTGAACCTACCAATTATAACAGGGGCGGATACGATACATACGAAGAAGATGTACATGATTACGGAAGGCAGGCCGATACATATCAGGAAGAGGTACCTGATTACGGAAGGCAAGCCGATGCATATCAAGAAGAGGTACCTGATTATGGACGAAGGCAGACGCCAATGCTTGAGTCGGTGCAAGAAAGGAGAAGCGAGTATGGGTTCGACGATATGGCTGCAAAGTCACCGGAGGCCGCTCAGAAGCTTCAACAAGAGGTGCAGAAGCAAGAGGTCCCGGTTCAGCAATATCAGCCACAAATCCAAGAGCCTGCGCAACAGGCCGGTCCTGAGGCTGCATCTAAGACGGACGCAAACAGACGCTATTCTATGAGCCCGAAGTTACCAGACCTACACAGGATGTCTGGTTTCGGCTTTGATATGTGGTCCCAGTCAGCGCCCGACGGAAATGTTGCAAACTCTCCCATTGTCGAGCGAGAGGTGCCACAGGCCACAGAACAACCTCTACAAAGGCAGGAATCTCTGGGATTCACATCAGTCGTACACCAGGCGTTCGATAGGACTGATTCGATACCCGAAACTCCAACTTCGCAGGGCACGAGCAACGTTCGCCGAACTGACAGCGACAGCACCGGCACTGCTGGTATTAGCCCTATAATGAGCCGAGTGTCCAGCGGCGCAAACCCCGACTATCGCGGCCGAACGCAGGAGCCGAAAGACAACTTGACTCCGGCAATTGCCGAAGAGAAGGAGCCGGATTCTCGGAGAGCTTCTGCCATTATGACAGAGGAGCCGAACCAGACGCCGTTCCACATGGGCCACCGTCGGGATCTGAGCGCACCGAGCAATGGCAATAGTCCTGCTAGGTCGCCACACTTGGAAACTGCCACCTTGGCTCCCCAGGCAGGGGAAGTGGCACAAGTCGCTGAGGAGACTCGTCCGATACTTCCGACAGCGGTTTCACGACTTTCGCGGCCAGATTTGCCCGGTGCTTGGAACTCGTACTCCACAACCGCTGAGTCAGCTGCTGGTGAAGTTACACAAAAGGAGGCTATTGGCGAAGACCCGACTCCTGTCGAACCATCCCAGTCACCTGAAACGACTACATCGCCGCAGCCTCTTGCAACCTCCAGTGCAGCACCATCTCCACCGCTTAAAGATGATGTGACTCTACCACCGCTTACAACTAGTAGGGCTGAGGATGTCCATGAATCTGCTCCAAAGTATGATTCAGAGACTCAGAACCCTCTAATGAAGCTTCCAACTTTGAGCACCAACGCAAGCCCAACAGACGACGAAACTGACAGGCTACGCAAGGAGATCGTGAGAAGCTTGAGTCCGCGCGATTCAACACCTAACGCAGATCAAGACTGGGTTCCGCCACCAAACGCTGCAGCAAGGCAGTCGACTCTGGGTCTTCCAGCATCGAGCGCGCCTCGTGATAGCATGTACTTGCCGAGCGAGTATGACAACTACTGGGCAGAGACAGAGGAAGATGCGCAGGAACAGCCTGAAATTGAAGAGCAGACCGCGCCGATTCCGAGTGCCATGGCTTCCACCGGGCTCCACAAAGTCGAAGAGTCTGAGGACATCCCAGCAATTGCCCCGTTGAGCCCAAAACGCGCGTCGATTCTTCCCGCTGAACAAATCCAGCCTACGCTGGAGCGTAAATTCTCTTGGGAGGCGCTGCCAGAGCAAGTGACGACCACGGCTGAGGATAGCCAGTCACCACCTGCGATTGTGTCTCCTCAGCCCATCGTCGCTGAACTAGAGGCTGGGCAGGATTCGGTTCCGGGAGCTACTGTGGCTCGTTCGGATTCTGCGTCTCCTGCGCCGTTATCTCTTCGTAGTCCTCTTGCGGCTGGTGCTCAGCCAGAGGACCACAAGGAGAGCGTCGGTTCGGAAGGCACTGTTACCGCAGCTGTCGCAGCTGCTGCAGTTGTTGTCCCTGCTGTTAGTACCATTCGATCTGTTTCTGCTGATTCAGAGGATGCTGGTTCTTCTTCCCAGGCGGCACCTCCGTATAGCAAGGCTCTATCTACAGAGGGAACCGACACCGTGTCTCCCGTGTCTGCCAAGGTTGAACCCGTGAGATCTCAGTCGCAGCAGATCAACTCTATGCTAGACATCGGCGCGCCTCAATCACCTCCACCTCCCCGTGATGGGCCGCCACAATCGCCCAAACAGAACGATGTGCCTCGTCCCCAAATCCCTGTAGACCCCTCAATGCCTAAGCCATTCAAGGAGATCATGTCCCTGAATAGCCCACAGCAGCGCATCAACGCATACAATGAGAGCCGCCAACAGTTCGCAAACATGGACTCAGGGCTAGCAAACTGGATGCAAGCCACCACCGCACAACCCCATCTCCAAAACTCACTCGCCTCTGTTGGTGCCGGAGCAGGTGCCCAATCACAACGTCCAAAGTCCGGTAACATCCTCGCGCCCCAACCGCAGCCATACTACCAACAATACCTGAACGCCAGCACACCCACCGCATCTCCTCCACCTCAAGCGCGCTACAGCGGCGGCACACCCACAACGGGGACGCAGGGCTTCGGGTCGACCAGCAGCAAGACGACACAGCAGGTGCAGGCGAAGTCGAAGGAGCTGCTCCACACGGCGGGCATCTTTGGGGGGAGGGCGAGCAAGGCGGGGAAGGGACTGCTGGCGAAGGGGAAGAGCAGGTTTAAGGGTTCGGGAGATAAGGTAGACTGATCTCTCCTTGAATTCACACACACACACACTACACAAATTCGCGAGAAAGCCGGAAAACCGCAACTGGGCGAGGGCGGCGCAAAGACACATTTTGCTTTTTTTGTTGCGTTGATTTTCTTTTTTGCATTCTTCACTTCTTTTATAAACATTTTTTTGTGGCACATAACTTTATTATGTTGATCACAAACATCTGGGAGGATTTTATTATCTGAAAGAAAGGGCCTGATATCGGGTTACTTTGTTGGGGCCGTATACATTTATCCAGGCCCCGCGCTAATCCGGGGCCATTTTTTCATTTTTATAATGCCTTTTGTTAGGCGATGAAGAGATGAATTTATTACTTGATGGAACCGGAAGATAAAAAGGAACCCGTTTTACCTGCTTAGCGGGAGGGGAAGGGGGGACTTTTTGTATGATTATGGAATGGAGAACACTACTTTTTCCTGACACACGAGAGATGACAAATCTCTGGCTGCTTCCCCCCCCAAAAAAAACTTCACACGTGTTTCCTTAACTTGTCCTACCCCCCCCCCCCCCCCCCCCTTCACAAACAAAACACAAACAACTTGTAGAAAGAACCCTCTCTAACGTGCCCCTCTCTCCACAGGACGCCGCAAAGGCAATCAATCCCACCATCGACACCAAACCCAGCAAATCCTCCCGCCGCGCCTCCTGGGCCTTCTCCCTTTCCTCCAGCCCCGCCACCGCGCGTCCGTCCACTTTTAGTGGAGCGGAGCCCGCGCCGTTCGGGAATCGAAGCTCGGAGTCGAGTGATTCCCTGCACGCTACTAGACGGCAGTCGGCGAGTAGCGAGCAGACGCCTGCTTTGAAGACGTTTGCGCCGGGTGGGCAAGCTACTGCTGCGTCACCGGTAGCGGGGACGCAGAATTTTTTGGAGTTGAACTTACCGACGACTTCGACCTTGAGAGATGCGAGATGGGGCTCTGAAACCCCGACCTCTACGAATGGAAGCGCACCTACCCGCGAGGGCAGCCTCGCAGAACTCGCCACGCAGCGGGAAGACGATATCGCCCCGCCTGTACCGATCGGTAAGTACCAGCCTAGCTGGGACCCTTATAACGCGACCCCCATCGTGGAAGAAGAGGGTTTCGGGTGGGAGAGTCCGCCGAAGGGATCTGCGGTGCCTGTACCGGCTAGTGGGTGGACTGGGGTTGATGAGACGGTTGTGGAGACTCCGGAGACGGATGTTGAGAGAGGGGTGGAGGAGACGGAGGTTGAGCGGGAGGTCCCTGGGGAGGGAGAGGTTCCCGGAGAGACGGAGGGAGGGGGCTGGGTCATGGTGGCGGAGGAGAGTGTGAGGAGGATTATGGGAGCGGTGGCGGTGAGACCGGTGCATGAGAGGGGGGATAGTGAGGTTTCGGCGATGACGGTTGTGCCGGCGAATGAGGGGCTGGCGCCGTTGGAGAGCTTGGATGAGCAGAGTGAGGGGCCTGTTGGCGAGCGTGATGTTCAGCTTGAGCCTGTTGCAGAGCCGGTCGATGAGCCTGTTGCTGAGCCTGTTTATGAGCCTGTCGTCAATTCTATCGCTGAGCCTGTCGAGGAGCCAGTCGAGGAACCAGTCGTCGAAGAGCAAGCCGTTGAAGAGCCAGCCGTCGATGAGCAAGCCGAAGAGCAAGCCGTTGAAGAGCCAGTCCTCGAAGAGCAAGCCGTCGAGGAGCAAGCCGAAGAGCAAGCCGTCGAAGAGCAAGCCGTTGATGAGCCTATCGAGGAAGAACCAGTCGAACAAGAGCCTGTCGTTGAAGAGCCAGTCCTCGAGGAGCCTGTTGAAGAGCCAGTCGTCGAAGAGTCTATCTCTGAAGAACCTTTCGTTACGGAGCCCATCATGGCGGCCGTGCTTCCGTATTTCGCAACCAACGGCCACACACAGCCCGACTCCCAAGTCCGAGCTATCAACAACGCCGAGGTCTCCCCAGAACAAACCTACCTCTCCCCCGTCGACACTTCAATCACAGACAACAAGCGCCAAGCCGGCCTCTGGAGCCCCGGCGCAACCGTCGAGACACCCACTTCCTTCGCCCCAGAAACCCCAACTGGCTTAAACCCCTCAGCCGACCAACACTCCTATGCAGCAGCGTTCTCTGCTCTGCCCCCAATCCGCCGCTCTAGCACTTTCGACTACAACTCCGTCACTCGCCTTGCTAAAACCCTCAGCAACGAGGCGGTTGAGCAAGATGATGTACGAAGCTCTGGCGCTGTGTCTCCAGTCTCAACCACAGAAGAGCCACGGGAGATGATCCCCGAGCAACCGGCTGCAGCAATCAACACGCTGCCACCAGCTGCGCCAACGGAACGTGATAGGGGTTCAGACGAGACGGTGCGTAAGGAGACCCAACGTAAGGAGATCCAACGTAAGGAGACACAGCGATACTCGTTCCAAGATGACTTTGATGAGCCTGAACCGGAGATTCTAAACCGCCCCTCTACGATAATCGCGCCACGTACTGGCGACGTGCTGCAAGTGGCCCCGACCCCACCACGCTCCGTTTCTCCGAGTGGGAGACCGCTCGTGCCGCCGATTATTACGAATCAGTTGACTTCGGAGCCGCTGGTTGGTCCGGGGTTTGTGGGACAGATGCTTGAGGCGCCGGGGGCGCAGCAGTTTCCTCCGGTACAGCAGCAACAGAGGCAGGAGGAGGAGTTTTCTCCTGTTCGGTCGCAGGTGCCACAGGTGCAGCCGGTGCAACAACAGCAGTATGATCCTGTGCCTCAGGCGCAGGTGCAGCAGCAGCAACAGCAGCAGCAGTATCATCCGGTGCAGCAGGGGCAGTATCCTCCTCCTGCGCAAGGGCAGTTTTCGCCTGTGCAGCAGAGGCAGTTCTCCCCAGTCCCCCAGGGACAGATGGTGCCGGGACAGCAGGTACAGTATCTTCCTATGCACCAGGGACAGTATCTTCCTATGCACCAGGGGCAGTATCCTCCCGGGCAGCAAGGACAGTTTGCTCCAGCGCCGCAAGGAAAATACCCTCAGCAGGGACAGTATCCTCACCCACAACAAGGGCAGATGCATCCAGGACAGCAAGGTCAATACCTTCCCCAGCAGGGACAGTATCCTCCAATGCAGCAGGGTCAGTTTGCGCCTGGACAACAGGGGCATCCGCAAGGTCATATGCTTGTTGCGCCACAAGGGCAAATGCTTGGAGCGCCACATGGACAGCTACCTCCGTTGCAGCATGGGCAGGTATCCCAGATGCCTCCTCAGATGCTCGCTCAACAACAAGGAGCTCCTCGATTACCGCAGGAGCGGATGCCTCCAATGCAGCAAGGCCAGATACCCCCAGCACAGCAAGGACCAAGACAATCCATGTCACCATCTGCGCACCAGCGACGATCATCATCAGATGCCCAGCCTCGAATGCGCCCGGTTTCAAACTCAAGCCAAGGAGTGCCTATGAGCGCCGGCGGTTTCCTGCAGCAATCTACCACGGGTCAATTCCCGCCAGTCCAGCAACAGCGAACCTCCATTGAAGGTATGCGCAACCGTCCACCTTCTATGAGTGGTGTGAGCCAGCCTCCCAAGATTACGCCGCAATACACTGAGAACCGTCCTCAGTCGATGTCACGCGGCAGCGCTACTCAGATCCCGCCCTCGTCGTCGGAGAGGTACCCGGAGCTCTTCCAGCCACAGCAGGATAAGGGTCTTCTGAACGACGCAGACCGCGATGTTCCACCAGACTATCCTTCCGTTGAGAGAGGACATCTGCCAAGACAACAGGCTACTGAATACGAAATAGCCGGCGTTGGTCCACCAGTGGATGATCCACGGAATGGCTCAGTGAGGCATTCGCGAAAACCCAGCATCCTGAAAGAAATCGGCGGCCGACTTTCGCGAGGCTCTAGCCTCGAGAGGAATCTATCTGCGCTGGAAGACGATGGTACTCGTGAGATGAGGGGTTTACCTGACTCGAGAAGAGATTCAGTGGCAAGCTCTGATGATATGTCTCTAAACGACCCGGAAAAACCAATTGAGAGGAGAAGAAGCCGCATAATCGCAGCACTGAGTCCATCGGCTAGAGGCCCAACACCAGATATTCCTCCCCAGAGCCGCGAGAGCATGGTTACTCACCGACCTTCGCAAGCTAATTTGCTTTCCAACACACCTGCTCCAGGTAGCCCATTGGCGCCGCCTGAAAAGAGGAGGACCTTCTTCGGTAGGAGCGACACTGGAGGGCTGGAGAAGAAAGAGGACAAGCCAAAGATGTTCAGCAGGCAGTCTACGCTGGTGACTATGGACTCAACACAGCCGGGTAAAGAGAAGAAGAACAGGTTTTCGGCGATAAGCAGTATGTTTACGGGTAAGAAGGGGGATGCTGATCGAGGCAGGGGTTCCTCGAGGCATGGAACCTATGTCCCGAGCATATTGCCTGGGATCATGATTCTGGTCAAGAATGAGAATGAAAGGCAGGTCCTTGAGCAACAGGGACTCGTGAAAAGAGCTCCTCCACCAGTGCAGGATCCGTTGCCTGGTGGCCCCCAACAACAGCAGGCCCCGGTTAACCCAGCGGCTCTGCAGCGCATCAATACAGGTGAGGCGCCTCGTCAGCAGGTTCCTGTGCCGGTGGGAGCGCAAGACCAGAATGTACAGGGTCGCCCAGTGCAGCAACAAATGACCCCCATTGCCCGACAAGTCTCTAACCTCACCATTGGGACCATTGGAGAGCCGCTAGAGAAGCAACGCACAAAGCCAACTGGCGCGCCACAGCAACAGATGGTTCCACCCGTTGTAGCACAAGGCCAGGTTCGCGGGACCCCACCGCAAGTGAACCCCAACGCGCAACAACCGCCGCAGGGACATAACAAACCCATGCCTCCACCTCCAGCGTTTGGCTCAGCCCGCATTTCTGAAGAGCCAATTAATTTGCAACAGCAAAATCTACACGGTGCGCCACATCAGCAAATCCAGCCAATGGGAACCCCTGGAGGTCAGCCTACACCGCCCCGCATGCCGAACTCACAGCAGCAGGCTCCAGTTGCTTCAACGACCTCTAGAGAGTCAACTCCAAGGCCAACTGCCGATGCAGACCGCCATGCAAGTGTGATCTCGGGTCCTGACCCTGAAGATCGTCTACGTCGCCGCACGACACAGCCAATTGAGACCCCACCTGGACAGCACCTGGAGGATAAGTCACTCATTGTGAACCGCCCAGTGGTAGCGCAAGCGCAGGGCCAGGAACGAGCTTCCATGATCCAGCAGAAAGTGACACCTCCTAGCCAGATCGCGTATCGGCCAGAGGATATACACCAGCTACCGTTTCAACGGCAACAACCACCTCCCATCCAAAGGCAGCAGACTTTTAATACGGTGCCCGGTCACCAGCACCAGGGAGTGTATGAGACGCCGCCCATGCAGCACCAGCAGATGTATATGCAGCAGCACCAGCAGCAACAGCCAACGCAGCAACAACACGCGGAGCAAGCACGGCAACAGTACGCGCAGCAAATGCACGCACAGCAGATGCACGCGCAACAACAGCTCGCACAGCAACAGCAAGCTCAGCAGCAGCAAATGTACGGGAACCCGTCTATGCAACAGCAGCAAATGTACACGCCTCCCCCAATGCATTCTCAAGGATTCCAACAGGTGCCTCGGGTCCAGTCTCCAGCCACGTCGCAGCAGACCTCGTCACCACCCCCCACTGCTCCAGCAGTCGCACCTGCGCCAGCCAAAGCCAAGAAGGGCCTCTTCAGCTCACTCCTCGGCGGGCGCCGCAGCTCCGCCATGGCTGACAAGTCGTCGACCAACCAGCAAGCCGCTCCTGCCCAGCAAACCCCTCCACCACAAAACTACAACAACATCGCACCCATGGGCCAACAACCACTGCAACAACAGTACTACGCCACCCCTCCCATCCCCGGCGCTTACGCCCTCGTCCGCGGCGAAGGCACCCTCGCCCCCACCGGCTACGACCCGCGCGGCCTCAACCAACCCAGCCCCGCCCGCGCGCGCCTCCCCCCTCACATGATCGAAGAGTACCCCGGCCGTCCCAACGCGCCCGCCATGAACTACTCCTCCAAATGGGCCGCGCAAGACGCCGCCGTCCAAGCCGCGCTCCAAGCCAAAAAGGACGAGGAGTGGAACACCCCCCCCTCCGTCCCCTTCCTCAGCCCCGAGAAAACAGCTGCGCGCCGACTAAGCAGCGAGGATCTACTCGCGCGCTCACCGGCGAGGGGACAGTTCGGACAGCAGGCGCCGTATCAGTTGAGGTTGCCGGGGGAGGAGGAGATGAAGCGCGAGAGGGGCAGGCAGGCGGCTGAGGCGCTTAGACAGGCGGAGGATGCGAGGATTGCCGCGGAGGCGGTGATGCGTGCTGAGGCTGCGGGAGTGGTGATGCCGCCGACGAGGGAGAATACACTTATTGCCCCTGCGCCGCCGCCGAAGAGCGTGTCCCCCGCCAGCGCGGAGAGTAGGGTCAAGTCGCAGGCGCAGAGCCACTCGCCGAGCCCGCTGCCCAAGGCTGTGGATGGGGGGAGGGTGGGTGCGGGGACGCCGCCTGTGACGGCGGGGCCGCAGAAGCCGTTGGAGAGGAGTGATACGATTACGAGTGCTGTTAGTAAGATGTCGAGTAGTGGACGGGGCAGCCCTGCTGTGAACGCGCCGGGCGCGGCTGCGGCGGCCGCGGCGGCCGCGACGGTGGTTGTGGCGGTGGGGGAGAGGAGGATGTCGAGGATTATGCCGGATCATGAGGAGAAGATCTATGATGATTCGAGGGAGGGGATGATTGTCGTTGAGGACGCGACGGTGAGGAGGGTGAATGGGACGATGATGGGGGGTGTGCTTCATGAGGAGGATGAGGAGGGACCGAAGGTGAAGATGAGCGCTACGAGTTTCCCGGGGGATGAGTGGAGGCCGTGGATTGAGGAGGGGGAGGGCCTATAAAAAATATCGCGCGAGGCCCGCATGTTTTCATGTTTTTTTTGTTTTGTATTCTTGGTTTTTTTTTCTGGGTTCTACTTTAGCCATTCGGATTCTATGTTCTTTGCGACAGAGCGGATGTATATACCCTGTAGATTTGTAATACAGCGCAGGATGGGGGTGAAGCGATACCCTTTTTCATATGTTTATACATAATTTAGAGAGGCCTGGAAGCCAAGAAATGGATGAGATTGTTCTATATTACGTATGACCCTAACTTGTGAATATGAACGCCGGTGATACATGTAGCAACGTTTATACAACCTATAAAACATTAGTATTCCTCTTCAAGACAACTAAAACCAGTTAGCCACAAGCAAAACCCCATTAACTTCCATTCTTAGATTCAAGGTTAATATCCAAATACGGATGCTTCAACGCATCAGGGGCGATCGGCCGCTTCTCCATATCTACCACGATCAGCGACTCGATAAAATCGATTAGTGCCGGCGGAACCACCGGGACTTCCAGCCTCTCCAGCTCCTCTCTCAGAGGCCGAACATCAATCAGCTTCCTTTTTCCTGGTGGAGGTATATCCATATCCCTCAGCAGAGCCACCATTCTGAATTCCTCTGCAGCGGCGGCTGTTAGATTCTCTGGGAGGGCCCCGAGCGGCCCAACAAGACGTTCTAGTTTGGCAATACAGTATGCCTCTGTAAGACCTTCAACACGCTCATCTCGCGCTCCGAAGATCGATTTTCCCATTAGCCAGTGGACGAGCTGGGGTGGGTTAGCTGGTTGGTGCTATTGGTATGGGGTAAGACGGCGTACGGTGATGCCGAGAGACCATATGTCTAAGGCATGGTAAACCCCCTTGTTCATCCAGACCTCTGGGGCGCGGCATGGGAGGGATTGTAGGCGCTGTCCGTTAAAGCCTTCTGGGATCACTACACGCACGCACAAGTTAGTCCCCATCCCGTCCTAAACATAAACCCTTGCAACCGGCACCGGCCCATCGAGTCCGGAGATCAAGATGTTGTTAGGATTCACATCTACCCACCCATTAGCCCCTCAATCAATGGAAAAAAGAGGACATATACCAGTATGCGCAGAATCAATATAATACAACACCCACAGCGCCTTCAACACCGCTCTCGCGACGTGCTTATGAAACTCCCCGCTGCGGAAGGAACGTGGGATGAGGCGGAGCTCAGTATCCATCCACTCTAACACCAAACAAGGCGGGGTAACACCGGCGACAGGCGCGGCCTCGAGACTGGCTATGTCACCCACCCCTTCGTGAAGGGAGCGGATGAATGGGCTCTCAGCTACGTATTCATTCTGGTACGTCTGGTATTCGCGCTGTAGGGCGGAGCGTTCGAGGGGGGCGGTTGCGGTTTTGACTACGGCCCTGATACGTAGAATTCCCATGTTAGCTTATATTTTAAAGGATAGGACGGGATAATGATAGGACTGGATAATAGACGGACCACCGCTGACTGAGATCACGGGCTTCTAGAATCTCTGCTTTGAAAACGGTCCTGCCCTTTAGGGGGTGTAGGAGTCGATAGGAGGCTCGGGCGCCTTTGATTATTTGGCCGGGGGAGAGAGGCATGACTAACGCGTCGAGAACAAGGTGCCTCCCTGAGGTTTGTGATATAACCGTAGGTTCGGCGACAAGCGCGTAAGTGACCAGCGTGGATGTGCAGACGCTGCTTCTATATTTCTATATCCCAGGTGCGAGACAGGTACGGCAAGGTCCGTGCACGCAACCTTGCTGGTCCATCACCAATTTCCATATCAGTAGAACATAGAACAACTATGAACCATTGTCAGCGATACAGAGAGAGGGTAGAGTATAGTACATTCTATCTACATATCTACAGTCTATCCAACCGAGTGAGCGGGAACACCTTTAAACGCCTGAACCCCCGCTATATGCAATCAATCCACTCCACTCCAAACCAGTTCAATCCACTCCAATCCCCCCCTCTTCTCCTCAACCACCAAAAATACCCCCCTCAACCTCCCCAACCTCAACCCCCAACGCATCCCCGGCAACCCCCCCCATCCCCCCACCCCCCCCCGCACCCCCCCCATCCCCCCCTCCCACCCCCCCCACCCCCCCCCCCCCCAAATCACCTGCCTTCCCCTACTAACCCACCAAGCAACATCACTCCCCATAACCCCCATCCTAAACCTCAAATGCCCCCACCACCCCCCTCCCTCCCCCTCCTCCGCCACCGCCTCACTAGCCCACATCCCCATAATCCTCACCCTATTCACCGGCGACCCGAGGAACTGGTTGTTCCCCTGGACAATCCGCATGTTTCTAGCCAAGAAGACGAGTTCGCGAGGCCATTTGGTTTCGTCGGAGAGGACGGCCCGGATGCCGGCGCGCATGCGGTTTTGGGCTGCGTAGTGGCGCTCGCCGGGTGTGGCGCCTTCGAGGGATTTGGTGAGGGCGCGGGCGGTGGATTGGTCGCCGCCGGTGTAGGGTTTCATCAGTGTTGCGGAGGCGAAGAGGTCGGGTTGTTTGACGCCCCATTCCGCCGTTATCTCTTTCAGAGTCTGATTATCGAACGCCAATAACGCGCGCCAGAACTTGGCGTACTGTAACCTAAACCCCGGCTCGAGCGCGACATACAAGCCATGGTCGAGAAGTACGAGTTGTGCGTTCCCTGATGGAAGACGGCGGAGAAGGATGTTGCCGGGGTGAGGGTCGCAGTGGACGAGGCCCCAGAGGAAGGTTTGTGCGGAGAAGAGGTCGAGCATTGTGGTCATTACTTCTTTGAGGGAGAGGCCTAGGCCGGAGGTTGAGCGGGGTCCCAGAAGCTGGGTGGTGCGGTCGGGTTTTAGGGAGGGGATTGGGGAGGATGAGGAGGGTCGGGGGGAGTTGGAGTTGGTGGGAAGAGTGGTGGGGGAGGAAGAGAGGGGAGTAGTGACGCCGGGGGAACCTGTGGAGGGACCGCGCCAGGGGGATGTGATGGCTGGTTTATCCCAGAGGCGGACGCCTTCGATCCATTCAGCTGTCATGACGCGTTTTGAGGATAGTTCAGGGTAGACGGTGGGGATGTAGACGCGCCCGCGGAGACGGGGTTCGGAGGCGATGAGGGCGGACATTTGTTGGGCGTTGGAGGCTTCGACTTCGAAGTCGCATTCGAGGAGGAGGCGGGAGGAGATGTAGGGGACGAGGGAGTACATGGGGAGGTCGAACCAGTAGGTGTAGGTTTTCATCATGACCCTGTGGGGGGTTAGCTGGGGTTGTTGAAAAAGGGGGACAAGGGGGGGGGGAGGCTTACTTAAATGCCCATAAGTCCCAGCCGACTTGCTGCGCGATTTCCCGCTTCTGTACTTTGATAGCCACCTCACGCCCATCAGGTAACCTCGCCCAATGCACCTGCGCCACAGACGCCGACGCACGCGCAACCTTCTCCATAACGCCCTTCCCCTCCTCGCCTCTAAAGCTAACCCCAAACACCTCCTCGGGGCTCTTCCCAAAATCCTCCCGAATCACACGCTCCACATCCTCCCAATCGTTCTGCGGCGCATCATCAAACATACGCGCAAACATCTTTTGAAATTCCGGCGGCATGATGGCGCTCTGCATAGCGATCGCCTGGCCGATCTTAAGGTATAACCCGCCATTTGAGCGGAGGAGGTCGAAGAGCCGCTCTGCGCTGCGGCGGTGGAGGTCGGCGATTGTGCCGCCGAAGAGGGGAGAGGCGCGGAAGTTGAGCTTGTAGTCTATTGCCACGAGGAGGCCGAGGCTGAATGTGCGCAGGGATCGGGTGAGAGAGCAGGCGTAGAGGTTGACGTCGACGAGGTAGAGGGTGCCGAGGGCGGCGGAGGTGTAGAGGAGACGCCGGGCCCAGCGGGAGGTGCGGGGATAGTGTTTTGCGGGGCGGGCGCGGCCGAGGGAGGCGGGGGAGGGGGGGACGAAGGGCTGGAATTGGGAGGAGTGCGCGGTGCGGTGGGGGGTGAGAGAGCGTGGTGAGAGGTGCGATCGTGGGGTGGTGGTTGGCCGCGGAAGATTCGGAGAGTGGAGCGCAGGCCGCGGTGCTGAGCTCAGGCAACGCGCGCTCCGTGATGCAGGGTGCCGAAGCATGGCCGCTGCGAGAAACCCCTAAGGGAAGAAAGGGAAGGGAGGGAGGGGGAGAGGGTGGTAAGTGAGTGTGAGAAACGATATTGGTTATTGGTATGGTGAGTACATGGCGGATTTTGGGAAAGTTATCTTTATCTCGGCGAGGCTTAACGTTATGCCGTTGATATGAGATTAAGCGCTGAAACCTTTTAAGCGCGTTGGCGCGTATCGTCTCCGCCGCAGGTCAAAACAAGTGTCTCTTGGCACAGATTGCGATTTGCAGGGCGAAGTTGTCTCGGGGCCCGCCGAATCCACTGAATCCGGGGCCAGAGGGGCCAACGGGGCTAAGTACCTCTGAGCAAGGAATTGCCGCATAGTGACATATCTATATTAAGTGACCAAGTGTCCAAGTGGCCAGTAGCCAACTATCCAACTATCCAACTATCCAACTTTCCCGCTGTCCAGCTATCTGTCCAAGTATTCAAATGGCTGCAACCGGCGATGATTTAGTACGAATGAATATTGTTGAATTGTTGAATTACTAGATTATCGTATTATCGTACGGATAACTCACTGTCCCGTCCGTATCTTACACCTTCTACATGCGTATTCGTATTAGCCGTATTCGACATGAACGGCGTACTTTCTAGACTACAATCCATTACAACCCATGTATCTTCGTGCATGACTCGCTTACATGTCCCTGACAATCCCCTGTGGGTCTAGCGAGTTACAGTGGTTCCAGCGAACTCTCTAGTGGACACATTAGCCACTCAGTGATCAATGGTCCCTGAACTCCACTAAATTCCCCAAACCCTCCAGTGATCCTCCAGCGATAAATGGTCCCTCAACCTCACTAAACACCCCCTAACCACCCCCTAAACAATCCCCTAAAACCCCCCTTCCTTCCCCCTGGTTTCCCCCCAACTTATGTCCCTCACCTCCCTCAAATCATCCCCACACCCCCCCCTCCCCTTCCCAATCTCCCAATGATTAATCGCGGATCCATCCCCATTCTTCCAATTGGCCCATCTCCACCAAACCACCTTCCCGTCCCCCAAATCCCCCCAATAACATCCACTTGCACGACGAGAGCAACGGGGAACTTGCATCAACCACAACTCCGCCACGCCTTCACACACCTCGCTGCCCTCAAACCTTCATTCACCACCACCACCAACCACCACTCATTGCATATCACCGCATTGCTAACCACCACTCTCGTTACAAACATCACCAGCATCCCCACGGCCTCTCGGTCTTTTCTATTCGCATTCCACCCTCACTTCCCAACCCGTCCACCCACCACCTACACCCCCATCGCCTTTCATGCCCGCCTCATAGTCTCCGCCTCCGCCGCCTTCCCCAAGTCACCACCACCCCGACGGTGCTCTGCTTGCCGTCCCCCTCCCCGCGCCTCGACGCGCCCACGAACCCGTCGTCGCCATCGCCCATAGCGCAGCAGCAGCGCGTCGCACGCCACGATGTTGCGCCCCGCGACGCCGCTGACGATCCTGCTCTTCGCGGCCTTCGTGCTGCTCCTGATCTCGGTGATTTCAGTGCCGCTGGTGAAGCCGATTGTGTTGGGCGAGTTTGATGGGATTAGTTATGGTGTTTTTGGGTACTGCAAGGCGGGTGGAGGCTGTAGTAAGATGGAGGTGGGATATAATCCTTGTGCGTATACTTTCTTCTGTTCTGGTTCTTGTCGCGAGTGGCCGCGGGAGGTGGGAGGGGAGATGTTGAAGGGCGGGTGAGGTTATCTGTGGAGAGAATACTGGAGGGAGCGTCGCGACGTCTCGCGATGCAGACGAGTCCATGCTGGGCTCGTCGCGACGCTCTCTTCATACCCCAATTATCTCCGCGATAATCACATCTCTTCACTCCCCCCCCCCCGACTTCCGCAACACCTACACCCCCCCCCCACCCACTCCCTACACACACCACACACTAACACCCTCCTCCAGCCGTCCTCCCCAGCACCAAAGGCAACTTCAACCTTGACCCCGCCACCCGCTCCACGCTCTCCTCCATCCTCATCGTCCACCCCATCGCCGCCTTCTTCACCCTAATCATGTTCATCCTCGCCGTAATCTCTCACTTCCACTCCCCCTCCCACTCCCCCCGCTACCTCCTCGGCGTCTTCATCCTCTCCATCCTCACCCTCATCCTAGCCCTCCTCTCCTTCCTCATCGACGTCCTCCTCTTCGTCCCGCACATGGCATGGGGCTCGTACATCGTGCTGGCAGCTACGATCCTCATCGCCGCCTCGGGGATCGTGAGTTGTGCCATGCGACGAACCCTCGTCTCGAGGAAGGCGAGGAAGAGACGCATTGAGGAGAATGCCGAGATGAATGGAGAGAACTTTTATAATCGCCAAGCTGCAACCGGTCCCCTCCCAGCTCCCATCACCGCTCCGACCATCGCCTCCTCCTCCGTCACGGGGGGGAATGGGGATAAACTCCCCTCATTCGCAACTTTTGAGTCCGCGCAGGCAGACGCGGATGCGCGCGCCGCAGCAGCACAGGCAGACGATGATCGCGTCCCCCTAACCTCGCGCACGCCTACCCGCTCCCCGGAAACAATGCCAGCTTCCCTCTCCGGACGCCCTGAAGACCGTTACGGCGCGCCCCCTCCCATGCCCGGGAACCGCGGCTACGGAGGACCACCGCAACGCGATCAATACGGGAATATCATCCCTCCGCAAGGCGGGATGCGTAATCCCGACCCGAGGAACCAATTCGGCCCCGGCGGCTATCGCGGACGCGGCGGTCCACAGGGTTCTTTCCGCGGCCGTGGCGGCGGTCCTGGGTACGGTCGCGGTGGATATGGTGGTCCTGGTGGTCCTGGTGGTCCTGGTGGTGGTCCCGGCTACGGCCCCGGACCCGGACCAGGAGGAATGCGCGGAGGCCGCGGCCCTCCCCCCAATTACCCCGGCGGCTACAACAACCGCGGCGGCGGCGGTGGTGGCTACGGGCCCCAGCGTTCCGTCTCCCCTCCCAACAACGGGTACGGCTTCGATCAATCCCAACACTCCTTAAACTCCTCTGCTGGAGGATACGGCGGACCAGGCGGTGGGCGCCCAGAGAGTTTAGCCCGCGCGGAGAGTCCGCCGCCTATGGATGGGATGGGGCCGGTTGGGCAGGCTATCGAGATGGATGCTACGACTGGCAGCCGCAGTCCCGGGTTGCATCCGCCGGGGGGTTACGGAGGGGGGTTGAGGGATAGTGATGCGGATGTTGCGGGGATGGTGGGGTTGCAGCAGCACAGGGGTGTTATTAGTGATGGGAGCAAGTATAGCGTTGATGAGTAAGTTCTTCTTCTCCCCCAATTTCCCCTCCCCCAAACCACCAAGCCACCTCAGCCAAGACCCAGACTAACAAAAAGACAGATACATCCCCCCCCGCCAAAACTGGCCCTCAGGCGGCCCCCGCGCTGCCTCCCCCCTAACAGCAGGAACCACCGGTCTCCACCCCGTCCCACGCGCTCACCTCTCCCAACAATCAGAGGGAAGTTATTACGAAGACGTTGATCCCCGTTTCTCGCCTCCTTCGCCTCACAATGTCGGTCTCGCCAGCGGCGGCGGCGGCGGCGGCGGCGGAGGAGGTGGTGGTGGTGGAGGTGGAGGGGCAGGACCAGGAATGGTACCAGCGCCCTTGATGCCGGGTGGTGGGAGGATGGGAGGGAGTCCGGTTGGGAATATGGGAGGAGGAGGTGCGGGGAGGATGGGAAGTCCGGCTGGGAGTGAACGCAGTGAAGGGCAGAGGTGGCAGGGCCAGGGACAGGGACAGGGACAACAGGGAAGGATGGGGGGGAGGAATGTGTTGGATTCGAATGCTGATTTCGCTGTTCCTGGGGGACGGATGTGAGAGATTCCTGTTGAAGCGGAAAGAGGTTGTTGTTTGATCGACTGCTGTTTGGTCGCTGTTCGACTCTGATTTGTGTGTTGTGTTGGGTACGCTGCCTAATTGGGTGTGTGTGTTCGTGCTGGCTCTACGTCCTCATTTCCTTTTACGTCTTTTTTTTTTCCGTTTCTTTCTGAGAGAGATGCTTCTGGACCCGTTCTTGTTTTTCGTTTCTCTTTATATCCCTTTTTTTCTTGTGTTGTGTCGGTTGTGTTGAGTTGAGTTGGAAGTGTGTGAGTTGGAAGGGAAAGCTGTGTGTGGATGACAGGGTTGGGTTTTTTTGTATATATAATACTTCTGTCGATGTCATTGTTGATCGTCGTGGACGACGTGGTGGGGTGTGGAAGGTTGGAAAGAGAAGACACGAGAGCTCTGAGAGGGCAGGGAGTTATTGTGCAGAAAGAGGGGGAAGAAGGTGTGCTGTAGTGTAGTAGAAATACGGCGAATAAAAATGGGATATCCGTGTTGGATGTACACAGACCACATTACATACATACATGCACATATCGAAGGGTTGTTGGGGATTGTGATGATATATGTGGTGTACACTTCCATTTCTACTCCGCCTCCCCAGCTCTCTTCCAACCTCCTCCATTGCTCCGCTCCATCTCTTCTCTATGAGCTATTCCTACTCCAACAATACAATAAAACAAAACTCTCTTCTCTCGTCGTCGAGACGCTCTGGTATGATACAACACCCCCCTCTTCTCCCCCTTCCCCCCTTACATCCCCCTCCCATCAATTCCTCACTTCCATCTCTTCTTCTCCCTTCCCTTATCCCCCTTCCATCCATCCATCTTCCATCCATGCAATCCAAAAATAGCCCAAAAGGGCAAAGAAGAAGTACAAACATCGTACAGAAAAACGACCACAAGAAGTAAAAGGTTAAAACGTAAAGAAAAATTCCGTGGCGTCGAGCCAGTCCCATCTCATCCACTCTCAGGGTATCAACTCCCCCCCTCCTTTCCCCATCCAAACCCGCGCCCTCCAAACCCACACCCCCTCAAACCGAAACCAACAAAACAAAAACACTCCAGAAAAATTTAAACACCCCCCCTGCCCCTGCCCCCTACACCCCCTGAGACATCCCCCTCATCTCCATCATCTCCCCATTCCCCCCCCTCATCTCCCCCCCACTCCCCCCCTCCCTCCCCTCCCTCCCCTCAACAACCCCCTTCTCCCCCAACCACACCCCTCCCACCCTCTTAAACCCCAAATACCCCCCTCCCCTCGGCCTCCCCAGCACCGCGATCCAATTCTTCACCACGCTCCCCAGAGTGAACGGTCTATGCCGCTCTCCTCTCTTGAATTTCCTTCCATTAAGCAATTCCCGTGTCGTTTCGCCGCGGCCACTCAAAAAGATGTGGTAGAATAGTAGTGCAGCCGGGTAAGGGAGTGCGACGGCTGCGTAGATCAACAAGGCGAAAACACCCTGCTCCTTGGGGATCGCGGAGCCGAAATCAGAGCCTGCGTCGCGGCCAACGGTGGAGAGTTGGATAACAGAGGTTACGATGCAGAAGATCGCCATTCCCGTCCCGGCAGCCACGAAGGTGAAGAAATACCTATAATTCCGGCGCCCGACACAGTTGTTAAGCCAGACGCAGTGGTGATCGTGGGTTTCGATGCAGTTATCGCAGATCCGACAGTGGTGACCGCGGGGGGGTCGCCAGATGTGGCAGGTTTTGCAGTATTTCACTGGTACCTCCATTGCTGTGCTGGCGGGGAGGTGGGATTTCACGATGAGCCAGGCGGTTGTGGGTGGTGCGAGGGTGAGCGGATCCTCAGTCGCTGGTGGCGGGGGGAACTTGTGGAGATCCCGAGGGAGAATGCCAGGGTCGGAAACGGAGGCGTGGATGAAGGAGGAGAAGCATATGAATGACAGATACGCAAACACCACCGGCACAGCAGGCGACACCCTATGCCACAACCAACTCGCTTGGAAGACGAAAAACAGCACCGCTGGGACGACGACGAGGATCCCTGTAGCGATGTTGACGGGTCTGTCGCGGGCGTTCTGGAAACGCCCACCGAGGAAGAACCGCGTGTTTCCAGGGAAATGAACGTAATTCTTGACTCCAGCTCCTCCCTTCCCGCTGGCCCCGTTCTTCTCGCCCAGAGCGCCAGCGGCGGGGTTGATACTCGGTGATGGGAGGGGTGTAACGTCCGAGGGGCGCGGAGCAGGTGATGTTGCGCCGGAGGAGAGTTTAGAGTGGCCGTGGTTACTCCTATTCGGGCTATGCGGTACCATATCGCCTCCCCTCGACGGCAGCAAAAACGACGACCTAAACGAATGCGGAGATTTCGATGGCGCGGGGAGTCCTGCGTTGCGGAAAGTCGTGAGGCCGGTATTAACCGTCAACCCATTCTGATTCGTCGAGTTATTATTATTAACCTGCAGCGGCTGCACCGATGAGCTGAGGCTGGTGGTTTGGTAGTGCCCATGCGTCGGACTCGTCGGACTCGTATTCGCCGTAGTCTGCACATACTCCTGGACACTCATCTCCGTCCCCCTCGACGGCGGCGGCGGCCCGCTCTCATCCCTACTCTGGATCGGATTCCCCGTATACCCCGACGCAATACTCGGTACTGCCGGTGCATCTCCTCCAAAGTCTCCACTCCCCCTCTGATTCTGGCCCGCAACCGGCGTCCTCGGTCCTCCCCTCTGTGCCTGGAGACGCTGCGAACTCATAGGCCGAAAGAAAGCATGAGAAGTTAAACTCGGGACGTGAGTCCGACTCGTCGAACTCGGAGGCCTCGCCCCACCTCCTCCTCCTGCTGCTAGGCTGGACGGCGTCCCGGACTTGGGAACCACGCCCCGTCGCGAGGGGGGGGATGCGGACCACGGACTCCGTGTGGACATGGCGGCGCTGCCCGTGCCGGGGCGCGAGGATTGGATGCTCTGCCTGTTTGTGGATGTGCGGTTGGCGGGGGTTGCGTGGGAGGTGGCATCGTGGCCGTCGTCGGAGGCGATGTCGGTCATGCGGGAGGAGATTATGCTGGGTGGGCCGCCTTGGGAGGGGGGAGGGGGGTCGTGGGGTGGTGAGGATGAGGACATGGTGGGTGGTTTGGGGGTGTGTGTGTGTGTGTGTTTCGGTGGGGTTGTGTGGTTTGTGGGATGCGCCCAGCTGGTGGTGAGGGCGGTTGTTTATCTCATTGTTTGTTGGCGCGGTGGGTTGTGAGGTTTGTGGTTCGCGCTGGAGGTGATTATCGACGTGTTGTAGTAGGGGATGTCTGAGATGTCGCTGTCTGTCTCTCTGTATGTTTCTCTGTCGCTGGGTTGGGTATTAAGTATGGCGATGGTTGTAATGACAATAGTATGAAGCGAAGAATGCGATTGGAATAGTAGCAAGCAGAGTAGTCGCCGAGTCGCTGAGGTATTAAGAGTTAGGTGTTTTTAAAAAACAAAAAGGAGTCCTCGGTAGTAGTAGAAGATATGTATGATGCGTTGTGCGCGTATAGTGTCAAGAACGAGAAAGTGATGTATGTCTCGCCGTCGCTGTCTCTCGTCAGTCAAGGGAGAGAAGTCGAGAGAGGAAGGAAGGGAAAGCACAAGCACAAGCACAAGCACAAGCACAGCACGCACCTCCCAAAAATGTCAAGGGGGCAGATACAAGGGTACAAAGACAAGAAGGGTGTAGTGCTAAGCTACTTGGGTGACGAAAGATACATAAAATACATAAAATACAAGGGTATGACAGACAAGGGATTCACTGGGGGGTTAGTGCATGAGGGCTAGGCATTTTTCGTGGCTGAAATCCACTGAATCCACTAAATTAAACCCACACGACTGGGAAAGATGCGCTGTGATGGGGGTGTGATGCCGTGTGATGAGGCAAATTAGAGTACAGGAGTGCTAAACAAGTGTGCTAAATCTAAATTAATGCGCTGAGGTAATGTCTGCGTCTGTTTATGCGTTGAGGTTGATGAAGAATACACACAGAACATTAAGAAATAATATATAATATATAAAATATAAAATATAAATATAAAACAAACACACATCCTCAACTCCTCTATCTATATTTATTCCCTCTATTATCCCATATACCATACTCTTTCATCCCATCTCCCTTGCCCGTCATCCCGCCAGCCAAGCTCCCTTCCCCGATCCCCCGTCCTCTCTCCGTAACACCCACCCACCCACCACTACCACACAATCACAACAAAAATCCCGGAAAATCCTTAATTCCCATTGGCCACACCCTCCAATTAAAGGGGCCCAAGCGGGTGGCAGCTCAAACACGAAAACTACGCGACTACCGTGATGTAGTAGTGCATATGATGTCAGGGGATGGGCTGGCCAGTCAGCGTGTTTTATGGGGGATTTGTGAGTTGTTGATGGTGGAAAGTACCGCATTGACGAAATTGACGAAATTGACGAATTGACGAATTGACGAATTGATGATTTCTTCACGGATATGCATGGTGATGCGTCCGAGTGTGTCAAGTGACAGAAACAGTACTGCTGCATTGCTACTCTACTAGCTACTACTTTGTAGGTGCAGATGCGAAGAATAGGGGTTTGGGAAGTGTGTACAGATCACGGTGCATAACATCCGCATCATCTTTACTCCACTAGAAACAGCATCACACAATCACAGACACACTCACACTCACGCCCTCACCACAATCACGATCACACACAAAAATCACGATCACACACAAAACGCTGCATAATAACCAGCAGCAGCAGAAAAAAAAGAACACACATATCTCAAATTCTCTGACTCCAGCTCCAGTTACCCAGCTATCCCGGTTCAGTTTCCTAATTCCTATTCTTACAAGTTCGCTCATCCGTATCTATCTTATGTACCGCGTCCTCCTTCCTCACCAGCTTCATCACACCCGGCTTCTCCTTCCCCGGTCCAACTACCCTTCCCATCACGTCCTTCCCATCACGTCCTTCCCACCACCACCTCCAGATTCATACGTAAACTCTCTCCCCTTCCCTCCCCACCCCGCACAGCCACCACCACCAACAAACAAAAAAAAAAAACTTCGCGCGTATGAAGACGATCGACGATATAAAGCGAAAAAAAAAACAGCGGTGAAAACGCGAGAGACTCCGAAAACTCCAGGGCTAATGTTGAACCTGATAATGTGTGCGTGCGTGCCGTAAAGGGCAGGCTTGATGTTGAAAACAAATGAATAACTGCCTCGCCGTCTTCACTCCGCTGCCTCTGCCTCCATACCCGCAGCAGCAGCAGCAGCAGCAGCAGCAGCAGCGGCGGCGGCGGCGGCGGCGTTCTTCGCAATAGTCTTCTTCCCCTTCCCCCTAACACCCTTCTTCATCAAAACCTTCGTCCCGCGTCTCTTCACCACCACCACTCCACTCTTCTTAGCCTTCACTGGCTTCTCTTTCTTGGCCTTCTTTGGGCTGGGGCTGGCACTCGCATCAACCACGACTGTCAACTGTTGGTTCCCGAAGGAGAGCTTCGCCTGTTTCAGGGCTTTGGGAGATTTAGCCGGCTTGGGAGATTTAGCTGCCTTTGGTGATTTCTTCGCCATAGCAGTGGCGGCATCACGGCTAGCGCCCAGCTTCTTCGCGACTTTCTTAGCCTTCTCCATCGCCTTCGCAGGCTTCGACTTCGCAGGCTTCACCTTCGACTTCCCAACCGGCACCAGAATCTTCCTCCTCTTATTCCCCTTCTCCCCCTCACCATCCCCGCCCATCAACTCCTTCAACTTCCTCTTCCCCCTCTTCACCGCCCCCTTCACCCCCCCAACCGCACCTTTAACCCCCTTCGCCTCCACCTTCTTCACCTCCTTCGGTCTCGGCCCAAGGACGCCCCTACAGCTCTCCGCTCCACAGCGGCACTCCTGCACGTTGCGCGCGGAGAAGGGGTCGAATTTATAATCATATGTGAGTTCCTCGCCGGTCATGATCGGGTTCTTGCCGGCGAAGAGAGCCATGTGGGGTTTGCCGCCGACGATCCATTTTACCATCTCGCAGTTTGGTTCGCAGGAGTGGTTGACGAAGCGGGCGATGGAGCCGCGGGTGGCGTCGATGATCATGTTTTGGTCGAAGAGCATGAGGTAGTAGCACTGTTGCCGTTAGTCTCCGTATTTTCTAAGGTAGTAGTGGCTGAGGGTAATTGGAAGGGGAAGGGGCCAGTAGGTTAGATAGACTCACCTCATTATTCTTATAATCCTCCCTCATCCTCCTCTGACACTCCGGCTCCGTAATAATCTCCCCCGTATACTCCACGATGATCTGGCCCTCCTGAAAGCACCTATTCGCCCTAACCCCATACCCACGATCCTCCGTCTTGATCACCTCCACGCCGACACGATACTTGCCTCCCTTCGCACGACGCTCATGGAGATCGGCAAACGCGCGGTTTCCGCAGAGTTCAGCTCCCAAGGGGCAGTTGCCGTTGTCGCACTCGTACAGCATCATGCGGTTGTAGCAGTCCTCCCCGCAGCCGGTGGAGGGGGAGCAGATGCAGCGCGAGTCCGAGTCGCTGAAATGTTTGGTTTTCTTCCAGAGGGCGGCGGCGTCACCAATGAAGCGGTCTGAGGGGGGTTGTTAGCGTTTAGTCTAGTATACATGGTGCATTGTTTGCTTACTCTTTGTTGTCTTGCGCCACTCATCCGGCTTTGGCTGTCCGGGCGGGAGGGGCGAGCACACGTCAAAGGGAAGCTTGAAGTCACGGCCGTTGAGGAGGAGGCGTTGGCCTGCCCAGAGGGGGAGGGGGAGGATGCTGCGTCTCTTGACTGCGGCGTTGGCTTTTGCCATTGCCTTTCTCTCCTTGGCCGTGTAGGAGTGTGAAAGGTCTACAATAGCTTCTTGTCCGGCGTAAAGACCTCTGTTCAGCCACTTCTTGACCTTCTTGACTTTGGGCGCCTCCTCGACTGGCTCGGGTTCGGGTTCTTTGACCTTTTCGATCTTAGCCTTCTTCTTGGGTGGCTCGTTGCCGGTGACGAGTTTGCCGCAGCTCCAGACTTCGTGGATGATAATGGGCTCCTCGTCCTTCTTCTTCTTGGCTGGCTGTACCTCAGTGAGAAGCTTTCCGCGACTCCATACCTGATTCACAACAACAGCCTCCTCAGCCTTCTCCTTCTTCTTCTTCTCCATCTTAGGCGGCTCATTGCCGGTAACAAGCTTCCCGCAGCTCCACACCTCGTGTACAACAGGCTTTGTCTCGATCTTCGCAAACTCGTTGGTATCAGCCAACCTCCTCAGCTCGCGCTTAATCTTGAACGAAGCCTCGTCAATTGCGTCACGGCCTCTTTTCCCGAGCACGCTCAGCTTCTTGGTAAGACTCTCAGTCGGTTCATTCGTGAAACGCGCAGACTTGCGTCTCCCTGCCTCGTCTTTCATAAAGCGACTCTTCTTGCCCAGGGTGCTTTCACCCCCAAGGCTCATTGTGCTGCGGGCCTTTTGTAACTTTCTGGCTGGCAATTGCAATTCAATACCATCCTCCACAACTTCGCTTGTCTCATCCCCGTTCGTCTCCGCAGAGAAATCAACACCATCTTCATGTGGGCTAACCAACTTCTCGCCCGAAACCGTACGGCGACGCGTCACAGATCCTCCCCTCTCACTACGCGCCTTCTTCGCCGACGACGTGACGCTCTCTGCCCAATCCGCCGCCTTCACCGTGATCTTCCTAGCACGTCTCGGTCTGCCACTGCCACCCTCCTGTTCGTCATCCTCATCCCGATTTTCATCAATGGGGTACTCCTCGTCGTCAATGTGAGCATCGAAGATCGACAACAACGGCCCATCGCGCTTCGATCTCGGGGACGACACGCTCGTCGAGTCAGCGATGCTTGTTGGCGGCGTCGAGGACGAGGATTGCGCGTTGGATGAGGCGAGGGTGTGGCTCAGGGTTGACTCGGGGGTGTCGCAACGCGTCGCGGTATTGACCATGGACAGCAGAGTTGCGGCCATGCTGGGTAGAGGGCGAGGCTATGTGAGGGTTATATCATGGAATGTTTGCAATGGCGAGAGATGCAGAGCAAGACGCGTTATTGTTCGTGGATGTGGACGAGGATGCCTCGAGCTCAGACGAGGGAATTTTTGGTCTGGAGGTGGGAGGTGCGCGGGTCGTGGTGTGGATGGGGAGGTGTTGGGGGTTTTGTTTGGTTATCCCCGATAAGATGGGCCGTATTATATCAGCCTCGTTCTAGGCCGCGCGACCCCCTGTAATGGAAAACACTCTGTTTGCAAAGACAGATGGAATACAATGAGTTGTTGATGAGTTGATGGTTTGTAGAATGTGTATGTGAAGTGAAGTGAAGCTTGAGAGAAAGCTAAGCGTTGATAGCAAAGTTCACAGGTGTGATGTGTAGCTTGTCAGGAGAGAAAGGCTGGGACGGCTCATCTCGTCTCTTGTGAATTAGATCACCCGTGTGGTAAACAACATGGCGTCTCTAGCGAATAGGAACATGCATGATATAAGCAAGTACGAGCTGCACACCATCCTCATGCCTAATTAATCTTCCTGGCCAGAGTATTCTCCTCGTCAGGATCGCGTCAGTGCTGGTGACATTGTACTTTCACGGTACCTGACTTATTCCCCATGGAATGGCACAGATGGTACCGCTGTTGAACAGAGAATTTCCCCTTGCTATACCCTTAATTGCTCCCGTGTATATTGTCAGATGAGACAATGAATTCAGTTTTGTAAATGCTTGCATTGGCAGAGCTGCTTTCAAAGGACGTCCGAACAATGGCACCACTTGTATTTATAGACTCTCCAAGCCCAACTTCTATAGCTTTAACTTTGGTCTCCTAAGTAACGATAAGATGCTTGCTTGGTATTGGAGGGTATCTCAGCTTCAAACCTAGTGTTGCGACGCGTGATTTCCACAGTGCCAACACATTATAGTCGTCTCAGATCGGGACAAACCCAAAAGGCCAATCTTGTAGAATAGACCATTGATATACTTCTGAATATATATTGGGATTTATAAGTAACAAATAACACACAATAATAAAGCCCGTAGTTCGTTTGGTTCTTATCATGAAGTTGTGTTTAATATTTGTGAAGCGTTTATATTTCTCACATTTCCACCGAATTTAATTCCACCACCACCCACCCCCGTAACACAAAACCAGAACGACTAAGCAAAAATACACCTGCCTAACCTAAACCACACATAGGCTTTAATTATAAAATATCCCCCAACTCCCAAAAGCCATCGCGGCGTAAATTACAACCTTACTCGTCCCCCAATCCCTCCCGAGGCGATACGTCCCCATCCACCACCACAGACATGACGTGCCATCCTCCCGAACCAATCACCATCCCCCAACCACCCATTCCCACGTGATCCATGACCGCAACCCAACTTTTGCCGAAGCGGGCCAGGAAATAACGGAATAACTTCAAATCGACCTAACCACCACCCATAGCACAACCCACCCGCAACCCAATTGTCCCCCGCCTCTCTTTCCAACGAAAGCAAATATGTCTGCCTCATTCGCTCGCGGATTCGCGACCGCCGCCCGCAGGGCCGCCAAGTCGGAGGGCACCCTTAGCAAGGGCGCGAAGAAGGACCCGGAGCTTTATGTTGGTGCTTCCCTTTCCCCCTCCTCGAGCTTGTCGGGGGCTGGACACGGGGGATGTTGGCCTCGGATGAGTTGGGGGATGTCAATTGGATAGAGGAGAAGCTGATGTGTGTGTTTCTTTAGGTCCTGATGGCCGCTACCTGCGCTGCCGTCGGCGGTGCCGGTTACTACCTTGGTAAGCTCTCCAGCCGCCCAACGGAATCAATTGAACTTCGAAAACGGACAGAAGGGAAGGAGAAGCAGGGCTAACATGGGAGTTTTGTAGGCGCCAACCCAACCTCTGGAACCTCTGAGGCCCAGATCTCCACCTCCCCCCACAGCAAGCCGTGGGAGCAGCCTGCGCCGTCCGACTCAAAGGGCGACTTCAAGTACCAATACCACCCTGGTGGAAACCCGGCCAATGCGCCGAGGGATGCGCCGAGTGCGCTGCACAGCGTCATTGTTCCCAATGTCAACTTGCCAAAGGTATGTGGATAGATTTTCTGATAGCTCTTGAGGGATGCGAGAAGGGGGGTCAGGGAGGCCTGCCGTGGAGGGGGGAACTATGTTGGGCTGGGGAATGGTTGATAGGGGATGAATTGCTTTGAATAGACTTGCTAACTTATTGCCAAAGGAGCTCCACGAGAAGTACAACAAGTGGGGCAAGGACGGTTACTAGAGACCGCTCTCACATTTCTTGGGGATCTGTATTGTATGAAGGTGTAGATAGAAGGTGCGGTGCAGTCTGGCGATTTCATAGACAAATAATGGTCTGACCTGCACATGCATCAACTGTTCCTGTGCTATTGATTATTGATTTTTTGATCTCTTGTATTCCCGCCTTTTATACACGTAATATTGATCGCTCCATCCAGCCAAACGACCCCTAACTTCTGTAACCAAAGCCTTCTTGAAGTGGCACATATCCCCCCATGATTTTACAAATTAAGCTTTAACCCCCCGACGCCAACCCTTTCCACGCCCGCACCCCCCGCCCCCCTACTTCCTCTCCGCAAACTTCAAATGGATATTCCTTATCTGCTCATCCACATTGACATTCTGCATCCCCGCCGCCATCCTAGCATCCTTCCCCTCCGGATTCCCATCATAGCTAATGGCGGCCTTCTTCCTCCTCGCCTCCTCCTCCTCACTCAGCGCCTGCCCCGTCACGCCGTCAAACATGTCCGGCCGCTGCGACGCCAGCCGCTTGAGGTTGTTCGCCGCGTCGTTGTTCCACAGGTTAGTGGTTGCGTAGCGTGCGTCGGATTTCGACTTTTGCTCTTTCCAGCGGGGGTCGAGGAGCTCGACTGTTGGGTTGTTAGTGTGCGTTTAGGCTGGGGGAAATGGGGAGATACGTACTTCTCATGTGCTCATCGAGCTCGCTATATGGAATCTGCTGCTTGCAGTTCGGACACAGCGCCATTTGTGCGTTCTTGTTCGCTGCCCGCTGTGCTGCGCGGGGGATGTAGTTCTCCTTGATCTTCATCGGTGCCGCGGCGCCGCCCTTGGCCTGGGCCTGTGCGGCCTGTGCGCGCTCGCGAGCTTCAGTGCGCTCGCGGATGCGTGTCTCTTCTTCGTCTTCCTCTTCTGTTGATTTGGTGCGGAAGGCTGGGGCCTGTGGAGGATACTGCTGTTGTGGTACTGGTGCGGGAGGTGGTGCCATCTGGTGGACCTGTTGGGCCTGGTAGGCGTTATAATACGAGTCTTCTTCTGATGGGAAGGATTCCTCGATGCGGAGGTTGTGGTTTATGGACATGTGCGCCTTCTGGTCTAGAGATGCGAATTGGAGCTCTGATAGCGAGGTTGGAGGTGGGAGGACCGCTTGGTCGTCGGCTTCGGTGAAGACGACGGTCTCGACGACGACGAAATCGTGCCAGTCAATCTGTGCGTAGCTGAGCTTCTCCTTCTCGGCCTCTTCCTCCTTCTTCACCTTCTGCTCGTCCTGGAACTTGAACCATTCCGCGCGTTGCTTTGCCCGACCGAGGACGTTAAATTTGTCCTTTACATTGCGCTCCAACTCTTGTATCCGCTCTTGTTGGAGTTTGCCTCCATCTCCATCCATTCCACCCGCCCTTAATAACGCCGTATATTGGTCCACCAGCCGTTGGAAGAAATTGTGTAAACTGTGATTCGGGCGAAGAAAGTCGAACTGGTAATTTCCCGTCTCCCTCTGCGATAATGTCGTCATAAACTGCCTCCCATTCTTCGACACAAAAAGCGCCGTCAACTTCACGACCTCGAGATCCTGCGCGCTGATATTGGGCATCTTTGCGGAAAAGTTGAACTCAGGAGGCTCCGGAGGTCCTTTCGGCTTCTCTGCCTCGGCGGCCACCTCTCCTGCGCGACCCGCTGCGACCACATTGCCTCTCCCTTCTCTGATCTCGCTCAGTCGCCATTGGTAGTAGGCGTTGTATGCGTCGTTTGCGCTTAGGAAGGAAAATTTCGGGTTGTGCTTCTCTTTCTCGCGGATGCGATCTGTGACATTGACATCAGCATATATCGCGCTGTCAAAGGGGGGTTTGGGGATACGCACCTTCAAAGACTGCGCCGTTTCGCGAGACGTAGCCTGCGGTCTTCTCTAGGATGGCTGGATGAAGGTCAGCAAATTGTCCAATGGTGTGGTGCGGGCAGTAGAGGGAGGGAGCTGACCTTTGATTTCTTTTGGGGGCAACACAACTCCTGCCGGTGCTTTAATCTCATCGAGTGCAGCCAGTGCATCGGGAGCAGTGGCTGAGGGAGCCATCAGTCAGGTTATGGGGGAGTTGTCGCAAGTCGCGAGTTTTTGATCTATATATCTCGAGTTGAGGCGAGGCGGCGAGGCGGCGACATATTAGACTAGTACTGTACTTTTAGCGGCTCTGTGAGTTGACAGCCTTGTTGATCCCGACGCCCCTTGTCACAATCGCGGGGGAATATTGTTGCCAAGCCCGGAACGACGCGTGGGCGTGCAACAAGAGTAATTCGGTCGTAATCCTCGATAACTGTTAAACACACACAACTCACTGTTACCCATGTGATATTGTTAGTACTTGACTTTGCTCTAGGTTCTATTCAGTCTTGAGTATATATAAAAACCCCATATATTATGAATTGCCTATTGAAAAGTTGCATGAACTGTTGTTTACAAAGCCAATTAAAATTGTTCGTACCCGTACCCATGTGCGCATAGGCCGTTCAGCTCCAATGTGGCTGGTTCTGGACACGGTGCCTTCACAATCCACATAGCTCGTACTCAATCTTGGCTCCAACTCCTTTCTTCACACAACAACCTGGGCCTTCTGCTCAGCGAGACGATTTACTACTCTACCTGCCTTTTTATCTCCTTCAGATGGAGTCTTTTTAATTCTAACTCTTCTTCTTCTTTACATTACTTTCGTTAACTACAATTTGGAGTGCGTGTCGTTTGCGGATCCAGGGGCCACTTTTGAGCCTTCCGTGGAAGCGTGTCTAGCCTGGTTCTATTTTAAGGATCGCCATATTCTTCTTCCTCATCGCATCGGTGCCTTCACAGCTGCACAATCAGAATGGCGAGATCGAAGAATGCTCGCTCGTCGCCGAGCGCTGTGCCTACCAGCGAGGGTGCTGCACCTCTCGTTCCAGTGCCGACGCAAGTCCAAGTCCCAGTCCCAGTCGTCGCGACCGTCAAGAAGGGCGCCATCAAGCGCAATGACTACACGTCGGATGGAGTCAAGGACAATGATGTCTTCAACCTGCCGGGCTCTGACTACAGAGTCATAATCTTTGTGACAGTGATTGCTGCCATTGTCAGGCTGTTCCGGATATACCAGCCAAGCAGCGTTGTGTTCGACGAGGTCCAGTTCGTATTCTCCAGCCCTCCCCAAGGACCGCTCCAGCTAACCATACCACTCTCTAGCTTCGGCGGCTTCGCATCGAAATATATGAAGGGCAAATTCTTCATGGACGTCCACCCTCCGCTCGCCAAACTTCTGTTGACCCTGGCCGGATTCATGGCCGGCTTCGATGGCAACTTCGACTTCAAGGAGATCGGCAAGGATTATATTGAGCCTGGGGTACCATATGTGGCCATGAGAATGTTGCCGGCAATCTGCGGTATTCTGCTTGTGCCAGTCATGTTCCTGACACTGAAGGCTGCTGGCTGCCGCACTATGACCGCTGGCTTGGGCGCCGGGCTCATTATTTTTGGTAGGCAGATCGGCTCACGGTTGTTTTGCGGACAATACTAACAATAACCAGAGAACGGACTCCTCACTCAAGCACGTCTTATTCTTCTCGACTCTCCTCTCATGATCATGACTGCCATCACTGCGTTGGCATTCACTTCCTTCACAAACCAGCAAGAACAAGGCCCCGCAAAGGCTTTCCAGCCAAGCTGGTGGTTCTGGCTTGCCATGACCGGCCTAGGCCTCGGTGCAACTGCCAGCGTGAAGTGGGTTGGTCTTTTCACAATTGCCTGGGTTGGCAGCTTGACTGTTGTTCAACTCTGGGTTGTGCTTGGTGACTATAAGAACGTCACGCCAAGACTACTCTTCAAGCACATCCTCGCCAGAGTGTTTTGCCTGATCCTCATCCCGGTAACATTCTACATGGCAATGTTTGCTATTCACTTCCAGATCCTTCAGAACCCTGGTGAGGGTGATGGATTCATGAGCTCCGAGTTCCAGGCCACCTTGAACTCAAAAGGCATGCAGGACGTTCCCGTCGATGTTGCCTTGGGCAGCCGAGTCAGCATCAGACATCACAACACCCAGGGAGGATACCTTCATTCCCACAACCTGATGTACCCCACTGGCAGCAAGCAGCAACAGATTACTCTTTACCCCCACAAGGACGAGAACAATGTCTGGCTTCTGGAGAACACTACGCAGCCACTCGATGTCAATGGCGAGGCTGTCAACGGCTCTTACGCTTGGGATACCATTTCGCCCCCTGCCTTTTTGAAGGATAACGACGTTATCAAGCTGTTCCACATTCCCACCAACAGACGCCTCCACTCCCACGATGTTCGCCCACCTGTGACGGAAGCTGATTGGCAAAACGAAGTCTCCGCCTACGGCTACGAAGGGTTTGAAGGTGATGCGAATGATTTCTTCCGTGTTGAGATTGTCAAGACCAAGTCCGAAGGGGAGTTAGCAAAGGAACGCGTCCGCACTATCCAGACAAAGTTCCGCCTCATTCATGTCATGACTGGCTGCGCCCTCTTCTCTCACAAGGTCAAATTGCCTGATTGGGCTTCCGAGCAGCAGGAAGTGACCTGCGCAAAGCAGGGTACCATGCCAAACAGCATCTGGTTCATCGAGCAAAACGAGCACCCCCAGCTCGGAGCTGAAGCAGAAAAGGTCAACTACAAGAACCCCGGTTTCCTTGGCAAGTTCTGGGAGCTGCAAAAGGTTATGTGGCAGACCAATGCCGGCCTGGTTGAATCTCACGCCTGGGACTCCCGCCCAATGTCGTGGCCCATCCTGCAACGCGGTATCAACTTCTGGGGCAAAGACCACCGCCAAATCTATCTCATTGGAAACCCCATCATTTGGTGGTCATCTACCCTGGCTGTTGCAATCTTCGCCCTTTTCCAGGGTATTGCCGTTTTAAGATGGCAGCGTGGCTACAAAGATTTCAACAACTCGACCTTCAAGCGATTCAGCTATGAAATTGGCACCTCGATCCTCGGCTGGGCTTTCCACTACTTCCCCTTCTACCTCATGCAGCGTCAGCTGTTCTTGCACCACTACTTCCCAGCCTTGTACTTCGCTGTTATGGCGCTTTGCCAGACATACGATCATATCACCAACCGCATCCCAGGCATTGGTCTCCGTGAGAACCCAATAATTGGCAAGCTCGGTGCTGTTGTTTTCTTGGGCCTCAGCATGGTTGCCTTTGGCCTGTACTCGCCTCTGGCATACGGTAACCCGTGGACCCAATCCGCATGCAAGCAGGTCAAGCTGTTCAGCAAGTGGGATTGGGACTGCAACACTTTCCACACCACCGTAAGTATTACCAACCCGCCACTGCGGACATCCACAAACCGCAGTGTCAACCCTTCACAGTACCGAAGTACTAACAGTATATAGTATGATCAATACGATGTCACGCAGGTGCAATCCCCAGTTGCCAACGTTGCGCCAACGTCCGCGCCGGCACCACCCGCAGCAATCCCAGAAGCCAAGGTCGAGGAACAAGCTCAGAAGCCAATCGTTCAGCAAGAGCAACCCGTGATGTCTGCCGCCCCTGTCTACAGCGAGGCACCAGTCAACGCAGGCAGCCAGAGCGTGGTTTCTCGCGAGGAGAGAGTCGAGTACCGCGACCAAGACGGCAACCTCCTCGACGAGGAGCAAGTCAAGGCCCTTTCAGGCAAAGTCAGCTTCCAGACCCGTTACGAGACACGCACCCGCATCGTTGATGCGTCTGGCGTTGTGATCGAGCAAGGCGAGGCTTCTGTTGCCCCGCTGCACCCTGACGTCGATAATGTCGACCCCGAGACTGTTGCCGTCCCGGAAAAGGAGGCTGAGGCTGCGCCAGCGTCGCAGAGCAAGGCGGAGGAGGACTTGGTGAAGGAGGCGGCTGTTGAGAATGCGAAGAAGGGGGAGGCTAAGCCTGCGAGTGATGCGCAGGAGGCTACGGTATAAAATATTTCATTTGTTTAAGGGGGTTGGGTAACGATGAGGGCTTGGCGGTGATAGGTTCTACTTGTATATCAGATCAGTAATATTTATGTGATTTATGTGAACACTAGCTAGCAGAAGGATATCGTGATTTATGGTGCTTGTGCTTCTTTGAAGTCTGGAGGAGTTGTGTCGTCCAACTCTCGTCGATAATGGCACGCAGAGCAATCTCGATCTTAGTCTTTGGAGAGTCTTGGGCAAGGTTAACGAGAGGCTCTCTGAATGCATCATCACCCCTGCCATTTCCGAAAGATCTCTCGAATATGATGTCGCCGAGGTTGTTCGCGTTAACACACGAATGACGGCAACAAACAGCACGCAGATGGCAACTTAGAGCAGTCTGTAAATCATCGCAACACTCTCCTTGCTTGCGGCAAGAGTATTGGATAAGAGCGGGTGGGTGAGCCCGGGGAGATATTGCTAGTAGCAACGACGGCGAGAACCAGTATCGACAGTGAGAACTACTAATAACAGTGAGAAATAGTAGAGACAACAAGTCCAAGCGATAACAATATAGAGACCTCAGTAATAAAAACAACGCCGCATTTATTAAAGTAACGACATCAAGCCGCTCTTTGTTACAGCCACTGAAAGGCTTCCACTTCTAGGATTCGTTCCAAAGAAAACAACTTTTCTGATCTCCATAGCCAAATTGTGAGGCGTTCTCAACTGACTGCAAATTCCCTCTTTAGCCACCAGCACGGTAAATATAACGATCGTAGTGAATAAGAATTGATTGAATATATTATATATAAACTATGTCTACAGCTTCATATACTAGGAAAATACCTAGTAAAAGGGCCCTTGAGCCTGTACTATCCTGTGAATTATTACCATTAAGGACTTGTATATACTCGTGTGAGTACGCCCTGGGCTAAATCGGGCCTGGCTTCCCCGGACGCTCCGGAACATGGACCGAAAGTGCTTGTCACCAAATGACGGCTAGTTCCGTTCATTTTTCGCTATCCGGGTCACAAAATTTATATGTCCTCTAGCAAGTCAGGGAGAGATAAATAAATTTCCAGAACCCAACATATATTTACCACCCTCATTTTTTGTACTGCCCCTTCATACCATTCTCTTCAATCTTCCTTTGATTTATATTTCATGATAATCTAAAAAACTATTTTAATTTACGGCGTGCCCTGAGTCGAATTCCGGCCCGGGTTTTGCAGCCAACCCATCCCAGTCCATGTCCTCGTTCACCTCAGCTCGTCAGGGCGCGTCTCCCTCACCATCCGTCCCGGCGCAACTGGTCGAGTCGCGGGAAAATGGCGATGTCCTACCCTTTAACCAAGTCGACGCGAAACAAATAAATGGAAAGCCCCTCCCGGTGGCGAAGTCATGGGCGCATCTTGTCGCTGGAGGGTTCGTCTCCCCATCCCTTATACCCAAAGTTTATCCCTGGCCCCCTTGCTCCTTCCCAGCCCACCTTAAGCTCCTCCTGCGCGCCCAAAAAGCTAACATCTACCAGTGTCGGAGGCATGACAGCAGCCGCCCTGACCGCGCCCCTGGACGTCCTCAAAACCCGCCTGCAATCCGACTTCTACCAATCCCAACTGCAATCCAACCGCGCCCGCCTAGGCATCTCACCCCACGCGCACCTCTCGCCCGCACGCTCCGCGATTCTCCATTTCCGCGAAACGTTCCAGATCCTGTTCAGCGTGCATAAAGTCGAAGGGTGGCGCGCGCTCTTCAAGGGGCTGGGGCCTAATATGGTCGGCGTGGTGCCGGCGAGGAGTATAAACTTCTACACGTACGGCAACGGGAAGCGGATTATTGCGGATAATTTTAACCATGGGGAGGAGAACACTTGGGTTGTTTTGCTGGCGGCGGCGACGGCGGGGGTGGTGACGAGCACGGCGACGAATCCGATTTGGATGGTTAAGACGAGGTTGCAGCTTGATAAGAATGTTGCGGAGAGAGCGGGGGAGGCGGCGGTGAGGAGGTATAAAAATAGCTGGGACTGTGTAAAACAGATAATAAGGAATGAGGGGATTAGGGGCATGTACAAAGGAATGAGTGCGAGCTATCTGGGGGTGTCGGAGAGCACCCTGCAGTGGGTGTTATATGAACAGATGAAGGCATACCTGAAGAGGAGGGAGGAAAAGATTATCACAAGTGGACGAGAAAAGAATATTTGGGATCGAACGGTTGAGTGGACGGGCAAAGTGGGCGCAGCCGGAGGAGCAAAGCTTGTTGCGGCTATCATCACCTATCCCCACGAGGTATGTTTCAAACCAAACCAATATTTGGCAGAGACATGTTAACTAACATAACCACAGGTTGTCCGCACACGCCTTCGCCAAGCCCCCACAATTGCTGGCGGAAAGCCAAAGTACACCGGTTTGATCCAATGCTTCAAGCTCGTCTGGAGAGAAGAGGGCATGGCATCCATGTACGGCGGTCTGACACCGCATCTGCTGCGCACAGTGCCCAGCGCAGCAATCATGTTCGGCATGTACGAAGTTATCCTCAGGCTTCTGGACACGCCGGCGTGAGTATATCCGAGGATATAGTATCATATTGTATATATAGATGAGAAATGTGGGGCCTTTCATGCTGAGCATGGGGGTCCTGGGCAGCGGAGATAGGATATCTCCTCTCTTGATCTCCTATTCAAGATGGATGAGGAATGAGGTGCATTGTACTATTATAGAAGGTCGTAATGGGGCAAACGGCGTTATGCTTTACGGCTGGTGTAGGATATTGGATATATTTGTAAGAATTAATTACGAGGTGTACAACAATGGCTGGAAATCAAAACTCTGAAGCAGATATGGCGTGAGCGCTTGAATGTCGTTGATATCGTCGAGGCCTCTTATTCCCAAAAGGTTCCAGGCCATAACCTATTACTATCACAAAGCAAAGCTCCATGAAGCAACATACATTCTCAGAAACATCAATCATTCATACGCAAAGAGTGAGCTACAGCTAAAGCAAACGGGAAAAAGTCCACCCTGAACACGCCGTGCATAAACGCCCTCCCAGCAACTAGTCGCTATGAAATGGATATCATCCTTCAATCGCTTTCCCACAGTTGCGCTACGAAATGCCCTCCTGCTCCCGAATCGAAATGTGTCCACCTCTGCATCACTTTCCCTCTGTCATTCTGCCATTCAATCTGCCCTCATATCCCTCATGATTGCTGGATCACTCCCTTGCCGTCTCTGTCGCCGCTTCTTCAATTTCCCAGGCTGTCGTTTTCCTTTGTTGACACTATCACCCACCGACGTTCACCAAGCATTGCGATCCCAATTGGGGTCTATCACCGTCAGTCTCAGCCCTCACAGCACCCCCAGGAACAAACTCACCCTGCACAAACCCCGCCAGCACCTTACTCCCCGTCTGCAGGAGCGGGTGCCCAACCACAATCTGCAAGAATCGCTGCAACCCCTCCCTACGGTGCTCAATCACATCATCACTAAAGCGATTCGTAAACACCTTCCCCGGCAGCGGCGGAATCGTAACGCGCGCACTCTCGCGCTCCAGGATATCGCGGAAGTACTCGAAATCAGAGTAGCGCCTGCGCACCGTCGACTGGCGCAGCTTGAAGGCCGGGATGTTGGTGCGGCACAGGATCTCGTAATCGGTGTACATGGCGCGGCCGACGCCGTGGGTGCGGGGGTTCTTGACCTGTAGGGGTTGGGGGTCAGTATATAGGGGTCTTGGGGGTGATGGGGAGGGGTAGGTTGTGTGTGGGCTCACCTCTATCTCGAGGAAGTTCTCCGGGGGGCCGTAGATCTCCTCGAAGGACTGCTGGCGCGCATCTGGCATGGCCTGCATGATCAAAACGTCTTCGCGCCTACCGCGCTACAAAACCCAGAGGACAAATAAAAAGGGTCCCTCTTGGCGTCCTCTCTGGACTGTCGGAGTGGTAAGCTGGCTACTAAGGCTATCGCGTTGGTGAGGAAACCGTTGTAGGGCGGGCGGAGTATAGAAGAGCTGATAGGGAGGGTATGATCTTGATATGATCGTGTTTGACGTCGATTTCACGCTGCGGTTCTGTAGAGGGCGTTTGTGTGGCCGTTGTCCACGAGGTGCGTCTATCTTGGCTTTGTAGTCCAGCCTCATGCGGGGTTATCGGCGGCCGGCCGTCAATCACGTGCATGGATACGATGGGCACCACACTACTCATCTCGAACAGAGATGCTCTTGTGGGGCCAAAGTAGGAACTAAAGAGTATAGCTTGGCATCATATGCAATATCAGACTGCAATATAGCCAGGGACAGAAAGCTGCTGAAATTTGCCGCAACCAGTAGGGGAGAGGTAGCCACAGATATTGTGCTGTTCATGATGTGCTTTGTAAATTATTCATGGCTGTACTCTACAGGACAGCCTGTCTATCTAGTAGGAAGCTTCTATTCCCTCTCACACAGTGATTTCCCCGTTCATAAATGCCACCGGCCCATTCAATGCTGCCCGTTACCCCAAAAACGCCGCCCCAAACCAACCAGAACCCATGCGCCGTATATGATTATTTGCGGCTCTCATATTATTAGAGAGCCCAGTTCCCGAATCTCTAGCTTATTCCGGCCGTGGAATAGTGATAGAGAGCCTCTTATCCTCTTTACTTCCCGTCTCTGATACCGCAAGCGACTGCGATGAGGCACGGTTCGATTTCTCGCCTTCTTCTGTCGCTGGCGCCTCGTCTGAAACTTGTTTCGCTTCAGGAGATGTAGCGGCTATGTCACCCTTCTTTGGAGGAGGCTCCATAGCATCCTCCTGAGCCGCTTTCCATAACCCTTCGGTAGTGTCTTTTATTAGATTCTTACTCGCTCTCTTTTTCGCTGCTATTAACGAAGCTTCATCTCCGTCAAGATCGATCCGCGAGGCTGTGATGTCGTCAGGAAGTGGTGTAATGTCCCTGGGTACTATCTTTCCAGTCTCTTCCAGCTCTTTCAGCATTTCAACTTCCTCGCTAGCTCTTGGGGTCACTTCCGGGAGTTGATTATGGGCAGCGCCAACCGGTATAACGCCTCCACCCATTCGAGCCCAGAACATCTGTTCTCGTAACCTTACGCTTTCCTCCCAAGCATTCTTCTCCGCTTCTTCGTCCTCACACCTCCAGTGGCCATCTTTGAGCATTCGCAGAAACCCAAGGAAGTCACAGCTACTCCTAACTCTCCCGAGACAGTATTTACACAGAGGATATCTCTGTGCCGTATCACTCTCGCTTGTTCGAAAGCGATGTGTTCGTGCTTGCTTTGGATCTTTGCGCGATTCTCCACAAAGCGAGCAAGCAAATACATATAATTTCTGGACCGCTGTGGTAGGTGTTGGCATCGGATCTACTACGAGCGTTCCCTCGCACATGGCATTGAGAACACTTCTTCTAGCCAACCACGAGAGTCCAGGAGCAGTATCAAGGCGAAGCGTTGGCTCAATATCTTCAGCCAATGCGCGCTTGTAAAAGCGGGTTTCTTTGAGTGGAGTTGCAGGGCCTGCTGGTGTGGTGCTGGCGCTGACTGCGGACGCAGGCGTGATAGGTGTGACTGGAGTTGAAGCAACGGTGGCAGAAGTTGCTATTGATGAAGTCGAGCCATTGGAGGGTGTGTGCCGCAGAACTGGTGATGGCTGATTTGACGTCCCTCCAAGTCCCAGCCCTAACGAAAACCCTCCATACGACCCGCTCGTCACCCTGCTTCCTGGCCCATTCTTGGATGATCGCACCAAGGTTACAAAGTCGCCATAGGCAGCCAAATCTGTTCTAAGAACAAGCTGCAACAGATGTGTGAAGCTGGTCGGATACGAAGGCGTAACCTCTAAATCCTCAGTGGGTACATGTACGGGCCGCACAATACTGTCGTCCTTGTCATCAAACTGCTTCAAACCAGGTGTTGGTGGTGCTGAGGGACTGGTCTGGTCTTCTTTCTTCTCCTGCATTTGCGCCATAACTCGTTTCAGTTCCGCTAGCTGTTCTTCATGAGATTTGAGTAGCGTCTTTGTATCTGCTAGTCGAGCTTTGAGCATCTCGTTTTTCTTTTCCATGACTTCGTGATCTCGCTGAGAATTCTCTCGAGCAATAGTGACCATCTACCTGGGGTTAGCAAACACCATCAGACGACACGGAACACAAACCTTGTTGGCTTCTTCAAAGAGAGCCGTGGTGAGGTTCTCTAGCTCCAATTCAATGGCTGCCTTCTCTTTCTCCGCAACGCCACGCTTCTTTGCCTCCTCTGTCAAACTTGCTAAAAGTTTCGTTCTTTCGGCCTTCACGACGCCGAAGTCCACCAGGGAACCATTTGTGATCTGTCTAGCATGGCCCTCAGCCTCAGCCTCAAGCTGCCGAATACGTTCCCGAGATGCATCCAACTCCGAACGTGTCTGGTTCAGCATGTCCCCCAGATTCGTTTGATGGTTGATTGCATTGATAAGCTTGTTACTTAGTGTCGCGACCTCGTCATTGAGATCCGGGTGGTGTGAGGGACTTGGTGGCTGCGAGCCATCGGGAGGAGACATGGTGCGGCTTCTTGGATCCGGAATGGTGCTCATACTCTCGTCCTCGTCGTTGTAGGAGCTCGAGCGCTGGGAGCTTCCCACTAACCCAGCGCTGACAGTCAAGTTTGTGGAGCTGTTGTTAAGCGCGGATGTAGATATGGCTCGCGCCGTGCGATTCGAAGACAAGTCTGGGGGCGCTTTAGGAGCTGCCGAATACGATCTGACGTGACTGCTGGGGCTGGCGCTGCGCGATAATGGTGACGGTGGGTGAAGGACCCATCCTGCAATCATGGCTTTATCCAGCGATGTACGATTAGAATGAAGCATTTAGACCACCATGGGGCAAGTCAGAACTCACTCGGTCAGACTATATATACAATTCTCGGCCCAGTAAATGAATACCAAAGCACGTTAGATAATGGCGGAGGAGGTGAGGAGTGTAGCAGAGGCGGGAAGGTGGCGGAGGAGCACTTGAAGTGACCTGGGCTAGGTCCGGTTGTCGACATCCCACGGTCGGTGTCATGGGCGGCAAGGCAAGATCAAGGTGGACCAGGGACCCGGTTGAAAAGTGGACACTTGTGACCGAATTACGACTTAAATACGAGTAGGTTACTCTGACGGCTCTGACGCTATAACTTGAGCATCAATTCATATCGATGCTCAAATTATACCTATACAATAGACCTCTCCCTCGAATTTAATTTCTAAAGTAGCTGCTATCTACAGCTTTTCCTAAGTACTTTAGACTACATGAGCAATTCTGTGTGTACCAACACGGTACTGTACCGGTCCCTGCCCAGCCAGTCAGTTGTTCATGGATAGCGGCCTGCAAATAAGGGCCACAAATATGTCGACGTTGTAACCGGACCTAAGATGTGTTCGTTTAGTCCGTCGAGCCAACACACATCAGACGCGGATATAGGCTACGAATTGTTCATAATATTGTAGTGAATGCACGGTACTCTGTATGTACATTGTAGTACACTGTTTAATACTAGGTACGTAGTAAAGCACTCAAAGAGTTCACCAGGTCTGGTAAAACAATATAGTTAAAGTACTGATTAGGACGAGGTCTTCGTTGGTGTTGAGGGACTACTATGAAAGGTGGCTCTCTAAAGCACCTAAAGCATTCTAAAGCACCCTAACTTTGCAACTCCTCATCTTGAACTTACAACCGCGGACTTGAGTTTCTTATGGGGAATGATGCAGCCTTGAAAAACGACCGCGTGGTGAATTGAAGAAATTGGACAAGACCTCAAAATGACTAGGCAAGCCATTCGGCTGTTCGTGAACAATCGCAACGAGTTAACTAACTGTCACTTGGCTCTCTGGAATAATATGGCCCGGTAATTACAGTAAACAAGAAAGGGGAAACAATCGCAGGCTACAGAAAACAGCCGCTTTATTATACAGATAATACTTCGATGTTAGAAGGCGTGGTTGAAGTGCTTGGGAACGTCACTATGGGGATATATACCAAGTCATTTGAATGTGAGTTCCAATAAACTGTTGATGAATATATGCTGGTACCAGTGCTGTTCTTGGGATCCAAAGTGGCGAGGTAAAACTATATGGTGTCCTTGGCCGTGGAGAACGCGAGCTTCTTGTGGTTGATACTTCTAAGAGACCGCAAGCAAAGCTTGTTAGTGATCCCTCCACCCAGCACGCACCAGAGGGCCAGCTGGACCACTGGGTGGAGGGACCAGTATGCTTGGTGAACATCGGAACGAGCCCTGCGACTCACTTGAGTCCAAAGTCATTCAAAGCTCCTTTGCTCCACTGATAGAGCCCGAGGACATTCAACCCAGCATTGACGAGATTCTCGCGGGGGGATTTCGATGTCACCAGTCGAAGCCCCTTTCCGCTCACGTTTTCTTCGGCTCCAACCCAACGAAACCAGAAGATAGACAGCCATTGAAATCGACAACAGCAGCAAATGTGCCAGATGGGTCACAAACCCCGAAGTCGAGTAAAGACGAGACCTATCAGGCCCTCAAATCCGCTGTGAACGGTATAAACCGCAAAGATAGCTCAGCACCTCCTGAAGCATGTGGATTTCAACGCCCATCGAACTCGAAATCACGCAATGCGAATAGAAGTCGCTAGCCAGTGCATCAAGAGCAAGTGCCATACACATGATCTTGCAGGCGCGGAACTACCAACGAGACCTGCGACCAATAGGAACGAGATAGGAGTGAGTAGTCGAGATTATCAAAGAGCCTGTCCCTAGGAAGGTACTCAATTCTTCGAACCATGTCATGGATATCATTTCAGGCAGTGACCATGAAGGCACGGAAAGTTTGACCCCCTCGTTGGATCCGAGACGGGCCTACGCTTGAAGAGTATTGGGTGGTGATATTGGTTATTCACGACACAGCGGAACGTCATTTGCATCTGACACCAACCTTTTACATGACGATTCTCTAACGATGAGTTTGGAGCATGGAGTATTTATTTGGCACGCTAAATAGCACGATATGGTAAGGGTACACAGGGGCTGCATTTGAGATGATCCCTGATCTCATACGGGCTGGGAAAGGGAATAGGGAATTTTATCACTATGAGGATACTTTCGTTACTAATTTCCAAACAATATTTGCACCAGAGGCATTGTTTTGTGTGGAGAGTGGAACGAGATATTCTTCCCTGCGTTAGGAGACTATTCTCAACGTCCAGGAATCAAGGTGCCACTTTCATCCTCTCATGCTTGAACTTTGTTATTGAACGATCTCACATATGCATATCACGTAGCATAGTTCTGTAACTCAAGTAACCGGGCTCTTATTCCTTTATGGTATGGCTCAGTCATTTCGTCCCATGCAATGCAAATGACCCCAGACCTACCACAGACCCCAAGCAAAACCCAAGTATAACCGAGTCGACGACGCGATGTAACTAAATAAACGTCTCGTAGGCCCTGCGAATAGTTAGATATTTGAAGAAACAAGTACCAAACGAGGTTGACATACACTGGGACGACCGTTTCTGGGATGTTGTCCTTGCATGAAATCGTCCTTGCCTCACGGGGCATCGCCGGCTGCCTCTTCAAGTGAACGTGGGTGCCATCGGCCTTTGACTTCTTCTTGAGCTCGGCGTTGGCCTTGACGCGGCGGACAAACTCTTCTCTTGAGCGGGAAAGAGACACATGCTCGACGCGCAGGTTAACGCGCTTCTCGATATAACGGTGCTTGACCTTCTTGTAGATGATAACCCCGACGGCGCTCTTGGTAACGTTGTACACAACACCGGTCTTTCCGTGGTAAACTTTGTGTGGCATACTATTTGCGAGTTAGAAACAGATTCTCGCCCTCTACGGTCCCCCCGGCCCATATTGTTTCCCCGAATGCCAATGCCACTCACCCCTTTTGAACAGCACCGTTGGCCTTGATATCCACGATGTCTCCGACTTTGTATTGTCTCAAGTATGTGGACAGCTTGATCATTCCCTGGCCAGAATATTAGTATCGCATCGTTCTATATTTATCGAGCTGTTAAATCGCACCTTCTTCTTGAAGTCACGGCTGAACGCATAGCGCGTGCCCGCTCTAAGACCAGCTGGATGACCCATTTTGACGGCGTTGCTGAAAGGGTTGTCGTGGGTTTGGTCGGAATTGTCGCTGTCGCTGGAACCGTTGGTGATACTGTTTCTCGAATTCACACAACTCTTTGGGTGGGCGAAAACCCTGGGTCTTAGCCCGAACGGGTTAGGGTCACTAAAATCGCACACTCAATTAAGCGAGGATCCACCAATTTCTACGAACGTTCAACAATCCCAGAGCGAACGTGAATTGAGAAGTGTCAACCAACTTTTTCTTCGACAAACAGCAACATGGCGCCGTAAGTTATCTTGCCTGCCCCAATCATCCACAGATTGCCATAAAGATTTGAAGCTGACATGGAATAATAGACGCTCGTACTCGAAGACCTACAAGGTCCCAAGGCGTCCTTTCGAGTCTGCTCGTCTGTATGTACACTCCGGCCACTGAACACGAGCGTGCTCTGTTCATGTCGTTTGTCAATCGACTGACCCCGTTTCAGTGACTCCGAATTGAAGACCGTTGGAGAATATGGTCTGCGCAACAAGCGCGAGGTGTGGCGCGTGCTGCTCACCCTCTCGAAGATCCGTCGTGCTGCCCGGTACGTGAATATTACCACAATAATTATACTGGAAACTAATTAATGGCGACAGTCAACTTCTGACCTTGGACGAGAAGGACCCAAAGCGCCTTTTCGAGGGTAACGCTCTGATTCGCCGTCTCGTTCGCGTCGGTGTTCTCGACGAGTCCCGCATGAAGCTCGATTACGTTTTGGCCCTTAAGGTCGAGGATTTCCTGGAGCGCCGTCTTCAGACTTGCGTCTACAAGCTTGGCCTTGCCAAGTCCATTCACCACGCCCGTGTTCTCATCCGCCAAAGACACATCCGCGTCGGCAAGCAAATCGTCAATGTTCCATCTTTCGTTGTCCGCCTCGACTCCCAGAAGCACATCGATTTCGCTTTGAACTCGCCATTCGGCGGTGGCCGTCCAGGCCGTGTCCGTCGCAAGAAGGCGAAGGCTGCGGAGGAGAAGAACGGTGGTGATGATGCTGAGGAGGATGAGGAGTAAATTTAGGCTCATGCTATATGTGGGTTTTAGCCATTGCGCGGAACTTTAGGCACTGCTCATCTGGAATCGACTGTAATATCAGTTCGAGGAGTTAGCAAAATATCCAACGAAGGCTTCATCAAAATCTCGCGTTTTCCATGATCGGCTTAAATAGCTTCAGACCTTGCATATTTGATTGAAGTGATATGCCACACAGCGCCAGTAGATCGCCAGAGAGTCTAGATCAATAGGCTAGGTGACTATGCTCATTTTTATGCCGGGATTGTTCTCGTGTAAACTTGCAGATTCATTACTGCATTTGCCGGCCACTTATTTTTGGCGGCCATCCTACATTTTTTTCTATTTACTCTCAATTACCAGCTCCTCCAACACCTCGTGCCCGATACAACTGCAATCTGGTTCATAAATAGAGCGAAACAGCTGGCTAATGTATACTAATATCGAGCGCCTTTCAGATTGAATTTTATTCCTGACTGGATTTATAAACTCCGAACAGCTCACCATAGCAGATGCAGAACAAGACAGTTCCCGTTAAATATATTCAACGTTCACCTCAATATTTAATTTACAAAAGCCTATCTTTGCCTAGTAGGTGAGCCATGGGGTCATTTGGAGCTGCCCGTTTCCGTCGATACTGCTCCATATCCTCTTCTGTCACATCGCCTTTCATCTCCTCCAAGGTGCGCTTCTTCGCAGCATCTTGGCTCGCTGAGTTGTTTGCTGGTGCATCCTCTTCCGACTCAGCGAGTTCCGGCCGGCTGGTTATTTTCAAGGGCACATCTTCTCTTTCAAGAGCCCCGCCAGTACGAAGGTTGTCTGCTTCGTGGAACGCCGCCTTCCCTGCTTCGCCTGTGCAGTAGCTATTCTTGACTATTGAATGACAGCACGCATAACCCCATTTGAAATTTGACCACCAACTACCCCACACAGTAGTATGGTTATTAATTAAAGCATCTTCCGTATATTTTGATTTTGCCACTGTTTTGGGTGCCCCTTTAAGTGCGCCGGTTTCGTCGTACTCGACAAATCTTTCGGACTCGATAATAGCACTGTCGCGAAGGCCTTCGGGTACAGTGCTTCCTGAAGCACCGTACTTCTCCTCCAGAATTTTCTTTTGCTGTAATCGCTTCTTCTCGGCCTCTTCACGCTCCTTTCTCCTATAATATTCGCCAGAGGTGGGGTTTGCTTGGAGATGTTGCTTTGTATCGCCAGCCTTTTCTTGAGACTCCCACGCGTATTTCTGTGCCTTCTCAAACTCCGCAGCGTCACCAGATGATCTCATAAACCCTTCCTCAGCCACCAGTGCAGCGGCAGTATCTGCTGTTGCGCCACTATCCACCATGGACCTTGTCTTAGGGTCATATTTTGCAGAATCCAAATCGAGGTTCAGTAAATATTTTGCGGTATCCTCTCGAATGCGTAACTGTCTCGTCGATGTGCTTTGATGCCTTCCCATGTCGGACTCCTCCGCGTACTTTGCGCCATCATCAGCTCCAGCTTCTCCTTCGTCTGCTGCTTCATTTGCCGTGGACTTCGTCCTCAACTCTTCCAACTGGGTATATTCCTCGATAACTGTCTTATACTCCTTCGAGTCATATCCATTCCAACGATCTCGCTTTGCATCCCATCCCAGATTGACATCTTGTATAACTTCATCGGCTTGGATGTCGAGTCCTGTCCACTTTGCGCCTTTCGCCCTTGGCCGACTAAGGCACTCCTTCGTTTTATGTGTTATAGAGCCGCAGTTTTCACATGCACCCTTTCTGAACTTTGTAGCCGCAGGGCCTAACTTCTTGCCTCTATCATACCACTTTGACTGGTCGGATTGCGCCTTCTGTAGCCGCTGGTGTTCGAGGTAATCGTTCTGGTCATCTTCCCCAATGTAGAATGGCTTTTTGGAGATGAAAGACGGAATATATTCATTGGCTTCTTTCGAAGCAGCAGATGGCGCCGGAGGCTTCAGTGGCTGAGTTCCAGCAGGTGGCATTTTTAAGGAGATATATCTGAGTCTGGGTTCAAACTGCCTCGTCGTGTATTTGCCGCCTCAAGGATCATATGGGCGTCCCATCTGGGATATAATGGTCCTTATCAGCACGTGATTTCGAGTTTCAATTGATAAGGACGAACGCGTCGCGCCACACAAGCACATTCAACACTACAGAGCCCAGTTCAACTATGGACTGATGACTTAATAACCTCGTTGCGAGGTTCTCGGGATGGATCTGTTCAGGGTGCGACTGAACTGTATTGACCATTATCAAGCGTTTCCAACTCGATTTGACCCTCAACTCCGTCGTGATGTGGCCCCCTCTGAGATCAACAATGAACCGAAAGTGCCTGTCATCAGAGTCTTTGGGACTACAGAAACAGGCCAGAAAGTTTGTGCCCATATACATGGCGCATTCCCATATCTATACATTGACTATAATGGTCAGGTCACACCTGATGAAGGTAAGTCCTCAGCCGCCCTGGAGAAGCTAGGATAAAGACTTATTGTGATATTAGTCGGTGCCTACATCCATAGGCTCCACCTTTCGATTGACCACGCACTTGCTGTGAGTTATCGCAGGGGCGTGTATGACCGGAGAACAAGGTTTATTGCGCGTATAACGCTGGTGAAAGGTGTTCCGTTTTACGGTTATCATGTTGGATATCAGTATTACCTCAAAATCTATGCCTTAGACCCAATGGTTATGACTCGTCTTGCCGACCTCCTCAGGCAAGGTGCCATTATGAAACGAGTATTCCAACCCTATGAAGCGCATTTGCAATTTATTATGCAATGGATGACTGACTACAACCTCTATGGTTGCGGCTATATCGACAGCCGACAGGTATACTTTCGAGGGCCAGTTCCAAAGTATGATGAGCTGGATAGGCTATCACACCTCTGGCACGATAGTTCTATCCCTGCCGAGTTTGTCATAGGCGAAGCTAAACTCCCGAGGGTAAGCCATTGCTCTCTCGAGGTGGATATCATGGTCCACGACATTCTTAATAGGCAAGAAATTGCCCAGAGACCGCTCCATCATGATTTCATTGAGCGGTCAAATCCGCTTCCACCGGATCAAAAGCTGGTCCACAGCATGTCGGAGTTATGGAGAGATGAAACCAAGCGTCGCAAAGCCAAATTGAAAGTTGCGGAGCCTGGAAGCAACGCATTCCCCCCTGAAGTTTTAATTTCAATGTCCGCTGGTCCCCGAAGCTCTCAGAAAGGGCGGTGGGTGCACGAGGAAGAGTACATGGAGTTGGTACATAACAGGATACAGGAAGAACGAGCGAAGAGCGATGGATCCAATGTATCCTTCGACACATACATTAAGCCAAAGCCGGACGAGGATGATATTAATACTACCTTCCAATCTGTGGAAGACCTCTATCCCGAAAACCTTGGTCCAATTCTTGGCCTAAAATCCGAGGAAAATTCAGTACTTCCGGGGGATGGGTTCATGGCTGAGAATATCGAAGTCGACGAGAACCGCATTTTCAATACCTCTGATGAGAATGAGTTCCCATATGATTCAGATGACGACCTCCTATGTGACATTGAACAGTCGCAGGAGAAAAAGGATAATACTATCCCGCCACCCACCGTGGCGACTAGCAGTTTCAAAGCCGAGCATATAGTTGTCCACGACTCTGTGCCACTGAACAATGCGCGAGGGGTGGACGCAGCTGAGGATCCAAGTTCGCCTATAGAACTGGGCGACAGAGAGCACCCTACAAAGGCACGGATTTATGAACCTAGAAGAGAGGCAACCCCTACTTCTGCTCTAGAGCTTGCTTCTTCGGACGCTGCGGCCGAAGGGCTGTTCCGAGATATAAAGGTGGCAACGCCACTGGGGGGAAGCAAGGCAACAAGACGTAAGCGATCAATGTTTCTGCACCCCTCTGATGAAGGGTACAACAAACGTTCTAAATTCGACTCTGCTATCGCGCCAATCCAATCGACTTCCTCGGGTGCTGAAGCGCGCCCCATAGTTAACCACCAAGCACTTCCAGGATATGAAAGCATGGCAGACAACGGAGGGTACAATATCAGAAAAAGGGGTAACATACTTTCGGAAAGAGGCCAGCACAACTTGCCAATTCTACCAACTGTCAATGGTCTTTCTCACACTCTGAACCTGGGCAAAAGACTGGCGCGCCGCAATGCCAACAGTGGTAAACTGGACCTCCAGCATCTTCCAAATTCAGAGTCTATAGATATACAAGAAATAGACACGGTGTTTAGGCATTCACAGTACGGTTCTTCACAAGACCAAAGAGAGACTTCTTTTAACGAAAACAAAAATATATTCGATGCTACATCCCGTTCGATACAGAACCAACTTGAATCAGAAGAACAACGCATTGCATCCCCGAGTGAGCAACAACTTAAGCTTGTCTCAAGTATAACTTGGGACTTAAGGAACACAAACTGGGTCGGTCGAAGGAAATCTGTCGCGGCTTTCGCGAAATCACCGCCTTTGAAAGAAACAGTCATCCCTAGCCTCCATCCACCTGTCATATACCAAGGTCCTTACTATAGCAATGAGCTAGATGTGCCCGAGCGACCTACAGAATGGGCGGGCAAAGAGTTTAAGCTTGAGAGTTTGACTGTTCCATTTCTTCCGGATTTCGACGAAACAGGTAGCTCAGCTGCAAGTTTAGGGGAAAAGCTTGCTATTGTACATAACAAACTAAGTGAAAGGCATGTATATGAACATCGGCAGCAACGGTGCAGGTTACGAGTCTGGGAAATTGGAAGGCCACCTCCAGGGTTTAACGATGTAGCGGACTGGGAACGTAAGGAGATCTTGGCGAAAGCAAAGTCAAGAGACCTGAAGTCAAGAGGACAACCTGGTCTGCAACCTGAAAACAGTGCCCACTCACAAATTGAGGGCCCGACACAGAAGAATAAGCACGGTTTTCAATATACCCAGCCACAGAAAACATCAACCTTGCAAAACAATGCGCAGTATATGAGTGTAATGAGCCTCGAAGTTCATATCAATACCCGAGACAATTTAGCCCCGAATCCACAAGAAGATGAAATACAGTGCGTGTTTTGGAATCTTCAGTTGGGTGAAGACCATCCTGACAACCTCGAAACTGGCGGAGTTAGCCATACAGGAATTGTTACTTTGTCAGAGGATGGCCAAACGGCGAAGAACATAGCAAAACAAACTCCAATCCAAGTTTTCGAAGAGTCCTCGGAGCTTGATCTCCTCGTTCGAATCGTCGAAATTGTAAGAACAAATGACCCGGATATACTAACGGGCTACGAAGTTCACAATTGCTCATGGGGATACTTGGTTGAACGGGCAAAGCTGAAGTACGAGTATGATCTCTGTGAGGAGCTCTCGCGCATGCGCACACACTCTCGTGGGCGTTCTGAAAAAGACAGCGATAAATGGGGATCTAGGCATACCTCCGCGATCTCAGTGACTGGACGTCACATGATAAACATATGGCGAGCCATGCGGAACGAACTCAACCTGTTGCAATACACGATGGAGAATGTGGTATTCCACCTGCTACATCGCCGAATTCCCCACTATGCCTGGCGAGATTTAACTACGTGGTATACGAGTGGAAAATTCGCAGACCTAGCAAAGGTCATTGAGTATTATTTGTGCCGGGTGGAGCTTAACCTCGCAATATTAGACCAGAATGAGCTCATTATAAGGACCAGTGAGCAAGCACGTCTGCTGGGCGTGGATTTTTTTTCTGTCCTTTCAAGAGGGTCGCAATTCAAGGTGGAATCTCTTATGTTCCGAATTGCTAAGCCAGAAAATTTCGTATTAGTGTCTCCCAGCCGAAAACAAGTCGGTGCACAAAATGCATTGGAGTGTCTTCCACTGGTTATGGAGCCTCAAAGCGCCTTTTATACCAGCCCGTTACTGGTGTTGGACTTCCAGAGCTTGTATCCAAGTGTGATGATCGCCTACAATTATTGCTATTCGACATTCTTGGGACGAATTGTGAACTGGCGAGGCGGTACGGGTAAAATGGGCTTCACCGAATATAAGCGACAGGATCGGTTGCTGGAGCTGTTGAAGGGCTTCATCAATATCTCTCCAAATGGGATGATGTACACCAAACCCGAAATTCGAAAATCTCTGCTCGCAAAGATGCTGGGAGAAATCCTCGAGACCCGAGTTATGGTAAAGAGTGGGATGAAATTCGACGTAAACGACAAAACCACTCAAAAACTTTTAAATAATAGGCAACTAGCGCTGAAACTAATAGCCAACGTTACTTATGGCTACACATCGGCGTCTTTTTCTGGCCGCATGCCTTGTGTGGAAATTGCAGATAGTATTGTCCAGACTGCACGCGAGACGCTGGAGAAGGCGATTGCCCTCGTACACTCGGTCAAGCGTTGGGGCGCAGAAGTTGTCTACGGAGATACAGATAGCATCTTCATCTATCTCAAAGGAAGAACCAAGGACCAAGCATTTGACATTGGGAATGAGATTGCGGAAAGGGTTACAAATATGAACCCTCGGCCAGTGAAGCTGAAATTCGAGAAAGTATATCTTCCCTGTGTGCTTCTGGCAAAGAAGCGATATGTCGGCTTCCAATATGAGAAAAAGGACCAACAGGAACCGAAATTCGATGCCAAAGGAATTGAAACTGTTAGACGTGATGGCACTCCAGCTGAACAAAAAATGGAAGAGAAGGCGTTGAAGATTCTTTTTCGGTCTGCAGATCTCAGTCAAGTTAAAGGCTACTTTCAAGCACAGTGTGAGAAGATAATGACAGGCTCAGTGTCAATCCAGGATTTTTGCTTCGCGAAAGAAGTGAGGCTTGGAACCTACAGCGATAAAGGGCCTCCACCGCCTGGGGCACTCATCAGTATAAAGCGCATGTTGGAAGACCACAGAGTTGAGCCCCAGCACGGTGAGCGAGTTCCATACGTAGTCATTACTGGAGCGCCAGGCGCAAGACTGATTGATCGATGCGTCGCTCCCGAGACGTTACTACAAAGCGACCACAATGAGCTTGACTCCGAGTATTACATTTCAAAAAACTTGATTCCTCCGTTGGAGCGAATATTCAGCCTTGTGGGTGCGAACGTTCGCAGTTGGTACGACGAAATGCCCAAGGTCCAACGGGTTCGGCGCGTAGATATCGGCCCGCAACTGACCGGTCAGCCAGCAGATATTCCATTCAACAAAAAGACATTAGAATCATACATGAAGTCGTCGTCGTGTCTCGTTTGTCAAGACAAGCTCGAATCCAACGCTGCTATCTGCCCAGCATGCCTTGGAAATCGCCCATCATCTATGCTAGCTTTGCAAACCAGGCTAACCGCTATGGAAAGGAAATATCAGGAACTGGAAAGTGTCTGCCGAAGCTGCTCCAATATATCCTGGACTGATGAGGTCAGGTGCGACAGCAAAGATTGCCCGGTGTTTTATTCGCGAGTGAAAGAAAAGGCGAGGCTTACGACAGAGCGGAAAGTCGCTGGCCGTCTAATGGAGAGATTGCAAGGAGATAGTGGCGGCCATGAAGACCTAGAATGGTAATTGGATATACACATGCATAGCCCTCAAGCCAAATGTGTACGCTCACGGTTTATCTTTCCGTAAACAACCCCGCCAAACATTTCCGAGACTTCAGGGCCAGCAATAATAATAGCACTACCCAGTTATGTCCGGCTGTAATATATGTGGCGCATGGTTCGAGTTAGATTATACAACTTGGGATACTTCTTGTAATTTAATACATAATACACACAACCTCCAACTTCGCGCGCGTTTAATCTTTTGAGAAAGCCTTTGAGGTTGATGAACTGGCTCACTCGAAGCTACCCCGCTACCCGCTACCCGCTATCCAGGTCGTCGTCGTTCTGAAAAATGTCGCTAAACTTCATTGGTCAGCGTCAACCGTGTACCCGCGTTACACCACCCACCCACCTCAACTTCAGATACACCTTGCTGGCTGAGGAGGATCTTCCTACCCGACGTGCGTCATCGCCAACCCTGCGTAATCTCTATCTGGGCTGTGCGTGTAGCCAAAGACGCCTATTGATAGACCATGATGGGAGGGGTCACCTATTTCCTTCTCGTCTATGTTCTTGGTGGCCTTACCTTTCTCCCGCTTCTCCTCGTGTTCCTCATCCTACACGCTTACCTGACATTCCCCGTCCGCGAGACCCCGACAGAGGTGCCAGGAACACCGAGAAGCAATGGCCTTTTGCGGGATGGAGACCGAGCGGATGCTGTTAGATCAGCTTCCAAGAATTTGGATGAGAAGTTTCAGTCTCGCAGCTCCCAAGAGTCTGACGTAGCTGCTGGATATTTCGCCGTTTGCCGCGAATATGTCCCTGGAGGCATTAATGGCAAACCACCGGAGAGAACAACCCCCACGGGCTCTACAGTTGTCACTTCGCCAAGCCCAAGTGTATACCAAAGTATGTACCGCAGCATATTCGACCGAAGAAAGGACACAAATCCGTTGGATATCAAAGGCCCCGGGAAGCCAACCAGTAAAGGCGGAAATGTATTTTATGTTGTGTTAAGGTATGGTTATAAATCGGAATGGCAATACAATTTTTTACTCGTACTGTAGCTAATAATTTGCTAGGCATCAACATATCCTACTCTTCGACACTGAGGAGCAACTCGAAGTCCGCTATGTGCTGTCCCTGGCACACCACGATGTCAGCATATATGGCGGAGGCGAGGAAATACCAGATGGGGAGCTTTTTATCAAGCGAAATGCCATATGCTTGACCCGGAGAGCCGACGTTGGAGAAATGACCCCCGACGGAACACCCTCGAAACCTTTTTATCTATTTACCGATAGTCTTTCTGAGAAGGAAGACTTCTATTTCGCATTACTGAAAAATATGCAAAAACGACCCGAAGATTCAAGCAATGTCCCCAAGCCTCTACAGTTTGACGTCAAGCACATTATTGAATTGGTTCAACGGCTACATTCATCCGAGGAGAATATGCAAATACGCTGGTTCAACGCTATTCTCGGAAGAATATTCCTCGGCATTTACAAAACGCCGGATGTTGAGGCTTTTATTAGAGCCAAGATTACCAAAAAGATATCGAGAGTGAAGAAGCCTGCATTTTTATCCAAGATCATTATTCGACACATTGACATGGGTGAGGGGGCCCCATATATCACCAATCCGCGCTTAAAAGATCTTACTGTCGACGGTGACTGTACCATTGAAGGCGACATGCTTTACACAGGTAATTTCCGCGTTGAAATAGCCGCAACTGCAAGGATAGAACTCGGTTCAAGGTTCAAAGCCAGGGAGGTAGACTTAGTCTTGGCAGTTACCATTCGCCGGGTTGAGGGGCACATGCTTCTTAGAATTAAACCGCCACCGAGCAACCGTCTCTGGATGACATTCGAGACCGCTCCACGAATAGATATGTCTATCGAGCCAATTGTCAGCTCCAGACAGATTACCTACACTCTGATTCTCCGCCAGATAGAGAACAGGATCAAGGAGGTCATTGCCGAGTCCATTGTTATGCCATTTTGGGACGACCTTGCATTTTTCAATACGGACGGGAAGAAGTGGCGGGGCGGTATCTGGACAGACAGCGAACTTTCTAGACCATCACAGCCCCTCGAAACAATAATTGCCGAGGATGGAGATGTAGACGAGCTGGAACAAGTAGAGAATCAAACTTCTTCTCCGTCTCTTCCACCAATGGGGAAGAGCATGAGTAGCCCCGCGCTGGAACCCAGCCCACATATAGAGTCATTCGCTCGGAAGACCGCCAAGTCTGTCTTCAACCTAGGGCCCTCCAAAAAGAATGCTTCATCTACCAGTGTTGAAACAAAGTCATCGGCGACTTCTAATAAACCAAAATCCATTAGAAAGCACTCATTCGCGAGTGCTGTTGTAAGCACGGATAATACCAACATCGACGCTCTCAGGCTCGAAAGCTCCTCGGATCATAGTTCAGCGGCTTCCACCATGGCTGCTCTATCAGCAAGGTCATCTCCACCTTCAGCAACGGCTAGCCCTGTTGGGTCTCCATCTAAGCCTTCTAGTATATTGAAACCCAAGTCTGGCAGTATGTCGTCGTTTTCCTCACGAGAAACAGATAATGGCGAACGTGTGGGGCTCGACTCCACGATTTCCGATGAATTGAGAACAGCAGATGGAGCAAGCCTCAAACTAAATCAGCACAAAGGCGAAGAATCATTTGCAGAAAGCCCTAGCAGCCTATCTAATAGTTCGCACGCTGAGTCTGTATGCCCTTCTCACCTGGGATTTTTCAGCCAAGACGCAAATGGTTCGCTGAGCATGGTGGAGGATTCAGAAGCCGGAGCTAGTGTCGGCAGAGGATCAACCCCAAAACGGAACACTCTCAGCGCAGTTGCCAACGCAGCTGAAAACGCCCGAAAATGGGGGTTAAACGCCCTACAAAGAAGCCGTGACCAAACAAAGCTCTCCATGGCTTCTGAACTTGGAAGTGAAACACCCGATTTGACGCAGCCGATGGGTCGCGGGAAACCATTACCGCCTCCTGGTACACCTTTACCTCTGCCAGACAGAAGGACCAAAACTGCGCCTATCCCAGTTCCAAAACGCAGACCACTCCCTCCACCGCATATGGCCCGCCAATCGTCTGAAGTCAAGGCTCGAAACTCCACATCTTCCATCACCTCCCATCAAGCCCCACCACTACCTAAGCGGCATTCTGGAAACGACTATGCAGTCTCACAAGAAGGTGTACTTGTCGTCGCAGCGCCAGACTCTGAGCCGGTGTCCCCAACAGACGACTCCGCAAATACTTCTATTTCTCGTTGGGAAGGTGGCGACAACGATGACGAAGCCGACGAAGACGCTGGCACATCAGCGAGGGAAGGTCTTCTCTTACCCGCAAGGGTACTAGAAAATACGGGGAGCCTGCACAACCCATCCCATGGGGATGGCAACACCAGAAGTTCTGGTTCGTAGAAATTGTATATATCAATTCAAGTGCATTTGGATTGACCTTTGGAAAAATTCCAAAGTATACCCTGCATTGTGCAACGAAGCCTTAACCTTTTACATCAGCGATACATGGCTGGGATCTTATTATCAACCTGTGCCTGGAGAAATAATTCAAACGGGATTCTCGATCCCTCTTGCGACGATGTTGCTACTTCATACTCAGCCTCATGTCAAACAGCTTGCCTCGGCTCGAAGGGAATTTATTGACTTTCGCAGGCATTCGATCAGATATTCCCATCATCAGGCTCATTGGCAAGTTCCATTTATATCTGCCAGAGCATCAGCTGCAAAGAGTCTATGTTACCGGGGCAATGAGTGAGGCTAGATGGAAAGCAATCCCCACGCAGATAAAACTGACTGTTCTGCTTGTGTTCATCTCCTCCGGCTTCATTATCATTCATTATCATTAAATTCCTTATAGTGAGTGGTAGTAAAAGCTACGCCGAGGACGCTTGGAGGTTTCGTCAAATAAATATATACCCTAATAGTGAATACCATGAAAGTGAAATGGTAATAAAGCCTACTCCAGTACTAAGATATCTCTTGGAGTTTAATAAACTCTTCTCCGAGGACCTCATTATTGGTGGTTGTGACATTTTTGTTGGATTATTGCTACTGTACCTGGAGATTACGTGGAGAGGCGAATAAATGGCTTGCCCCACACCCCGTCATGGAGACCGGAGCTTGCCGTTTGAGCCTCGCTCCCAAGTTCACGTATTGCGCGGCCTCACTCACAGAGACAATATAAGCAAACTGCGGCAGATTATATCGCTACCCTTCATTCCCTTTGTTGGTATACTGCACTTTATTTTTTGTGCGCGGGTGTGTCCGCTGCTGCAGTTTCAACATGTCACTACAAACAGCAAGACACGTCGATAATGCGAAGTCTGTTACCCCCAATCTTGTTGCCTTGGTTGATCTCACAGAGGTTTAAATCGTCCTGAAGTCAAACTAATTTCAATGCGATATAGGTCTGAGAGCGAGCTGGCTATCAACATTCGAAAAGCCACCAGCATTGAGGAATCGGCACCCAAACGAAAGCATGTGAGGAGTTGTATTGTGTATACATGGGACCACAGGAGCTCCCAGTCCTTTTGGGCTGGGATGAAGGTGTGAGTACAGCATGATATCAGCCTCTGATCTGCTCAATTTCAGACGATGAAATATCTCTGTGTCCTTTGTTATTTCATTCCGCTAATAGTGACAAACTATAGGCAACCTATACTCGCGGACGAGATTCAGACCTTCAAAGCACTCATCACGGTACATAAAGTTCTACAAGAAGGGCATCCCATAACACTTCGAGAATCTATGGCAAATCGAAGCTGGATCGACAGCTTGAATCGCGGAATGTCTGGAGAAGGGCTCCGCGGTTATGGCCCGTTGATTAAAGAATACGTCTACTTCCTACTTGCAAAGCTTACCTTCCACCAACAGCACCCGGAATTCAATGGAACTTTTGAATATGAGGAGTACATCAGCTTGAAGTCAATAAATGATCCAAATGAGGGCTATGAGACGATTACAGACCTCATGCAGCTACAGGATAAGATTGAGCAGTTCCAGAAGTTAATTTTCTCTCATTTTAAGAGCGGTGCAAACAATGAATGTCGGATTTCAGCCCTGGTCCCACTGGTACAAGAGAGCTATGGGATTTACAAGTTTGTTACAAGTATGCTTCGCGCAATGCATACAACAACCGGCGATGATGAAGCTCTGGAGCCTCTACGGGGCCGGTACGATGCTCAGCATTATCGGCTGATTAAGTTCTACTATGAGTGCTCCAATTTGCGATATCTCACGAGCCTAATAACAGTTCCCAAACTGCCCCAAGACCCGCCCAATCTCCTTGCCGAGGACGAAAACGCACCTAGCTTGCCACAGCGCCCAAAGCAGGAAGTGGAACGACAACCAACACCTGTCGCTGCACCGAAAAACGAGGAGCCGGATGATATCAGTGAGTTCTGGAAGAACGAACAAAATCGCCAACAGAAGGAGTACGAGGAGCAACAAAGAGTATTGGAGGAAAGGCAAGCTCAACAGCTTTACGCCCAGCAGCAGGCAGCTTTGCAAGCCCAACAAAACTTTGAAGAGCAGCAGCGCCAACTTGCCGAGCAGCAACGCCGAGAACAAGAGGCGCTGATGCAGCAACAGACACAATGGCAGACCCAAGGACGGCTGGCAGAGCTTGAGCAAGAAAACTTAAATGCGAGAGCACAGTACGAACGTGATCAGCTGATGCTGCAACAATATGACCAGCGGGTAAAGGCTCTCGAGAGTGAACTGCAGCAGATCCAAGCCAGTTACGGCCAACAAATTACAAGCAAAGACGACCAAATCAAAGCATTGCAAGAACAGCTGAATACATGGCGAACAAAGTACGAAGCTTTGGCCAAACTGTACTCACAGCTCCGGACAGAGCATCTTGATCTCCTTCAGAAGTTCAAATCTGTGCAACTCAAGGCAGCTTCGGCACAGGAAGCCATTGACAAACGGGAGAAGCTTGAACGCGAAATCAAGACGAAGAATCTCGAGCTTGCGGATATGATCCGTGAACGAGACCGTGCGCTACACGAAAAGGATCGGGCGAGTGGTGGAAACCGGGAAGAACTTGAAAAGCTGAAACGGGAACTCCGTATGGCTCTTGACCGTGCCGATAGTGCAGAACTTAGCAAAGGGAACGAGCTCTCCTCTATGCTTTCAAAGTACAACCGTGAGATGGCCGACCTCGAAGATGCCCTCCGGAAGAAGTCGCGTGCTCTTGAGGATATGTCAACCAAATATAGGGAAGGCGACAGCGACCTCGAGCAGTTGCTCAGAGAAAAGGAAGATGAGCTAGAAATCATGAAGATGGGGATGGACCAGACTTTGATTGAACTTAACGATCTCAAGCTATCCCAAGGAGAAACAGACCATGCTTTAGATGGTCAGATTGATGCAGTGTTACTTTCTAACATTGCGAAGATCAATGATATCATTGATTCCGTCCTTCAGAGTGGCGTCCAACGTGTAGACGACGCTCTCTACGAGCTTGACTCCTCGATGCAAGCTGGAAACCAGAATGCATCTCCGTCGTACGTGCTATCACAGGTCGAGAAAGCCTCTTCGAGTGCGACTGAATTTGCGACCTCTTTCAATAACTTTATCGCCGATGGCCCCAATAGCACACATGCGGAGATTATCCGCACGACCAACGTCTTTGCTGGCTCTATTGCAGATGTCCTAAGCAATACTAAGGGGCTCACGAGGCTGGCCACCGATGACAAAAAAGCCGACCAACTCATAAATGCAGCCAGACAATCTGCTCAGTCCACAGTTAAATTCTTCCGCGGCCTCCAAAGTTTTCGTCTAGATGGGATGGACCCTATGCAGAAAACTGATGTTGTCATCAATAATAACAACGATGTCCAGATGAACTTGCAAAAGCTGAACAAGCTTGCTGACTCATTTGCACCGAGCAGTGGGAGACTGGCTAACAACAAGGGTGACTTGGGAGATCTTGTCGACAATGAACTCACCAAGGCTGCCGATGCTATCGCCGCCGCCGCAGCACGCCTAGCCAAACTCAAGAATAAGCCCAAGGATGGATATTCGACGTACGAGCTGCGAATTCATGACTCAATTCTCGATGCCGCATTAGCAGTTACCAATGCCATCGCGCAGCTAATCAAGGCGGCCACCGCAACCCAGCAAGAGATTGTGCAAGCTGGTCGAGGGTCGTCGTCTCGCACAGCCTTTTATAAGAAGAACAATCGCTGGACGGAAGGTCTCATCTCTGCTGCGAAGGCTGTGGCAAGCTCCACAAACACCCTGATTGAAACTGCAGATGGAGTCCTGTCCGGTCGCAATAGCCCCGAACAACTTATTGTTGCATCAAACGATGTTGCGGCCTCTACTGCGCAACTCGTAGCTGCGAGCCGAGTCAAGGCTGGATTCATGAGCAAGAGCCAAGAGACACTCGAGACAGCTAGTAAGGCTGTTGGTGCCGCATGCAGAGCGCTTGTCAGACAAGTACAGAGCATGATCAAGGACCGTGACCAGGACGAAGAACGAGTTGATTACGGCAAGCTGGGAGCGCACGAGTTCAAGGTCAGAGAGATGGAGCAACAGGTAAGATTCCGAAACCCGCTTCGCGAAAACATTGTAATGCTAACCGTCGATAGGTTGAGATTCTGCAACTCGAGAATAATTTGGCGTCTGCGAGACAGCGGCTGGGCGAGATGAGAAAGATCTCGTACCAGGAATGAGAAGGCAGGTGCGACATAGGCTGGACGAATGGGAGCAGTAAGAAGAGGACTTTGTACAGGCGCGAGACGCGATTAATGTACAGAATTATTTACAAGGCCTGGGACATGTATAGTAGCTCTATTGCCCAACGTTCCCTTTGACTTCTCCTCAGCGCTGCCTCGACTTTCTCTTGACTTAGCGTGGCTTTCCCATAGCTTCCCCTTGGCTTTCCCAGACTTTCCCTTTGACTTTCCCTTTGACTTTCCCTTTGACTTTCCCTTTGACTTTCCCTTTGACTTTCCCTTTGACTTTCCCTTTGACTTTCCCAGAGGCTCTCCCTTTGACTTTCCCAGACTTTCCTTTGACTTTTCCAGACTCCCCAGACCTTTCCGTCAATATCCGCTTGGGAGTCAGACGTTGGGCTCAGGCGGTGAAACACCAGGGTCCAAACCTTCGATCGTTCGACCCTTTCGCCCCACCCCATCCCACCGTACGTCGTAACTCATGCAAGACGTACCGAATCAACAGTTCGGAGTTCTCGAGTACGACGCACCGAGTTCCGATATGGGCGGGACAAAGGACATGTCAGATCTCTGGATGCACGCTAACGCGATGTGACCCTTCGTTCGCATCTCTGCAGGGTCTGGCCGGGATTGCGCCAATAGTGCATCGGGTGACAAGTCTCTTTATTGGGACAACCAACTTGCTGCGGTGTGATGTCTCATGCATTGCGGCAAAGATCTACGCGTCGCCAAGACAGTAAAAGCGGCGTGTGTGTGCTGAATGGTTGAGGGGGGGTTTTATGGCGATTTACGGTTTTGGGAGAAGGAAGCAACAGTAACAGGAAATATGGGGACCTAGCATCGGAAGTAAGGAGAATATCAGACGGGGAGCGGTGGATGGCGATGGATGGTGGTGAGTACGGTGGGAATGGTGGATCGCCGGTGGAGGGACAAGGTGCGGGAAGGAGCTGACGGCGTGGTTGGGTGGAGACTGCCCCACGACTGATCGGGAAAGGTGCTGTGGGACAGGGTTGCAGCTACATTTCTTGGCGTGCTCCTTTATCTGGACGTCACTTCTCACATTAAAAACATGATGCAAGGGCACAAATGGAATGCTGATGTTTCATGATTCCAGGTCGTCAACTAAAACGACCAAAACAGTGCGAGCACTCTGTGGTGAGCGCCTTTTAGAACGAATCCTCCAACGCGTAGCTTTCACTGCGTTCGATAGCTGCCAGAAGTTAGCGGGGGAAGAAGTGTGACAGTGAGCAGGACAAACGTACGTGGTAGCTGAATCAGTGGACGCGTATAACCCAGGCTTGCCAGGTATTCAGTTGTCTGTGCTGGATTGCTGATGTCAAAAGTGTTGTAGTACTCGTTGTCCATTCCATTGCCGACCTTCAACGTGTTGTCTGGTGGGTTGTATATATCCGTCATTCTCCCGGTCCAGATCAATGACGGAAAGCTCAGTTCCAAATAAGGGTGGTCTCTGTCAAGGTCGAAAATTTTTGCTGCCATGCCGAGGGGGTCCTTGGAAACATTTTGGAGAAACTCAACTTTAGCTGGTGTTGGGTTGAACTGAGGGAGCGAAGCCATAAGGCGCTGGCCGTTATCGTCCATGTCCCGAAATACTTCTTTGGCAGCTGGCATATAACCGCGGTTGATGCAGAGTGCGATGATCTCACTCTCGCTCATTGTAGTATGTTTGAATTGGTCCTCCATAGTTGCCATATCCGGGGGCCCAGTCTGGATGAGCGATTTGCTTCCATTGTCTTGGATATTCATAACCCAGTTCAGCTTGGGAAGGTAGTCGTGAATAGGAATGATGCCAATTGCTGGGCAGGAGATTTCGAGAAACTTGTCCAGTGGAGCCAGTGCTTTTCCACGACAGTCCCGGATAATGGAGTAGACTTTGGCTAAGATCGACCACTTTGCTTTGAACGGATCTTGTTGCCATAGGGTCGTTAAATAGGTCGAAATCTCCTTCTGTTGGGCGTCGGTAAACATTATTGCGTAATAGCCTAGGTAACATTAGTCCAGCCCGGTAGTATTTCACTCATATATATTTACTTCGGAAAGCCATCCAAGAGTTCAATGGACGCATCGTGGTAGGTGCTGTCAATGACATGGTGTGCAGCGCAGTCGTGCGATCGAAATATTGAATGCTCTGAGAGAGTTTTGATTGAACAGTTGCATTGTCGTCAAACCTATTCGGCTGACCTGGATCGGTCATTTTGGTAACAGTTGGATGGTGGTAAGGTAATCGCGAAATGTGAATGCAATAATAAAGATCTGTTGGTAAAAGTCCAAAGATCTTTATTTGAACTGAGATTGAAAAGATTTACAGGATTGTTTGTGATGTTTTATTCTCCGGAGATACGATGCTTTATGTAGTTGTCAAGTTGAAGTGGGCGCGCCTCTCGGTAGCGACTGAAAACAGAACAAAGGAAGTGATCCATTTAACGCCACGCCATTAAAGCAGCGTCAGTATTTATTTCCAGCCACAACCCTTAGTTTACATGAGAAAAAGTAACACGAAACCAGCGAACTATAAATGGGAAATTCCCACTAAGAATTGCCATTAATCATGTCATTTTTGGTCGATTTTTCCTTGTGATTTCCATTACAAGCGGTGATCCCAGCCCGTCGCCGTGAAGCCGACCTTGAAAAGACCGAACAGCAAGTGACAAGCTTTCTATGCTATCAGCTGCCCCTACGATGCCTGCTGTACGAAGCTGGAAATAAATGGTTAGAGGGATTGTAACATGTGTTGTCTGGTGAAAACATACCGCCAAAAATGGAAGTTTAGCCCTTCCTACTCGATTTTCTTTCTGCTTCAGAAGAAGATAATTTTCGCCTGTAGCTTGAGCCAGCTGAAATGCACTCTGTCATGTTTCAGTGTTATGTTCTATTTGTTGGGGCCAAAGTACTTTACCGTTTTCTTTTTTCTCAGCTTATCTCTGTATTCCTGGCAATGTTAGATCAGAAAGTACTTATTCATATTTGTATCTCCAAGCTTACAGTTTCGTAGCGTCGCCCGATAGAAGAATACATGAACCTTGCCCGTCGCAGGAGCATTCCAGCGGTAGAGGGAATTCGTTGGCGAATGGTAAAATTGTTCGATTGAATACCCTTCCGAGGGGCGCGGAATGATTGATTCAAATTCCGGAACCATTTTGTCCATGTCTTCTTGGTGCTTGGTCCATTTGGCTCCAGTGCATGGTCTTCATCACGTGTATGTTCAACCCAGGTTTCTCTACATCGCCAGCATTTGTTTCGCAATCGCCACCGACAAACACGAGTATCTTGGAGTGTTTCAGATGGAAACTCGTTGACTCGAGGAATTCTGTACATATTGTTGTCCTGTCCAGGGAAAGTTATATCTTCTCCGTTAAATTTGTCGCACCAGTCGAAGTCAATATAAATGTACCCCACTCCAAGATCAACGCCATTTAACAATGAAAGTCTCCGTTGCTTTACTGTTTCTAGCGGTAATGGGAGGTTGTGAAGCTCAAGGAGACATATTCTATCGCATGCGCCGCAGTACTTGATAGGGCTGTCCTTGAGTGAGTTCAGGTCGATCGGTTGAAACTCAAATGGAGCCTCATTGTCGTTTGACCAAGCTTCATGCATATTGCGAACTCCTTCCAGCTTTTCTGAAAGGCCCGCCATAACGTACCAGAAGTACTGCTTGTGCTTTTCGGATGGGAACAACTCAGGGTCAACTTTTAGTCGTTCTGTTTCTTTCCAGATATTCTCAAAGGAAGTATATAATCTTCGATCAATATTCATCTTCCCACTCATAATGCTGTCAACATGTATGGAGCTCAATAGGTGGACCAAATTCATTTCCATCCTGCGCATGATGGCACCAAGAAACGACCCGGAGCATTTTCTTAGGGTTGAAGCATTCGCTGTTATCTTTTAGCTTGTGTTTAATAGTCAGACTGAGTACTCTTACTTGCGGATATTCCTTTATCCCATCTCCTGAACGAAGTGCTTGCCTCTCCTGGAAACAAAGCATTTTTGAATTTCACAGCCCTTCTCTTTCTCCTGGGGTAGGCTGATTCCATGGTGATGTGATGTATTCGGAGTTGAAAAGTTATGATCTGTAGGACTTCTGTTGGCTCAAAAAATATTTCGGCGTTCAGAAGAGTTCAAGGTATGAAGAAGTGAAGTGTCAGTGAAGTTGAGGTTGTCCGAAAGCGTTACCTTGGGGGATTAGTTTTTTGGCTGGCTTAATTTTGTGTGTGCTTAATCAAGCTTACACCTCACACACAATAATATTTGTTGCCTCGGAAACCTTTTCACTTCTACCTTTCCACCAATATTTCATTCTGATCAAGAACCAACAAATTCCAGCTTTACTTTACACTTCAATTGGCATTTCAATCTGCAATAACGTACACCATCATCGTTTTGATTTTGCAAAGTCATTTGTCAAACCCAAACTACTACTATCACCCAGAAGTCACCAACTCAACAACATGGCTTCAACACCTTCAGCACCAGGTGATTTCGATAACCTCAATGACACAGCCATGTTTCAGATTCGATCTTCTGTGGAGTTTTATTTCAAATCCATACACGAGAATATGCCCGCGTTCTATCTCCCAAAGGAAATAGTCGATTCTATGGGACCAGGAAGACTTGCAAGAGTTGCACACAACTACGCGTATGTCCTCAGACTCAACCTCACTATTATATCCTAACATTGCACAGAAATGAGATTCGGACCGATGTTTCCATCGTCTACGATCCAGCCTTCTGCCTCTTCAAAATCGCTCCCCCGGAATATATGGCATCCAATGAGGCGTTGATATACATTGACACCGTCGTCTACCAACATGGCACAATAATCCCACTTCGGAAATGGGAGCTGATGATTCCAAACTCTTCGGATCGGGCATCAAACTTCGGAAAGAGTTCTCAAGTTGAAGTCGGCCCAGGAAACAGAAAAATCACAAAGCCCCCAAACTGTTTCATCCTCTTCCGCCGTGACAAACGCCTTCTTGTCCAGGAGAGATATCCGGATGCCAGCCTTGGACAAATCTGTATGTGCAACTAATCTTGAGCCCCGGCTTCTTGGAAGCCGACCCCTTAGAAACCAACCACTGACTAATATTTATTAGCGTCCATTATAGCTCAAATGTGGGCTGCTGCTGAAAAGAAAGTGAAGATGCAGTATCAATTAGAGGCCATGAAACTCAAGCGTCAGCACGACAATGACTATCCTAATTGGAGATGCCAGCCTCGCAAATCAAGCGACATCAAGAAGCGTGTAGTTAAAAAGCGCACTCCCGCAAGCTCCCCTATCTTGGTCTCAATGGCCAACTCAGCACCAATCTCCTTCGCCAGAGCTCCTTCTCAAGGGATGACGAACGCCGAGCATTCTCGAGCGGACCGTCGCAACAAGACGCTTTGCCGAGCAACCCAGCGACCGTTGCCGCTGCGACTCCGAGCCCTCCACTGCGCTTAGCCAGTCAGCGAAAGCAGCTCCCTCCTCCTGGCAACGAAAGTTCGGCGCGGTCTTCATATGCCGAGTCGAGCAGGTCGTCTGCTCATACCGCATCGCCAGACGCGGATCGCGCGTCCGATGCGGTAGTTGTATCTCTAAACCCGTTCGCCGTGCCACTGTATATGTATAGACCTCTCTTCCTGGGTCAGTTTTAGTTTGATTGTTGTCATTAAAACCACATCCCGTATTTATTCTGTCAATTCATACTCCTCTGGCCCTGGTCGAATTTGCCGTATGTGTGGCGCTCCCTCTGTGAAGTAAACAGGTCAGAAATGTTTGAGACCACTTTGACTTGCGACGTACCGTATACGAGCCATTGCCAAAAGCTGCCACGAAAAAAAAGCTCCAAAGGGAAGGCACCTAAAATTCCCGAGTGCACTACACTTTTGTTAGATTTTCTCACAGGTTGCCATTTTGAAAACTTACAAACTGTTTTCAGTTTTGCAGTGGGGCTGTCCCAATTTGGCCGTTGGTCTCCAATTTGAGGTACCTGACCAGCAATAACAGACATCTCTGCACGATTTGGCGTCTCTCCCCTTATGTAGAATGGCAATAGAAGAGACCAAATAATTCCATCGGGGTTTGAGTTTGTGTTCGATCGCTCTAAGTAGTCTGATATCTCCCTAAATAATATTAATTTGGATGGCCATGAAATAATAATGAAAAACCTACGCCACAATGTGGGCTCGAAGCCAGCATCGAAATACAAGCGGAAGATACATCTTCTTGGATCCGCCAAGTATATTGGAACTTTCGTTGAAAATATTGATGATCATGATAACCCTCTTGTTAACCTTCACTAGAACATTTTCAATCCTGTGAAGTTTGGCGGGAATACAGCCGATTGGTGTGTATGTAAACTTAATAGAATTCCATGGTGGCAGCGAAATTGTAGACTGGGAACCAAACAGGCTACGCTTGGGACGAAATGTTGGCCGAGCGCCTTTTTGATATCCTGGGCAAGCTTGGCTGATTGTTGTTTTGAATTTTTGGACGAGATTACCGGCTTCTTCGAACGAAACAATATCCAAAATATTTGGATCGGACTCAGAATCTGCGTCGGAGCTGGTTGTCTTCATTGCAACAAACCCTGGGTCTTCTGCTTCTAAATTGATAGAGCTGTTTACGCCTTGGCTACCCATAGATTTGCAATTGTCGTTTTTTTGAAGCATGGACAGGAGGCAAGTAATCGACGTTTCTGGGTGGTGGTTGTGTGATGGGCGAGATAATAGCAGTTTCTTTTCATCGGCCATAGCAAAAACTAGGTCGCTGAGGGAAATGATAAACCTCGTACTGCCGAGAATCTCGAGATCATTGTCATTAACTGGTATAAAGCCAACATCAGGAATAATTCCTTCTCCTTGACTTTCTGTAGCTCGGTTTGATTTTGATAGGTCTTTCTTGAGGTTTCTCCTCGAGTGTTTTTGCTGTTGATCAAATCCCCAGACAATTTCATTCGTTGGCCGTGATACGAAAAAGAACATAGATGGCTTTGAAAAACTGGATTCAAAATGTGCCCCTTCGCTTGGTTTTGAAAATTGAGGGAGGGTGTAACCATGTGTTGGCCTGTCCGAGACTATCTTGCCGGCATCCAACAAGGCTTTAAGTGTAGGATTTTTGATAATGGCGCCATTTGAATCGAAGGAAACCCCCAGGCGCTGCAGATATTCGAGTGATGTACTGGTATTGTTTCCATCGCTGCCCTCATGTTTCCTTGTCGACGCTAAGGACAGTACTTTTTTCACATGGGGATTCTTCAGGGTGACCGTTGCCCTTCCATTCCCGCGGAATATCAGCCCAGATGAACGCCAAAGAACATCTTGGAGTGACGGACAAAAATTGTCTTCTCCAAGAGGAGCATTTATTTCATTTGCGTTAAAAGGGCCGTATAATACCAGCTTGCGGGCCCTCAGAAGATAGGCAAGTTGGCGATTTGGGATCAAATAACCGTTTGGCTTGAAACTTAAACCGATTGAGCGGCCGCGCTTAATTTTCATTCTATTTTTGAATGTTGCGTACTCGTCTTCGTCCAGCGTAGAGTTTCCTTCTTCGTCTGTTTCGCTATCGGACAGACTTTCTTCGTCTGCTGTGTCGCTATCATACCCGTCATTGTAATTATGGATCGAATCGTGATCGCTGATGTAAGGCGGAATATCAACTTGCCCAATCATCTCTCACCCCTTGCCCAGCTTCTCGTTTGAGTGAGCATCCAATCCTGTCGAATAGTGGAAGCTGTGGTGAAAGTTGGAGTGGGTGTAACTATTTTTGAAAGGTTACGGCGGATTTATTCTGTGGCGTCAAATGAAATTCACTTTGGGGCTTCTTCAGACAATCCATTTACTAGTTTACCGAGTATGATGCAGGCTAATTAAATAAACAAAGAAAGCGGTTATTTTGTCGCATCTCTCGCTTTACTTTTCTTAAGCGCTTCGATCAACTTCAATTCATTCACACCTCGACAACCACTCCTCCACCAACTTTTTGTCATCATCCAATCAACACACCCAACACCACCTTCTTCTGTATTCATTCTACTGATTGCTATCAAGCTGTGGCCTCAAACGATAGATATAACTGCAACTGCTATTTTCTCAGCTATAGTTTGCACCAACGGCGTCACGAGCTATGTCGCTCTATACGACAGACATGAATTTCACACCAACCAACCTGGCCCAATCCATTTCAGCAATTCTTTCCGGCCAGATTACCGGCAACAATGTAATTGCGCACATACAGTTGTCGGGTATTTTTGACCAGCTCGAGCAAAATGAAAAGAACTGGCTGCTTTATGGGTTTGCGTGAGTACTCTGACTACTTCTATATGGTCGCTTTTTGACTTCTTTACAGCTTACTCATCAATTCATCATCTGAATTCACCATCTTGAATGATCTTGACAGAGTTGTTTTTCATCCATTTGGACAAGGGCCCCAGTTTAGGCAAGGTATCTTTTACACGCCAGACACGAGCGCATCTGAGCCCACTGGCGAAACCATGGCAAAGGTTCCAAGACCGCCAAATGCATTCATTCTTTATCGTAAAGATCACCACCATCATGTCAAGGATGCAAACCCTGGCATCCACAACAATCAAATCTGTGAGTCAATTTCGTATACTGATAATATTCATGAATTAACCATTTTTAGCTGTCATCCTTGGCCAAAAATGGAATGGGGAGTCAACCGAAGTTCGCGATCACTACCTCGCCCTCTCAAAGCAGGCCAAGCGCGACCATTTGCTTCAGTATCCGGACTATCAGTATCGTCCACGCCGCCCGGAGCAATTGAAGAGACGTATGACGAAAGAAAAGAAGCGCAAGTTGATGGCTAGATTTGTGGCCGAAGAGAATACCGCAGAAGACAACCAGGGCGGTAACTTGTCAAACGGTACTTGATTAAATCCTCCCCTTACATATCCACAACTAATATTTCCAGATGCCTCGGACCTGAAATTTCTCATTTCAAAGGCGGGATCGCCGAATGTTCTTTTTCTTGGGGCTCATAGCCCAACAAAAATCGAGTTGGCCAAGAGCGTTGTCAACAGTGCTGCCATGGACATTGACATTGTGTCCTGGAATTCTATTACCGCTGATGTTGACCTGATGCTGAAAGATGACACCCAAGCCAAAGATGGCCGCATTCCCACCACTGGAGTTGCGCCGGGTGCTTATCTGTGGACAAGATAATGCATGAATACGCTTTGATACCCATGCATGAACAAAGTGGTCTACCACCCGCAAACGCTCCATACATTCACAACTTCGAATTTCTCCATTGGACACGGATATGTACTTGGAGCCCTGCATATTAGAACCCGTCGAACCAATTTCAAGACAGGTTTCGCTTCAGTGCTATCCTCGAACTGGTTGCACAAGTTTGTTTCTCATTGGAACAATATCAACCATATCCTGATAGGATGTATTGTGGATGCTATAGTCAAATTTGCTTTCTTCGTTCTGCGGGTATAGGTTTCATACGACACCGGGCATGCGACATACCACCCTTACAGAATCAAAATTACACTTGTGTTTTTACGTCGTCGATTCCGAATGCCAGTGTTCACTAAATGGGTCCATACTGCCAGTGGTCATCTCAATAGGTACGTTATTCCAGCACTCGTATGGCATGAACAAACCATTGGAACTATAGGCTAACTCGAGAAAGTTAGATCACCGCGCTCTATGAAGATGAATTGCCAGTTTACAACAGGAAGATGGAGGGAACTAGTAAGATGTGGAATGCAGATCACGACGGGTTTCATCAGCGAGGGGGTTGCTTTGGGTTTGTGTGGTCATGGGGTCTCCAGTATCGCATGGGACAAAATAATTGAACCACGAAAGTTCTATTTGAAGCATAGAAAGCAATCCAGTATCTGTTGTGCTCGTTAATAATGACTGTTGCCCAAAACGTGCCAAAGCATGAAATGTCCCCAATGCCAATCCCTGGAATACTTTCTATCCCAGAAGAGCCGTTCTCACCGACAAGTTCTCAGGGATCCCAATATGTCTAGGGCAAGCTATTGCCCGTCACCGAACAAATGCGTGCCATAATACGAGACAATACATTTATTATAGTCACCAGTTGAAAATTTAGTTACGGCTTCATGGCTGTAATATCTATCACAACACCAATGTTGGCGTGGTGGCTCTAGCATTGATGATCGGGATCTTTTGGCAGGGTCTAAATAATTGAGCAATTGTCAAATCCTTGCTTTGACATCAAAGTTTGGAGAAACTGGCATAGATGATGCGAATTTCATTTTCTCATTTCTGACGCGTTGTAACTTGGGTCCCAGTGAGCTATCCCGAAAAGGAAATTCCAAACTTTACAGCTTGGGGCCCGTGCGTCATCCCGAAAATAAACCCCCAAACTTCCAGCTTGGGGCCCGTGCATCGTCCCAAAAAGGAAATCTCAAATCTTTCAGCTTGGGGTCCGTGCGTCATCCCAAATAGAAACCTGAACCCTTACAGCTTGGGGTCCATAGATTCGGGTTCGCGACTGCTTTCCTTGCTGTGCCAGATGATCTCCAACCAATGAAGGTCCAAGGTCTCTTATTGCGCCATGTAATTGCCTGTGTCTTTCCCAGCATGATTCCTGACTCCTTGAAAACATGTGGACCCTGTACGATTTCTAGATTGGTAAGCCCAAACTTGAGACTATAGGTTCGCAAGTTCAAATATCTCCACGGATTGACGAGCGGCCACGACGCACAGGAAAACACCGGGATAAATGCATCTCCTTTCATTGCCCGGAAGCTGTGTGTTCGCTGCTCCATATAAACGTCCCGCAACGCCATTGTGTGCCCCTCTCCTTTTCACCCGAAGGGCCGAGTGGTCTGGCGCATATGTAGAACGACCGCCCGCAATTCATGCCAGGTTTCTTCGTCAACAGCATTCTGCATGGCTCGTTATGTTCGCAGCGAGGCGCTATACGCGTTCCAAGGATCTTGGACCATGACTCTTTGGCTACAATTGGGTCGATGATATCCTCTTCTTTGCCAATATTGATAAGTGTTGACAAATATTTAGCTTCCTTAGGGGCAATGTAGCCTTCGCTGGTGTTGTGTGAAGAAAGATCCTGTTGGGTGTCCTGATCCGGTCCTAAAGTCAACTCTTGTCTGCGGTATGGACTGGGAGAATGGTTGCTACCAGTAGAGTTGGAAGGTGGGGTATTGGTGTTGACATTGGGCTTTCCACCTGGAGTTTGTGTTTTCGGTATGAAGAAGCCTTGCAACGTGCTTTGGGCCATTCTCTGCGGGTTCTTGATTGTTGAAGCCTTTGCATTGGCAGGTTTCGTGCGTTTCTGATCTCGTTGAAAGGGCAAAGATTCTGCGGAGCGCTTGCCCTTAGAAATCATGGAGTTGATAACTGTGCTAGTATCGCAATTTGATGTTTCTCCTTCTTGTTCTTTTACAACTCTAGGTTGGAGAGCTGTACTAAATGAATCTTTTAAACCCCTTTCCGACACTCCACAGCCATCACCTGTTGTTGGGCTTTCAGGCCTGGGTTCGTCACCAACTTTAGCCAAACTTGTGAGGCTTCCTTCTTGGGTAAGAGGGGCAGGAGGTGGCTTCTTGATAAACATGTCTCGGATATTACGCCTTCTATCAAATTCCGGTAGGAGTTTGGCAGAGGTGGGAAGTAGATCTTTGATGGTCCAGTCACGCTGGCGAAAGCCATCTTGAAACATCCCCACGGCATTCATAACGTCCTTAATATCAGTTTCTTTCCCATCAAGCTGTATTTTATCGCTGATGACGGCATATACTGGACAGTGATCCGACCCCATAAGCCCTTCTTGAATATTTGACTCGGAGAACCAATCTCTACAGTCTATACTCGCGCATATATAGTCGATGCGAGATCCAAAGTTGCCTGGCCGTGTATTCTTTTTCTGGTCCCAACAAGTGAACATGCCTCTCCGGCGACTGTGGAATTTACGGCATATATCTGTTAGAACAGGCCGAGCTCGACATTCATCCCTTTCGCCATAGACGTTGCCATGTTCAACCAAATGATTAAACAGCCTTCGAGCTGGCGCAGAGAAGAATTCTTCGGCGGTAACTCCTTCCTTTCGCATTCGCTCCTGGGCATTTGCTGTATCAATCTCCTCCCGGATAACATTCAAGTCTCCAGCCAGTATCACTCTCTTTCCGGCATTCACTAAATTGCGAATTCTCGCATCGAGGACATTCAGAAAGCCCAGTCGAAAATGATCTCTGGTTTCGTCGCGGTTGGCTGGGCAATAGGTTCCGATCAAAACAAATGCAGGGAATTCGAGTATCAAGCAACGGCCTTCTGAGTCGAGTGTGGCTGCATCTAACGTGCAATCCCCATACTGTGATATCGTTGGATATCCGCCAATTCTCTCATCGGCAGGGTGATCAAAAAAGCTTTGCGTGCTGCCTGGGGGGCAAAGAATGCCAGTAATTCCTTCTTCGGCTCGGATTGGGGAACAGACGCTTGAACGAGTATAGATGGCGACCCCAGAATATCCTGTGGTGGCGCATAAGCATAAATAACTATGTAGACTTCCGAAATTCGCGCGATCACCTTTTTTATGTTTGGGGAGGCTGAAATATGCATCCCAACCAGGCACAAGAACCATGTCATCTTGAAGGTCCTTTCTCTGGATTTTTGTCTCCTGCATAATAACTATATCTGCCTCGAGGATGTCAAACATTGCCTAGTTGATAGTCACCACGGTTAATTTCTACCCTGTTCGAGCATCAATACAATTGAACTAACCTCGAAGGTTTTCTTTTCTCGCCATGGCTGATATCCGAACGGGTTCCTGATTAGTGTGAGTGACTTCAGCTTGGTTGCAGATATAAATGGTGTAAATCCGAATTCCGTTAATGCACGGCATTAAGCATGAGGATACTGACCTTATTCCATTCACTGTGAAGGAATAAGTTACTGTAAGTGTTTGTTTTGAGAGTAAACTTACCGTTCCAAGTCGTTATACGTAACCCCATGGTGAATTGTCACCATATGGTGTCATGCACACCAGTGAGCTCACTGCATCATTCCCATAGACTTAAAAGCATCCATAAATGAAGTCTCCGAAAACTTTGATGGAGGTTATCGATATGTTTATCTCTAAACTTGGGTCAAGACTCACCAAAGAGCATCATAAACCACGTGACTTAACATACGTCGGATGGATGCGGCTCGACTGTACTGTCTGATGACTAATCGGTTATGACTAGCGTGAAAGTCGGTCGACCTCGTCGTTCTCCGAGGCATTGTTCATTGACTTCCAATTGCATGTTATTAAAGCACAATGTTCTCTTCACGCTCCATTGTCCGTGCTGCGGCACCTATTCGCTCCCAAACAGTGCGACAAGCTATCCAGAAGCGCCTTGCACACGCTGAGGCCAAGCTCCCAGCTGGCGTTCAGGATAACGCTTTCAACCGCGAACGCCAGGCCGTCAAGGACCATGCGGCCGCTACCTCTGGTAAGTTGTGAAAATTGATGCCGGAAATGGATGTGAATTTGTGCTGATCTTGTTGTAATGCAGATTTGTGGCGTAAACTTTCTATCTAGTAGGTCGCCCTAAATCCACTCGCCCAGGATCGGAATCCAGAGTGTCCACAGATCATGGATAGTCATGAGAGAGCAGGATAGGCGGAAGATGGTTGAGAGGAAGACGTATAAAATAATGGAGAGCTGACCATGCACAGTGCTGTGATCCCTTGCCTGATCGTTTCCGGTGTCAACGCTTACAACCTCTGGAACGAGCATTGGGAACACTGGGCACACAGAGAGCCACTGGAGGAACGCCCTGAGTACCCATACCAGAATGTCCGCTCCAAGAACTACTTCTGGGGAAACGGAGACAAGACTCTTTTGTAAGAAATCACTGGAACATCCAACTTAGAAGCTGGATCGTTACATAATTATCTGGGGAATAACAATTACTAACGCATATCATAGCTGGAATGACGCGGTTAACTACCACAAACCTGCGGAATAAGCTCGACAAGTTTTTTGTTTTTTTGAAGGAGCTGAAATGGAAAAGTGACCACATCATGTGGCGATGGCTCTGGAAATAATTGCGGACAGAGAACCTGTACATTATCTTGCAGTCTACATAAACAAATGAGCCGAGAACAGCATCTTATATTCTACTAATCATTCTCACACCCCAGCCTACCACCAAAGCAACATAGACAGTAGAGCTTCGTGAACATTCGATGTGATATTTGTGTCTTCTGGTTGTACTTTTGAACACGACGAATTCTTTTCTTTATCCATTAACTTGTAATTTATGCCATCATCAAGTCATTATACAGCCCCTTCACATTCACCACAGCCTCAACTTCTCCGAGGGTGCTCAGAATCAACGCTTTCTTAGCAATACACTCGCTCATTCTTCTCTTATCTCCTAACTTATACCATTCCCCAAAGCTGCGTTCGATGCCCTCCAGGGCCAATGTTAACATATCCTTCCGTTGCAAGCTCGGGGAAGTCGCCTGTCCTGCTTGCCCCATGTAGGCATCCACCTGGAAACCCCACAGTTCTGCAGATAAAGCGGCATCCTCACACTCTAGTGCACGTGGAATAACGGTGGCGAGAATCCGAGATGCAGCAGAGAACTCACACAACGAGGTGAGAACAGAAGCAATGATTCCTATGGCCTCCCACAACGGTGGAAGTAGGTGCGCTCGCCAAGCTACGGTTGCTGCACGCACTGCAACCGAGAAGCCTTTTTGTGGACGGCCACATTTGTTGAATATGAGAGCCTTCATGTTTAGAAGCTTGAGGCGAAAGAGTATATCTTCTCCTTCGCGTTTAAAACTCGATGCTATCTCTTCGACACGACAAAGGGCATTGTCGTAATTGCCGCGCTGAATCATTAGCTCAATATGCAGAATATTAAGCTCAAATGAAATGTCCGGGTCGCCACCTCGGCATTGGAGGAGCTGCAGTAAGAGTTGGTCTGCACTATCGAGGTTTCCTCCGTGCAAATCTTGCCGTAGTTGCAGAATTCCACGAAAAATGAGCCAGTATTGGCTGGCTTTCAGTGATCGCAGTGAGTTTGGGTCTAGCTGCTCTAGTTTTGCACGAGCTTCGGCGTATTGGCCATTCTGGCCAAGAAGGTAGGCAGAACGGCAAGAAATTTTGAGAATATCATCGAACGGGGCGAGGCGGGAGTAACTGTGGAGGAAGCATTCGCAATATGACCACGCAAGGTACGTGATACCGAGACGGCTCCACAGAGATGACTGTAGCAACATCTGGACCCCCACGTTGCTCATCAAGTTCTTATTTATAGTGAGCTGTGAACTTCTCAGGATATTTTCAAATGCGCCTGAGACGCTTTCTCCAGCAGAAAGGCCCATCTTGGCTTCACTGAGGAGAGAAGAGCCCCACAAGCTCCACATACCCGATTCTTTGGCCTTAACACGAAGAAATGTAAGGCCCTCTCTTTCTATTCCCAACATGTTGGTCTTGTCCGCAGAGTTTATAACTGTTGGATGTGCTTTGCCGAAGTGATACAACCAGCTCAAGCTGAAGTTTAAACAGCCCATATCTTTATTCTCTCTTGCTGTGGACACTGTCTCTTGCATTGCGGCGGCGGCTTCTTGATAGCATCCAAAATCAGCTTGAAGTACAGCAAGATTTAGCAATGCATATTGATAGAACAGTCTATCTCTGTTCTGCATCGTATAGTCGAAGAATCTATGCAGGTTGTCAAAAGACGTGGGATAGTCTCCGGCTCGCCAAGCATCAAGAAACCTAATGCGCATTAGAAAAGATCTTGCAGTTCTAGTCAATAACATAGATATAACCATACCTAACATAATGTGATAAGCTTGGTATCATTACATCGCCATCAAGGATCTCCTCAAATTTCTGTTGTATAGACTCTGGGACTCGGTCGCCAAGTTCTTCCACCATTAGCTGTGAATATGTGCCCAGAGAAGGGCCACTTACTTTGCATCTGCTCAATCTGAAACTCAAGCAGTTTCTCAACGTCATTCGTGCTAACTAGCCCGTCCGGTCGGCCATGATGTGTAAAGACGTTGGGATAGGCAACATTGACCAATGTTTGCAACGTATCTTGGTCCCACTCTTTGTCCGCCTCTTCCAACATTGCATCGAAGCTCCAGGTTCCTGCGTTTGGGTTCCTCCTACTCCACGTACCTAAGGTAACCTGTCGATATGCAATAAAGCTTGTCCACAGATTCAGCGTATCCTGAAACTTCAGCCTAGTGAACTCCAATTGTGCCCTTCGCACAAAAGCTCCAAACGGACTCGCCCTCGACAGTAAAATCATGGCTTGGCTCGGGGGGGGGATTCCAATATCCGTGTCCATTTGGGTATCCTCGCGGGTTTTGATGAGCAGGTGCGATCTCCGCTCAAAAAAAACATGCAACGCATGGAGTGAGTTGATATCCCACAACTTCATCAAGAATAAATCCCATAATGTTCGGCCTGGAAGGCCAGACGCGGACGGATAGGTACTGAGAAGTCTCTCAAAGTCCTCGATTGAAATGATAAAATTGGCATGACCCTCCCGTGTTTCGTTGTTTGAAAATTGATCACGGGGATTTGGAAGACTTGGAGGCAGTAAATTAGAGACAATAAACGACAGTATGGGAACTGTTGATGGTATTGGGACCGCTGAATCCGTGTACAATTCGATCAGGCATAAAAGCCCGATACTAGCAGGAGTCAAGTATCTTGCCATGACGAAGTCTTCATGGGTAGTTTGTGAAGGGATAGAGCATGGTTTGGTGCGCTATCTCCAATGGACTTTGTTACTGTTAACTGTGGCCGTAGATCTCCAGATTCAAACCCATTGTTCCGTTTGAACGATCACCAAGGTGTTTCTCTAGAGGCGTGTTTGGGCTGGATCTGATCCCAAATAATCGCGTTACATGTTTGCATTGAAAGCAAATAATTCACGTGGTCACGTGGTATATAAGGGCCTTTGTCATCTTGGGTGACGGTATCACAGACGCTCGATATCACCCGCTCTTTTTATTGTACAAGGGCTAAGCTACAAAGGTTTACTACCATTCCATCTAATATTCGCGCCATGCTTGCTCTTCAATTGGCCTTCCTCCAATCCCCCATCTTCAATAGAACCGTCCATAGTGGCATTGTTTGTCGCCCATATGCTCTCAATAGAAATATCAAACTTTCCTGGCACTCGGTCTATTAAACCAATGCCAATGGTTCTCACCTTTTGACGCATTAGTTCTGTTTGTGGTTCCATTACAGTTCCATGATTGGTGCGAACGAAATCATTCCACTTAATGAGAATAGTTTCCCATTCTCCTGGTTTTCGAGCATATACCCTGTGCTGGTGTATATCGCTCGGTACAATTGATTCTGTTTGTAGGTTGACGAAGTACTTCCGCCCATCGGACTTTATACGCATCGCCAAGTATGTGTATGGGTCGATGTCCCAGAGGCTTCTTCCGAAGATCGTCGGTGGCCTGTCTCGAGTCCTCCAAGCAGCATAGCCGGTGCGTTGAATTTGAGGTTTGTTTGCTGGAAGATCAATTGATATATTGCCGTGGAACCGTGCATACCCTCGAGGGTTATTTGTACTTGTTGACTTTGAAGTTGAGGAGACATCGGGCGGGTTCCAGTCGAGGTTGGCTTTGGTGAATCCACCCATATCAGCATCAGACATAACTTTACATGCGGTGACTTGTTCTGGGTCATCGAAAGTCTTCAAAACGTAAGGAGCCGTGGGAAGCCTAACAGCTTCGCCCTTTAATGCTACCATGGTGAAAAAGATCAGCAATTCGTCATTGATGAGAAGTATAGCAGTGGAAGGGACGGCCTTTCATACCTAGCCTTGAATATCTCTGTAGTTCATCGATGCTTCGGCCAATAAAGCCTCGGTTTAAACTTCCAGTGACCCTCATTCTGACCTCTGGAAGAAGCTGTATCTCACTTCTTTCGCTCTCGGTATCAGACGTCGTCCCCACTGACTGTGGCAGTGTAAGACAAATTAATTTAAGAAAGACGCTGCTCGTATAGTATTACAAGTAACGGCATTCCACATCCATTTTAGATAAAGATTGTGGCCACCCGAACAAGACGAAAGCAATGTCTCTTGTTACTACTGGTGCCATGTAGACAAGTTGATCGTCCATCTATATTTTGAGGCTCAACATCGTCGGATAAATTATGGCCCTGGGAGCACTTTTGGTCCGTGCACCCACCCATAGTAACCCACCTACCACCTACCACCTACCCCACAAGAAACTCCCAAGATCCAACATGACGAAGCCAACAACAAAACTTGTAAGTTTATGATATGCTGAGCAGCATCCGTTGAATTAAGAAGGTATCCAAACTTTCATGTTCTTCTTTCAACCTTTCATTTGTCACGCCTGAATCTTTGTGGCAGCATCTAATATTCCCTAAATTATCAACACACCGGCATGATGACATCCTACCTCAAACCCAGGATTCTCAACGTTTGAAGGGATTAGAGGGCAATTACAGCAACAGGCGTAAGATAGTTTTAAAGGGCTCTCCTCTGAAATTTTGGTTCTTGTTGATCTATTCGTTCGTTGGAAAGATCTGGTTTCATGTTTTGTTTTGGATACAATTCCTATTTCTCCTTTCAAGGCACAGCACAGTTGGATGGAAGACTTCGTACACGTTCGAGTCTGGAGCAAGCATCCAACGATGGTCATTGGCATTCGCCATCGCGTTATTATACACATACAAGATGGTTCATTGCATCCTTTCAATGCAATTGTCTCCGTGTAATAATATTTTCTTTTGTGACGTGAAGTTATATTTATTTATCCTGGAGCCGGGCTTGTGCTTTCCACGGTCTACTACAGGCTCGCTACAAATAGCACGGCGTTATCGAACAAATTGCATCACCAGGATGAGGCTGCCCTGTATAATTCGGGCTTAATCTAATTCACGCAGCTATCCGAGCAACGGTTGACGGCCAAGTCGGGCTCTCGAGAGGAAACGCGGTTACCACATGACCCCGCCTTGCGCGCTTAAGCCCTCGTGGTCAGGAACTTCCCCCCCGGCGCAAAATTAAGCCGACTTGCAAGCAGGCACACAACCCCATTCAGCTTTTGAGCGCTCGCGCTGGCCCAATATCCTCAAATGCGTATAGCGTCGATTTCTCTAGCGTGGTTCAGGATCAAATAAATCACCCCCCCCCCCCCCCAACCCAAAAACCTCTTCCTTCCAACTTTCTTAATTCTTGACTCCTATTTCTGTTTACGCGTATTTTCGGTCCACACTCACTTTCGTTCTACTTTCCTTGTTTCCCAAGACCCTCGATTTCTTTTCCTACCTTCCTTATTCCCCCAGACTTTCAATTTCCTCTCCCAACCTTCCTTGTTCCCCCAAGACTCTCGTTTCCCTTTCCTTCTTTCCATTTGTCATATACACTCTTTTCATCTCTCTTTACACACAGATTCTTCAATTCTCCAATTTTCCAATTCTCCAATCTCGACAAAAGGTAGGTGATAATGTTTGGCACAGAGGACAGGGGACTTGCTGTACCTTGCATCGAAACATGCGGCCTTCTCATGTGGCACCATAATTTCTATTTCCACTGGTTTGCAATACGCTAACGTAGCCATCCAGCTCTAATTGCAGCCCAATACTGCCTCCAGTCATTACAATGTCCAACAAATCCAAGATAAGCGCGGCTGAAAAGGAGATCTGCTTCGGATTTATTCAGAGCCACCTGAGTGCTGAATCATCCAAGAGCACTCGTTCCAGCGACAGCGACTCCGAACCCACTACCACGGATGACGCCCCTTGCAAGGGCCAAGGTACGTTTGTTTATGTCTATTTCTCAAACATAGTTTTTGTCCCCTTTCTTTTCAATGGTCATTTCATTTTCAGCTTCACACTGTCTCTGTCTTCCCGTATTTGAATATCGCTGCTAAGAGTCGAACCTTATTAACAATTATAACGCAGGTGACTCCGTCGTTGTCAAAAAGGAGCAGTCAACGGAAAGCGATACTGGCAGTGTCCATACCCCAGAGCGTAGCATGTCAAATGCCGTCACTGGAATCGAGTATGGATCTCTTGACATTCTGATTTAATTTCTGCTGACAATCTTCAAGCACACGTTCTTCGTTCATCCGTCTTGGCAAGGAAATACAAGCCCAGGATCCTTTCGCTGCCTGTATTCCTTCTGATGAGAATGAAGGGTCTCCTTCCAGCCGCGGTATGCGCCGTCGTGCTGCCCGAGAGAATGTGAAACAGCTCAGGTCTTGCCGCTCAACTCCATCCACGAATGATAAGATCATGAAGAACTGGCGTGTCGCTGGACCTACTTCTGATGATTGTTCCCCAACAAACACCAAGCGCAGCAATGCCAGCCCACAAGCGTGCATCCCCGAGGCTGTTATTATCGACAAGAACAACTGCCAACTCTATTATTCGCCGGACAGCTGCCTCTTCGTTGCCAAGTAAGTTCTATCTAAACCAATTCAAACTACTTTTTAACATAATAATACTAGTCTGAACAGCCAACATGACGAGGTTGAGCTTGAGGCTGCAGTCTCCGAGGTATTCCGTAAATATGGCACCGTTTACGTCAAGATCACCCGCGACAAGAAAAATATGCCAATGGGCTTCGTGCAGTTTACCGTGAGATCTCCTCGTATTTTGACAATTGGGCCTCTGCTAACACCAACCCAAGAATAGCTCTGATGCTACCCTCGCCAGAGAAAAGGCCAAAGGCACTGTTATTTTCGGCCGCGGGTGCCGCATTGAGTGGTCCAATGCGAACCGTATGTATACCCTACTCAATATTCATCTAAACTTCTTAAAATAATAACATCTTGTAGGTAACTACCATCTGACACGCCATGATGGTATCGAAGTTACCGAAGATATGGCTCGTGCAATTCTCGAGGAGTTTGGTGAACTTGAGCGTGTTCACTTTCCGTCTGAAACGGAGATTGTCATTTTCAACCTCGGCCGTGGTCCTCTGGTCACGTTCGTCAACTATCAGAGTGGCCGAGAGGCATTGAATGTAAGTTACGCCAAATGTATTTGCCAATTCTTACTGACAGACCGCAGGAGCTGCGTGACTCTGATGAATGGAACTTTCAAGCCAAGATCAGTGAACGTAACTCGTCTCCTTTTCAATCTGGAAAGTCGGCGGTCTCTCGTAGCTGCTTCACAGCCAAAACCTACCTCGAAAATTACGATGTCGACAGACGCTCTATTTTCGTCGCCAATCTCCCAGCAAATACTACGGAGTCTCAGGTCCATGACCTCTTTGACAACATGGGTCACATTGTCAACATCACCATTAATCGTCGCCCATCCGTTCGTGAGGGTAAGTTTAAAACATTAAAATAAGCATTCCCAAACTTACACTGACTCTGTCTAGGGTGTGACGTTAACGTTTTTGCGTACGTGGAGTTTGCGAATCCTGGTTCCGTCCAGGATGCAATTGAAGCCATGGTAATATTTTTCTCATTCCATCTTTCGGCATTGGGAGTCTAACATTGTTCAGAATATGTATTCGTACGGTGGCAGCCGTCTCAAAGTTGATCAAAAGAAGCCACAGGATATGGTCGCATCTGCTCGTCGGAAGCCTCTTGCTCAACGCATCACACATGATGGCAACGGTACCACGGCGGTGACTCCATCGTACTACGGGTCGCCATATCCATACATGGGTTACCCGCCAACCCCTTACACTGGTAGCACATATCCTGGATATGCTCATTATCCCTACCACATGGCACCTTACTGCTACCCTGGCAGCCCAGGCTTTGCCGCAACCCCAGTCTCCGACAGCAGCAACGGTCACGGCCATGCCAATACTGGGCCGCCTCCAGTATTTGCCATTCCAACTCCGTATGGGCAGGTTGATTACTACGGCCAAAGCCAGGTGCTTCCGTACGCTGTTCAATACGGTCCGCAGGCTCATATCTTCCAACACATGGCGGCTGGCGATGGCACAGATGCCAACGTTTTCAACACTCCTTCTGCTAGCGGCGAAGCTACCGATTCGTACCAAAGTATGCAATGAGCACGCTGCATCATGTGTCCTGGGCATTCTATGTTGATGTGATGGATCCCGCTCATTCAGCTGATCATTTCATCCCCAAGCGACAAATATTCTCGCTCTACTGTTCTATCAACTAGCTTTTATCATGGCTTTCTCTGCGCCAGTGCTTATGGATATGTCTACTTCAAATTTTCCGGCTCAACGCAATTCGCTTTGTTGATATACTATGCGACTCGTGGGCCTTCGGCAGGTTCGGTCAGGATTTCTTGTACCAAGCGTCCTGTCTCAACGCACTGAGCTACTCCAGCTCTTGCAATTGGGTTCCCGTGCCAGCCCGTGCCAGCTTGCCGAAAAACATATCAGATGGCATTGCAAATTTCAGCAAGTTCGTTATTGTGGAAACACTTTGTTTTCAAGGTTTATCATGCTGGTGGCATGATTTTAATGGTAATATTGGCCTGCTCCGCCGGTTTCTGCATAATCATGGCAAATCCGACATAGGATAGGGTCCACTCGACACAAACACCCAAAGGAAGCAATTGCTTGCGGCTATTTTAGATAAACTGCTCGGGCTAGTTCCTGTAGATAGTAGTTTACAATAATAAACAGCTTTCAGTAAATTTTGCGAATTTCCGGGCTGAGATACTTTTTTGAAAAGAGCGTGGTCTTCGATAATATAAACATATTCCTGTATGTACTCTGTACGGCTACAGACGGCATAGCCCTGGTGCGGCAGGTGGGGTGGTGACATGGTAGCTAAAGTCACACTAACTGGATTAGAGAGCATCCAAGTGCCAAAGCTAAACTGGCGATACCGGACTGGCTACTGGTGTCAATTTTTATTTCTTGTACGTACTCGTACCTTTATTTATTACACCTGTACTTGGCTCGTTATTGATGCCCCCACTGCCATTTTATCTTATCGTTTCCATTTCTGTGAAGCCAAATTCGAAAGGAAAAACTTCAACACACCTACAAATCTTCAAACCTTCAAACGTCAACTCGCCAACAGCTTGTTTCTCTATCTTGCATTGCTAAACCGAGACATAGAATCTCCAAGTGTCACGCCATGGGACAACCTTCCACTCAGGCATCAAATGCCCTGATCTACATCACTTATGGTTCCTTCCTGTGCGACTCTCCCATTGAATCTTTACTACCAGTCTCTCCTGTAGAAAAAAAGAGGCTATTTCAGAACTAACTTGCCGTGCCTTCAGGATTTTTGGGTGTGCCATCGCATGGCGGCTCCGGCATCAGACGAAGGACGAGTTCCTCTCCAGCAACAGAACGCAGTCTGGTTAGATCACCTCCACACAACCCTTCCGTGTCTGGCGTCAATCCCCCCCTCCAACAGTTGCAGCGCCTTCCCCAGTTGACCCCCTCCATATTAGAAAGACGGCAGCTAATGTTGAATCATAGCCGGACCGCTGGCGCTTAACTTCGTCGCTTCTGGTAAGTACTTTGCGGCGCCTTTGTTTTCGATTCGATAAACGGCGGCAGCAATTCTCGTATATATATATATATATACGGATTCCCAGCACAAACAAGCAACATGAATATCGCCCAGTAGAGTGAAAACTCTTCAACAGATCCCAACTGCAAGCCATGAGTTATTAAATCATAAGGTTCGTATTTGCAGAAAATACCGTGTACGCCTCGAGCCTTCTTCTTGGCACTCTAGAACAAACATTTTGCGGGATAATATTTCAGCTGTGTTGGCTTTGGAGGCCAAGAAGGTGGCGGAGGGCGGGCATTGTGTGGCTTCACTACGGGCGCTGAGCCTGGCAAATACTGGGATACACCTATTCTCTATGTCCACATAGGGAGAGATATCCCAGTATTTTGCCCAGGTGAAGCTGAGATTGTACCGTGATTACTCGATCAAGTTAATGCTTGCGTGGGAAAGTGCTGCCGCCTCGAAATCCCCTTCCCCAATTGTTGCAGACTGCTAACATCAGATTTTTCTTCAACTGAACAGCCCTGGGTTCCGGTATTCTGTTCTCATACCCTCAACTAGCTGCTCTTACTGGCGTGCAAGGCGTGGTCATCTATGCCGTTAGTTCAGCAGCCCCTCTTATGATATTTGCTGTCCTTGGCCCGATTATTAGAAATAAATGCCCCGAAGGCTTTATTCTCACAGAATGGACAAGACAGAGATATGGTGTTGCTACAGCTATGTTTCTCAGCTTTTTCACGCTGGTCACAATGTTTCTGTATATGGTAGCCGAGCTTTCTGCAATGCAGCAAATCGTCGGTGCTTTGACAGGAATGGATGGCCTGCCAGCAATCATCGTGCAAGCCGTCGTAACGACGATATATACCTGTAAGTCATCCTTGCCAGTTTATGTTCTTTTGCTGATCGTCGTAGCTTTCGGTGGCTTCAAAATCTCGTTTATAACCGACAATATCCAGGCAGTCATGGTCTTCTTTTTGGTTACAGTTGCTACTATTACCATCGGCGTCAAGACAAATGTGGATCGCAGCCTAGTTGATTCTTCCGGTCTACTAAATGCTACTCTCCTAGGCTGGCAACTACTGTATATTCTTCCAGTCGCCGTCCTCACAAATGACTTCTTTCTTTCCAACTTTTGGATCCGCACTTTCGCCTCTCGAACTGACAAAGACCTCTTCATCGGGGTCTCAAGCGCCTCGGCTATAGTGCTTGTCATCCTGACGCTCGTTGGTGTAACTGGTCTGCTCGCCGTCTGGACAGGGGCATTAGCACCTGGCGAAGACGGCTCCATCGCCTTCTTCCTTCTTCTGGAAACACTACCCAGCTGGGTTGTCGGAATTGTTCTGGTCATGACTGTTACGCTTTCTACAGCAGCCTTCGATTCCTTTCAATCAGCCATGGTTTCCAGTGCTTCAAATGATCTGTTCAGAAACAAACTCAACATCTGGGTGATTCGAGCCGGGATAGTGGCGCTTATATTTCCTGTCGTTGTGATTGCTCTCAAAGCGCCGTCGATCCTGCAGATCTACCTGATCTCCGATCTTGTTTCTGCCTCAACCATTCCTGTGTTGGTTATTGGACTTAGCGACCGCTTCTACTGGTGGCGCGGCTTTGAGGTTGTAATCGGCGGTCTTGGTGGAATCCTAACAGTATTCATCTTTGGAACAATTTACTTTGGGAATGCCCTTGATGGCGCAAAATTGATATTGCTTGAAGGCGGACTATACGCCAATGACTGGAGTGTGTTCGGCGCTTTTGTCGCTGCTCCTTTTGGAGGACTCCTTTGGGGCTTTGGTGCACTAGTCGTTAGATTGAGCTTTCAGTGGCTTATTGCGAAGATAAAGGGGCAACGCTTTGATTCGCTCGACAAGCCCGACTACCTCACACGTCCTCGGATTGTGGACACCAATGAATATACCGACAGCGCCGACATCACGGCCGCTGACGAGGAGGGGGTTATCACGTCACATCCGAAAGGGAAGTTCTTCTAGAGCTAGCTACCAAGACCATAATAAGTTTATGAGTTGCATGCTCATAAAGGGAGGGATATTATGTGATTGGCGATTAACTGGATAATCGAAACTCGATGAGGGACAGTCTAATAAGGTATTACTTATTATATACCATACTAAACTATAAGTATAAGTATATATATTACCATATTCATCGTCCATAAAGCCAATTAAAACGACAAGTGAAGATTATGTGTGTTGTGAAGTATCCATTATTGTTGGAATGGGTTGCATTTAGGGTTTCATAGTACCCGGATTTACTTTAAAATCACATAAAGAACCTTGTACTGCGAAGATATTTTTGTGGATTTATTTGTGATTCACCAGGCTGCTTCGGTATGCATGATAGTAGTCCCATGAGTTTTCTTCTATTTGTTTCTTGTTGAAGTATTCTACACATTGTTTTTATACATTGCACTTATGCAGTGACACTGACGTGCTAATATCCTACAAACCTAGCTCTTCTCTATCTTTCATGTCTTCACTCCAACGCCTTCCGTTTAGCTTCCTCGATGGCTTCTAAGGTAGTTTCCTCTGTCGTCCCCCAAACCATCCAGTCGTTCTCTTTCCCCTCCCACAGGATTCTCTGGATTACCACATATTCCATTACGTCCCTCTCCTCGCCGGTACCCGGCACCAGACTCCCATCCGATCTGTACCTACTTAACCTTTGTTTGCTGCAGATACGCACTACGGCCTGCCGAAGTCCAGCATCATCAACTGGCAGCGTCGCGGCGCGGTTGCTCATTACTCGTGGCTTGCTCGTGTACTTTATCACTTCCCACTTCCACCGCTCGCCGCGAGGCCGGGTGTGGATGCGCGATGAGAAAGAGTCAAAGAGGCCTTCACACGTTATCTTCTTTAGGACCTCAACGTTGCCGGCGGCGAAGGCAGTATACATCTGTTGGTGTAGCGCCACAGCCGTTGGTGCAGTTTTCCGAAAATGTATTTTGAGGCCATGCTTCCGGTGGGACCATCGATATATAGTCATTATCAGAAGGTCGGCGGCTTTGCGCTTCAAACGTGTCCATTGTAACTTTGCGAGGGCGTTTGGCGACGCGAGTAGGGAGGGACGGTTGGCACTCGATGGGGCGACGATGGTGTCTGTTGAGGGGCATCTCAGTAAAAAAGCTCGTTATAGCGAGACATTCGCAAAATCCGGGGCATACCTGGCAGCAATCCAAAATCGGACGTCATTTGGCTCATCTCTTTGGCAGCAATGCGTACACTGCGCTCTGATGGGACCCTAGGCTGTTGTGCTTGCTCTCTGTTGCTGAAGGCGCCGCGGGGGAGACCATGACTAAAGGCTCGAGTCTGTAGAAAAGGAGGCTGGAGAGCTAAATCCAGTGCTCGCCGTCGTATCAAATGCGCCATACTTGCGTTTTCGGGCGTGGAAATGGCGCGTGGGCTTGGGCAAGTTAGCAGGAGTTGAAGATGCTGGAGCTTTTTTCGAGATCGCTCGGGAAAGGTTAGGCCCGACCGGCTGACACAGGCGGGGAGCACGACTGGAGTACCTAAGTGCTTGATAAATGGGAGAGACCTACGTTTCGTACCAGGTATATGTTTGAAACAGAAGAAACTTGTTTGGGGAGCATAAGGACACAATGTTAGTACCTTAGACTAAAGTTATTATAGTATATTGTCACAATATCAATGGGCTAACCCTTGTATTACCAGCCAATAAATAACCTTATAGGCCTTCGACATCAACCTTGGCACCATTCCTCTCAAAATTTATGCTTCAACTGTGTACGCGCATGTGCTGAACTACTGCCACTTTCGTCGATTACTCCGTCTATTTTAATTACAACTGGAAAAACGTAGTCACTGTTTTGTGTCTCAACCGACTATTGGGAAAGTTTGTGAGGACCGACACCACCGATTCCCAACCTCTCAACACACGAGTCTCGAGCAACAACCACCAGCACCTTGGAAACACATCCCCCTACCATCCTCCCACAAACACCTAAACCTGCAATGCGGCAGCACATGCCGTAATCCCCAACCCTCTGGCGCCGCATCTTATGCCTTTCCCCTCGCGCCCCTCCGTCCAACCGCCCACCACAACATCCACACCCCCCTACTCGAACCACGTCGCCGCCCTCCCCTCCACCACCAAACCCCCCCAACCATCGAAACAAAAACCAACCGCCCCCATCGACCCCCGTCAGGACCCCCGTCAGGACTCCCGGCAGGACTCACGGCAGGACTCCCGGCAGGGGCCCCGTCAGGAGCCCCGTCAAGACCGCCGCCGATCAGTCCTCCACCCCTCCATCGCCGTCCTCCTGGGCGTCAACACGCACTGGCACATCCCGCTCCTCGTCTGTCGCGGGCTCAGCACGCTACCGGCTGCGTGGTGGGGGCTGAGATGTCTGTTGACGTTTGTGGGGGAGGTGATGGTTGAGGATGGGGGGGGGAGTTGGAGTGTGGAGAGGAGGTTTAGGGTTACGGAGGTGTTTTTGGCGTTGCTTTGGGTGAGTTGATTCCCGGTCTGTGGTGTGATGCGAGAGAGGAAGGAGGACGTTGGAGATACTGAGGGAGCGGGTTGCATATGTGACTGCGGGAGGCCGTGGCGCACCGTTTGTTGGAGGGATGGAGTGCTGACAGTTTGGGATTACAGTGCGGTGCATCAGCTTACCTGTCGTTCTTTTTCACGGACTGCCTCATGTCGCGTTGGTACGTTCCTCCCCCCTCCATCCTCTCCCGCACCCCCCCCTCTCCTCCCGATGCTTGTTTCCTAGCTAACGTTGACACCCCCGCAGGCTCGTCCATTACACCCCCCAAGCGACCCTCGTCCGCCTCCTCACGATAAACTCTATAAACGCCTACATAACATCCTGGGTGCTCTATCTCTCTGGTGGGAGTGAGGATCCAAGACAGCTGTTGCCGGCTTGGATAAGCATTGCCAGCGTACGTCCCCACCCCCCGACAATCATAGCTCTTCTCCCCTCTTCCCCTTCCCCTCCTCATTTTTCCCCATGCCCCCCCTTCCTGTCCCCCGACCCTCCCCACGACCCCCCCATTCAAGACCACGAATCTAACCCCCCCCCAGACCCTAACAGTAGCCTACCACACAACCCAACGGCACATCAACATCCGCCGCGAAACGCGCGAGACAATCTCCATCTTCTCCCTCGCCTCCTTCACCAGCATGGCCCTTCTGCTCATCCAACTCCATCTCTCGAGAGTGAATACCATGCCTGTGCCGCCTATATTTCAGTTGCTGGGGAAGGCGTGGGAGGTGGGGAAGAAGGTTGTTAGGAGGACGGGGTTGGGGCCTGTGGGGAGGGAGTTGTAGAACCGTGGTGAGGGGGGAGAAAGGGGGGAGAAAAGGGGGAGGTGGAGGGAGGAGGGGAAGAAGGAGGGGTGTATATATGCAGTATTGGTTGGTTGGTGATGTGCGCGGGATAGACAAGACAAGATGTGGTTTGGAATCAACGCGTGGGATTTGGGTGCGACTTTGAGACGATTAGCGAAATTCTTGTATTCTGAGAGCATTATGATGGGGCTCTTGGTCATTTTTTGAGGAAGAGAGGCTAGAGGGATATGAATGATAAGAAGACGGCATTCACGGTCTCTGTCGGCGATGTTGGGAAGTTTTGAGAGGGATGGGGAGGCAAATAATAATAATAAATTCACCGTCACAGTCACAGCCACATTCACGTTCAAGAGTCATTGGGAGCAGTCAAAATAGTGAAACCATATTGTATATTGCCAAACCATCACTAGGTTCTCGTCATCAATTGAGGGCGGCAGTCTCAAACCCCGCAAATAGTTCGCCCGAATGGTCTCCGGTGAGGGGCACTCTTTGCAGAAGCAAAAGCAAAAAAGTATAATAAAAGTCATCGAGGAATCAATCAATCAATCAATCAGAAACCAATTCAGCTCTATTCCCAAAGCTCTCAGCCAGTAAAGTTATGCCATTTCTTGGGTATTCTCTTTCAAATAAAGAATACGGGTATCATCCAACGCCTCCCAATCGAACCCAAACGTTAAACGACGGATCAAGCCTCCGGTTTTGGAGGCAGGCAGGAAGTAACCATGGGGGTGGGCTAGCGGTACTTCCGTCGGCGATCTTCGCAACGAGGAGACAGAGAGGGTGTTGGGATATATGGGCTTAGAAACCGTGGACCTTTTTGGTATGTTAGTATTCTGAGTGGCAAATATGTGGGGGGCGACTCGAAAGTCGAAGCTTACCTTGATGGTCTTGACATCAAGCTCCAGCCCTTCCTTCTTGTCGGTGAGGAATTCCTGCACATCCTTGCGCTGGTCTCCCTGGAGCTGGATCACCTCTCCCATCTCATTGTCCGTGACAATGGTGCCATTGCAAGCTAGTGATAATGTTAGCCACCAAGTCACGCCACGGCGGGGTAATCGTCAACGACGGGTGTAACTCACCGAACTTCTTCTTGATGACCTTGAGGATCTTCTTCTGGTCAAACTTCTTGGGCAGTCCCTGAACTGTAGTCAGAGTTTTACGACCATTGCGCTCTGTGGCAAACAAATGTCAGCATATCGTCCCGATAACGCAGAGTGGGGTTTCTTGGCTTGTGCGACCGCCGGTGGCGTCGGCCAACAACTGCTCAAGATGAAGGTAAGGACGTACGCTGAATACGAATATGAATGTAATTCTGCGACTGTTTGGTCTCTCCTGTGTCTTCGTCTGCCTCGGCGAAGGGGTCTGCATGAACGTTAGCCCTATTCTTTCAAAGACATCTGCACGACGAGTGGCGGTTTCCGGAATAAAACAACTCGAGGCTGAGTCGTGATATGGAAAGCACTCAGCGATGCAAGGCAAACTCACCAAAGGTCTTGAGATTTTCGATTGACATAAACTCGAGTGTTCCTGGGTAGCCTTGGGTTGGTGTCTTGTTGGTGGGGTTGTCAAGTGTGTGGTTTTGCTTTGAGTGTTTTTGCACAGAGACGAGACTTTCTTTATGAAGAGATAAAGAGTTGTTGTAACGGTTTAAGTAGAGTAGAGTGGAGTTGTTGGTATGTGAATGTGAATGTGAATGCGTTGGGATCGATCGTGGGGTGTTGTAGAGGAAGAAGGAAGAGTAATACAGGTTGGAGGAAGATGGAGGAGGCGCGGGGCTTTGTGGAAGAACCGGTGCCTCAGTAGAAGCCCCCACTAAACCTTATTGAGGTTAGCGACTGCCCTTTTCGGGTATGAGTCGTATTGGTCACGTGAGAGCTGAACGGATGGTTACAACCAACAAACCAACAACGAAAGTGGTGGAAGGGCTGGAAGAGTGGAAGAGTTTGAAAATGTAACACGGCATAGATGTATGTATTGTATTGTATTGTATGTAGTGTACGTACATTTTGGTGAGACCAACAGAAAGACAACAAAAAGCAACAAAAAGTAACGATTAGGGACAATAAGCAACAATCAAGCATGTTAGGAGTACTCGGCGGGGATTTAGTCCACTCCACTCCCCCAACCCTGCACATACAGTAGAATTGCGCCTTATCGCAAGCTATCTTTCCCAAATCACCGTCAGTGTGGACAAGTCGAGTACAAGCCTCATCTATCTTTCTGGGGGAGGGGGGAATGATACGACTGTGACAGTAGTCATGTGTGATGCTTAGTAATTGGGGTCGAGCCACTCATGGGAGGCGATTACCGATTGCCACAAGGACCTGGCCCGATGACAGGTTCGCCACAGAGCGCATTACTAGTAAAAGTACATGTAACATGTCCTTTGAGGCTGCACATTGTGTGAATACAAGCTTTCATGATTCACGAGGCTCTGGTTAGGCTGTGAATATCGGCCTGGGCGATTCGTTATGGTGCGAAATATAGGGCTGGATATGAGGACCCCTAATACGTTCATAGAAGTCGGTGACGTTGAGGAAGAGTGTCTCGTGAGTAGGTGCCTGGGTTGGGAAGTGAGTGCCTGGACGTGACTGCCTCCTCGTTAAGCTGAGTGTCCACAGACGGCACCATAGAGGGCGATAAGAGTCAACTGAAGTAAAGCTCATAATATAATCCTGCTAGCTTTTGATGTCCGTACACTGAACCCGATTCAAGCCTCCCACCTCCAGCCCGCCCAATAATCCGCAATGTCTCTCTCCTTGTCGTACAAAGTTCCGTTCCGCTCCACCTACAGCAGCAAAAGACTATCTCCGTGGCGGTATCACAGAGACGCCGAACAGTGACCCGATAATTGCATTGGCAGATCCGCCGCTGTATGTCTCTCCAAAAGGGGGTGGGTAAAATATATATGCAGTAAAGTACATGATTATGCTCGTAGGTCCGCCGTCAAGTGTCGTGTCGTTCCGCCGCGCGGCTTACGACGATGGAGGGGGTGATGATGCTCCTGGGGTTGGTTGGGGAGGGAGGAACATTGGGAGGTAGGTCTGTGGTTTGTCAGTGATGCTTCGATGGCGGTGGGATGGAGTAATACGTACGACGATAAGGGACAAGACTGTATTGGAGAGGCACACAGTTAGTTATAAGACAATGGTCTTGATTCAACAAAACTTACAGGACATGCCAACACCCATATACGCCGGTTGCGAAGCAGCAGCCTTGCTGTCTGGGCTCTCTGAGAGCCAGTTCTGAACTGCAATGACAACGGAGGCCCTATCCAATAGTTAGCGGCCGCCCCAGATCCTTCGAGGGGTTCTCATACCATCCAATGTACTTGTTCCTGGTGAACATGGCAGCCATTGGCACCGTGCTGCTCAGAGTGTTCCCGATATCTCCCAAGCTACCCTCCTTCGGGGCTGGCTGCTGGTAGGGGATGACTGGAGCTTGAGTTAGTCGAGCGCAACAGTATGCTATGGGAATGAAGGGTACTCACTCAGGTCCTCCCTGCGCATATCCTTCTTGGCCGACATTTTGAAATACGTATTGGAGCAAGGGCGTTGGGAATTGTCAAATCGTTGCAGCTCGTCACTGGAATCTTTGGTCGTGTCAATTACCCCAGCGGAAGTGTGCAGTCCGATGATCCCCAGATTCGGAGACGAGGTAGTCTCATTCGGGTTAGGGCGGATTCACACAAGTCACGTCAGCAACAGATAAGGTGACGATTAGGCTATATATACACTTGGTAACTGGTAACTGGTGTACTTTATCTGTACATTTGCATACTGTGGTGTATCAATAAATAAACCAACATAAAGGCAAAAAGCGGGAACAAGCATCAGAAGCTGTACGGTGGCTAAACTGATATATTCCATTCAATTTCATAATACGTTGGTTACGTGGGTTGTTGGTTTTGGATGTAATTGTCCGAAACAGCGAAAGCGGCCTATCTACCCGCAGTTTGTTGTTGCGTGGTGGGCGTGGAAACAGGCAATCTCAGGCGATCTCACACACCCACACCACCCCAAACCCCAAGAACAGAGACCAGACCAAGTTGAGGGAGAAATCTCGGTCTTACCCGCTCCTCCCGATGCACATTAAGTTGTTCGGAACCCTTGTTGGAATAGACCGAAAAGAGCACGCACTAAGAAAGACGGTTCCCGCGGATGTACGTACCGCGTGTGGGCGTGGATGGAATAACGTGCCCGGTGCCCGTGCCCGTGCCTCATGCCTCATGTCTGATACATAAAACTGACCTTGGCCCTAAAATCAATATATTGGCAGAGACAGTACAGGTCTAGCTGTGCACGCGATAAACGAGTCAGTACTGTATAGTAGTTAGTTAGTCGGAATGGCTTTCCGTACCTGCCTGTCTGCGGATATATGTAGATATTGTAATATATATATCCTTATACTATATATCCCTTATATATTCCTATATTTATCTATCTCCCCTTACCGTAGAATAAACAACAAAAAGAATATGTCATCGAAGGGGTAAAGTGAGTGACAGTCCATGGAATAGAACCTGCGTGGTTCACCCTGTGTCCCACCCATCTGCACCTTCCATACTCGCCCTCTTTCCCCTACAGTAAGTCACTTTACAGTAAGTAACTCACTCATAAGGTACATACACCAGATACAGTAGATACAGTAGATAAGTAAAATAACAGTACGTGTAATTGTTTGACGGTTACCGAAATACTAAAATACTACAAAATACTAATAAAATACTAACCCATTATGGTAATGCTCCCACACTAAACCACCAATATTAGCCCCAAACGGCAAGTACGGCTGTGCACCCACTTTAGCGTCCCATTCCCCAGCATCCCATCCACACCCATCCACCCATCCACGCACCATCGGCCCCCCAGCTCAACTTATTCCCGCGCCCAATCGTCGCCCTCTTGTGAACTCCCAGTGGTGACTTGCGAATAGAATCCTCTCTAAATACTCTGTTACCCAGCCCAATATCAAGACATCACATCACATCACATCACATATCACCCACTCTAATTGCTCCCAACCCATCAAACGCCTACCCATTTAACAACTTTCCCAGTTGTTGATCCTTCCACCCACAGACTAGGCCTCGGGGATCGCTCTAGAGCCGTCCTGTAAAACCCCCACACTTCCGAGGCCCTTGCGCCTTACGCTATTGTCGTGGCCGCCATCTTCGGAATCATCACCTCCAAAAACAACCTCAGATCCCCCCATTACACCACCACCACGCAAGCAACGTCCTCGGCACCTTTCGCACTCGACACAGCGCCCCCGGCCATTTATGTGATCCCAAAAACCGCATCAATTACAGGCATGGCGCATCACGTACAGCCTCCGCGATGAGCACCCGACCACCGCAGCCCGGCCCGCGCCCGCCCCAGCGCTCGCTGAGCGGCACGGGCATGTTGCAGAGGCAGGCCCAGCAGCGGAGCCATCTCCAGCAGAGCCAGCAGCCGTCGCCGGGGAGGACGAGTGATAGTGCGGTGGAAGCGATAGCCGATGGCGCCGAGACGGCGCCCCCGCGACTGGAGCCGTCGAAGCCGGGAGGGTCGATGGTGAGGGTGGAGGGGCTGCCGGCGCAGAAACAAAATATAGTTAGCATGGAGTCGCCGTCGCAGGCTGGTACGCCAGGTGCGGTTATGCCTCTCCCGAAGCGGGCGAGACAGAGAGTCCCGTTCAGGCGGCATGAGGCTCAATCAGATGCGCCTAAGCAGGTTGGATCGCCTCAGAAGAGTTCGGTGAATTTACCATTACCAATGCCGGCAAGGCCAGGTCGAAGCGGTGTATCTCATATACGAAAGCAGGCGCATGATGCAGGAAACTCGCCGAAGAAGGAGACCCGTCCAAAGCCTTATGTGTTGGAGGCGCCGCCGGACGCGCCCAGCTACCCACCAAACGGTATGTATTCAACCCTGTTTGAGATGGACTTCACTAACATGTATAGGGCATTTGGACTACTTCCCCTGGGCAGGCACCCACAATGAAGACACCTTCAACGATAGCGTTATTCGACAAGGCTATTTCGATAAGATCCAGACAGGCCAGAACGAGACGGCGTCCGCGAAACAACAGTTATACCCCTTGCTACGACAGAAGAACGGCCTACAAACTCTCGGGTCATTATTCGCGCATGTTTTGGGGCAGAGGAGGCAGCACTCCCAAATTACGGCTGCGCCATCATTCAAGCCACCTCCTCGAGTCACCCTGACAGATACAAAGAGAGAGACTTGGTTGCGAGATCTAGCAAATCCATTGATACCACTACGACGCCTGAGCAGAACTATACCTCACGGCATCAAAAATAAGGTGCTGTTGGAACAATGCACGAGGAAAAATGTTCCGACTGAAAGGGCGGTGTGGCTTGCTAAATGTGTGGGGGCAAACGAAATCAGAGCCTCAAAGAGAAAGGGAGTCCCAGGGGCTCTCGCAATGGGTGGCGAGTCAAAGTGGATTCGAGATTGGACTGTATGTGTAGAGCAGTTTGTCGACGGTGTTGTTGCAGCTGGTGGAGACAAGGACTGGAAGTCAAAAGTCTTATATTCGTAAGTCTACACACTGCTATTTTAAGCAGCTCATACTAATCGTTTGGTAGTATTCGACTCTCTGCACATCTGTATTCGGAACAACTACTGGATACGGAACACTATCTGGATTGGCTGCTGTCGTCGTTGGAGAGCACTCCCTTAACGAGGCTACCAATCTGGTTATTGATAGCCGAAGTGTATTGGGCAGATATACTACGATATCGTAAATCTGCCCGGCGTCTAGTCGCAGCGCTGTGCTCCAATCTTCAAGATGTGCGTATACCCTGAGTCAGTTATATGTTTGCCTACTAACAGAAGTTCAGGCGCATGAGAGTCCCGATCGAGACTTATTACTCCCCCTCATAGAGCGAGTGGGAAACATCCTCACTGAGACTGTCAGAACAAATCCGGAAAGTTTTATTGCCTTATCTCACTGGCCAAAGTACAGTGATACATTAGAAGCGTGTAATACGTCCGGTGGACCAGATGAGACCAAACTTTTCGACGCAATTAGCCGTCGCAATGCTCGTCTCAAGTCTCGATCTTCCGGTGGCGATGAAACCCAGAACTCACGGCGCCGAGTTATCGACCTACTCGACGCCTCACTGTCGGTTCAATTCTCCCCGGACCTGTCAAGAGAATGCTGGAAAGGGATGAGAGATCGAACACTATTAGTTCAGACTCTCTTCGATTGGGCCACATCTTGTGCTCGCCCAAGTCTTATGAAAACATTTGTCGCGGCCCGTCTTATGAGGACGTGGAGCCGACATGGGGTTGATGTGGACGAATCGGTCTTGAACTACTTGACTTTCCGAAGCAATGGGCCTGGTGTATCCGGCGACGCGGTATACCATTTAGTCTCCGAGCTAGCAAGATCTGGTCACTTCTCTGTCTCAAAGTACATCCAGTGGGTTATTGCTCGAGGTGGCCTCCATGGGTCCCAGGATGTGGCCGCAGATGGGCCATGCGTCACGAGATTACTTGCAGAGCTGCCCGTACACGATCTTCCTGAAAACCTGCTCAGGATTCGCAAGACGTTACTAAATCGTGCTTCGTTTTCCGTCGACGATGAAACTGAGACTATTAACAACATGTCTCTTGCCTTTGAGCGTTGCAGCCCAAACCTATACGGCAAGGCGCCTTCCGGAGAAGAGGCTCCAACGACAGCAGAAGTTGTTCAGAACATTACACACCTCAGCCGGACTGTCAAGGCGGAACTTGGACTGCGACTCCGAAAGCAAATCAATCTCCGGATGACAAAGGTGTCGCCCTCGGAGATGGGAGAATGGAAAGCAGATCCAGAATATGAGTCGGCAACAACAGTCACAGTTGCGGATTTCAACTTCGCTCGGGCCGTTCTTGAAGCCACCGAAGATCTTTCGATGCTCGCTGATATCCTCAAACTCGTCTCGAGCTCCAGCAGCACCCAGATTTTAGCCTCCATCGCAGACACGCTCAACATGCACCGGCTCACGTTCTCTGCGATCGGAGCACTCACAGACCTCTTCGATACGCTTGTTTCGCGCCAATGCAGCCTGGGGCCAATCCAAGGCCCTGAGTCTGTCACCCTGCTACACTCTCTGTGTGCGCTATCCGCGACCATCCCAGATGCCGCGAACGTACACGTGCAACTATCACGGGATGTGGCTCGTAGCGTTCGCAGGTCCGCTGTTGATGCTTGCTCTCCTGTCTCGGATCATGTAGCTGAAGCACTGCAGAAATCTGATGGCGATATTTCAGATGAGGTTGATAAGCTGTTATCTAGCGGCACTTCAATGGACGCTCCTACTTTGAAACGACTCTTTCAAGTTCTCATTAATCAGATGGAAGCATCCTGGGTGAAATCAGACTCAGGACTCCAGAAACATGGTCAAATACTCGAGCGCCTTCGAACCTTTGATACGAAGCAATTCGACAATCTGCTCACTCCTTGGGTTGAGCAGACTATCCTAAAAAGTGATAGGCCTAACCTGAGCCATGTGCTTGGTCCGTTGGTCAGCGCAAGCTGCCTCTCTTTCAAAGACGTCTTGAAGGCGTCTGTCTCAAGTGTACAGAAGACACGGGATGATGGCGACAAGCCCACAACGAGTGGCATTTCCTTTGAAAGCCTTTCTCTAGTCCTGAATACTTATCGCGATGGAGACATCATGTCTGTCGAGGACGCCTATACGTTGAATATCAAACGGACCCAAGCCCAGTTCAAGGACCACTTGGCCATCTTGAAGATCGCCCGCATCGCCATAGAGATTTCCGAGCCATCAGTCGACAACAACGATGTTACAATAAACTTATTATGCCAGGGTGATGCGTTCCGTAGGTTCTTGCAGCGACTCGTTCTTACCGAGTTTGACTGCGTCCTGAGGGAATTCGTCACACCGCTGGCAAAGTCGCAAGACTTTCATATTATTACCTGTCTTCGGGCCATCCTTCGCGGCCTTTTAGACCTCAAGACGACTACCACGGGGCCTGAAGATTTGGTCGTGGCAAGGCGCATAGAGGTGATCTTCGGCGTGGCATCAGACTTGACATTACCATTTTGCCAGCTTGCACTACGCTCTCTATCAGCATCCGAGACACCTGGCTCGAGCAGTGAAGCAGCGGCAGATACATCTCGTCTAGAAGCCTACGAAAGAGCCGTCGACGCCGCCCTCGCAAACAACAACCCAACCTGGACAAAGATAATCCCCACCCTCGACCCCCAAATCGCCCAACATCTCTGCGACCGCGCCGAGCGCTCCTTACTCGACACAATACCCACCTTCAAACCTCCCTCTTCCGACTCCCCCGCTCCACCCAAACCCCTGTCCGACCCAGCACTCGCGAAACGAATGCTCCTCGTCATCTCTGCGACAGCCTACAGCACCCAGAACCTCGGCCACACCACTGCCCTCGAAATCGGGGAGAAGATTAATAACCTCGCCCACGCCCTCTCGCAACCACCTACTACAGAGACTTATAGTCAGACTACGACATGGTTGCCGTTGATGCTCGAATACATCACCACGCACGCTTCTACCCTTCCTGCTTCCCGCCCAGCAACTGATGTACGCGCGCGGGTCCTCCTGGCGCTCTCGGCGCTGATGTTAGCGTTACACGCGCATACCGGCACCGACGCGCTGTCTGAACACGTCCTGGACGTCTCATTGCTTCTCGTTGACGAGTTACCAGATGATGCGAGGGCCCAGTGTGGACGCTTCCTCTCAGAGCGCGGGAAGGAAGTAGTGCTGGGGGATCCGGGGTTGAGGTATGTTTTTGGACTTGAGACGGGAGGTGCAGGGGATGGTGCTGGTGGAGGTGGGGGAGGGGGAGGAGGGACGTTGATGATTAGTCAACGTGGCAGGATGGAGGGGTTTGTGGTGAGGAGGTGGGAGTGTTTGAGTGAACCGACGCCGTTGGTGGGGGAGAATGATGCGGCGTTGAGTTTGAGTTTGTTTCAGGCGAGGAGGTGAAGGGGGGGAGGGGGAACACCGGGCGTGTTTGAGTAGATGTTATGTTGGTGGATGGGGTGTGTGTGTTTTTTATTATATTGTGTTATTGTTATTGTTGGTGGTGGTGGTGTCGGTATGTATGGGATGGGATTGCGGGATTTGCATAGCGACGGTGATGATGGATATGATACGTACGATACGATAGAATGAGGATGTAGTAATGACATATAACACATATGGCCAGTAGAGCCAAGTTTAAAACTACAACACTTTTTGGAAGTTGGGAGCAGAACAGTGAAATTTTGTATTTGATAAGGCATGAGTGGGTAAATAAAAGATCGTGGGAAATATAGTCGATAGACAAATCAATCGTACTAGACATACAAGTTCGTCCTATCGTACAGAAACCGACCCCAGGTAAATAACAGCAGCATCAGTCTTACTAACAACCATCAAACCACCATCACAAATTATCATCCATCATCCCGACCCTTTTTCTTCCCCTCGTCAATTCTTCCCTTCTCCCCCCTCACCCCTCTCTCACCCCACTACCTCCCCCCCCTCCCACCTCACACAGTACCCAGACGACCCACTCAATCATCATCAAAAATCTGATAACAATTCTCCAAAATCGTCTGCACAACCCTAACCTGCCACCCCGCATCCTGAATCGCCCCTCCCCCCGCCGCACCCATCCCCATAAGCGTCGGCCCCCACACAATCGCCAAATTACTACTCGTCATCCTATTCACCGCACTAGCTTCCGTAACCCTATGCAGATGCAGCGTCACTGCTCTCAGGGTAGCGTAGTTAGGGTCGGGGAGGGCATTGATGATGGCGTGCAGGCTGTCGCGGCGCACTATGTCGTCGTCGAGGCGGGCGGCGGAGATGAAGGCGCTGTATTGGGCGGTGGTGAGGAGGGGGTCGGGGAGGTCGCGGAAGAATTGTTTGAGCAGGCCGGCGACGGAGTTTACGTCGTGGAAGAAGGCTTCGGGGTTGCGGAAGTCGACTTTGGATGAGTCTGGGGGGTGTTGTTAGCTTTGTCTTCTTTCTTTCTTCTTCTTTTTGGATGGATGGGAAAGGGGAAGAGGAAAGGGAAAGGGAGGGGAAAGGAAACTCACCATTGTTAAAAATCGCCTTAATCTTATTAACATGCGCCGCCGTCCCCGAAACCCTATAAATCCCCTCCACCTCAAGCCCAAACAGATCAACAGCCTGTATACACTGATACACCACCATCGGGATCGGCGACCCGTCGCGCTGGAACAGCTGCTCCAGGTTCATCCCGAACACCGGTTTCAGCGGGGGCAGATTACTCGGATCCATCGCTGCTGGTCCGCGCTGCTGCTGCTGCTGTGGTTGTTGTTGGCCGCGCTGCTGCTGCTGCTGTTGGTGTTGCTGGTGCTGCGGAGGTCCTTGCTGGTGCGTCGGCGTGTTTTGCTGGAGTGGATGGGTTTGCGGGGTTGGCGTCTGGAAGGGGAGGGTCTGGAGCTGGGGTGGTCCGCTGGCGGAGCTGTAGGATGGCGCGGGGGGTCCTCCGTTGCCCATGCGGCCAGGGGGTCCGTTATCGCGGGATTGCGGAGGCCCTTGGCTGAAGCTGCGCTCGTGTTGTTGGTATTGCTGGGGCTGCTGCTGTTGCTGCTGCTGGGCGGCGGGTGGTGGACCGCTTTGGTTGAAGCCGGGGCCTGGAGCACCCATTGGGGATTGCTGGGTTGGAGTGCTAGCGGCGACGGGGCCGGTGGTGCCTTGACGGGAGGTGAAGCTGTTGAATCCTTGTGGGATCTCGGATTGTCTCTGTGCTGCTGCTGCTGCTGCTGGGGGAGCAGATGGTGCCATGACCTGTGTGCAAATATCAGTATGGGTGTTGTTGATGTGGGATATGCGGGGTACTCACCGGATGACGCTCGTACTTGATCTCAGCTGGTCGAGGAGGCACTTGAGACGCATGACTTGCTATGAAGTAGTTCAAGTCGCCTTCGTTGTTGATATCCAGGATAGCCTCGCGCAGACTGCGCGTTGTTTTCCCGGCCTCGCCTGCTTGGTCTTTCAGGGGGCTAACACTCATTCCGTTGTGGAGGAGTAGCTTCTCGTTGAATGCGGCTGCTTGATGTCAGTATATCCTCGCGCAACCAAATTGCTATAGAGCTTACCAAATTTCTGCATCTGCAATACCAACGCGGAGTCGCACTCATTAATCAGATCCTGGAGACCCTTAACAGCCTCAGGTCTCCCCTTAGTCAGGTGCTCGTGGCGGACGGACTGGGCAGCCTGGACCTTGGCCGCATAATCCGAGTCAGCGGCTTGCGCCTTGCGAAGCAGGTCCTCTTCGTGCTGAGCAGCAGACTTGGGGCCCTTCAGTCCAAATTTCTTGGTTGCTGCGCGATCTCCAGTTCTCGCACGATCGTAATCTTCTGCCAGGGTATCATATTTGGCCTTCGACTTCCGCATAGCCGTCTCGGCATCAACCAGGCGCTGCTCGGCTGATAGGCCCGTGGTCTTCCAGTGCTTTCGGCCCCGTTCAACGTTTGCTGCCATCTCAAGCATATCCTCGTGCATCTGGTGAAGTGAGGCTGCAAACTGCGCCCCGTTTTCTGCCATGCGGTCTTGTATCCGGGTCACCTCATCGTAAGAGGCGATGAAGGAGTTTTGACGGTGCTCTGGTCGTCGGAGGTTGTCGTGTGTAATCTTGGCTATCTTGCGCAGCCCAGTCGAATGGTCTTCTTCCAGCTTAGACCTCTTTTGCAGGAACAGGGCGAATTCCTAGAGAGAGCGAGTTAGCTTCATTGAATTGGTGTCGGACTCGGCGCAACTTTACCTTTGCTGAAGCAACGCTCTGCTTGAGCCTGTTCAGAAGAACTTGAACTCCAATCTATCAATGCAAGTCAGTGGGGGGACACTCCCATAGCATGCGCGCGGGTTGCTCACCTCTGAATTGACCACGTTTTGCACTTGCTCCGTGTATAGTCCACCAGCCGGTGCTGGAGCCGCAGAAGCCGGCGCGTTGCCGCTGGGCGCCGCCGCAAGCTCGGCGGGTGCGCCAGTGCTCGAGGACATCCTTCCGCTGCTTTCAGGGCGCTGAGAAGACGTGGTCTGGGTCTCGGAGAACTGCTGGTCGGTGTCTCTGGGTGGTGGGTTCTCCATGGTGGGCAACGGGCTTGAGGTTGAGCGCGAAGCTCAAGTGATTTTAGGTTCTCTGTTTTGTTTGTTTTTTTCGGATTCCCATGCACTGAGGGTTTGGTTCTTTTGAGAGGTTTTGATTCGGAGGGGATCAGGCTGATCCCGAAAATGTATCAAGATCTTGTAACGCGGTACACGTCGGGATATTACGCAGGACGTGATCGCGGTTTATCTTATGCGCCTTGGTCCTCCAGCGATTCGACGAGTGGCCTTGGTCGGCGACGTGGAGGTATAGGTGCAGCACGCCGTGTGAGGAATGCTCAGAGGTTTGGAATTGGTGACAAGGAGCTAAAGGAATGAAGTAAATTGAAGGGCTCAATCTGACAGCGAAGGAAGCTGTTGGGTTGAGGTGGTGCGTAAGTACCACATGGAAGTGTGGCGCAGACATGGGGGAACATTCTTTAGGTCGGTATGGGCTGACCCTGAATTTAGCATGGTCGAGTTACTAGCTAGGCAGGTTATGACGAGCGAAGGATCATTGGAATGGAGTCAAAAAAGAAAAAAAGGGGAGGGGAGAGGAGAGTATACAGGTTTAGCTTGAATTTGCATTCTGGTGATATATTATATTTATTGGTCTCCTTGTTTGCGATACAGCTCAGAAAGAAACTTCCTTGCTTCCTTCCTTCATGGTCGTCGCTGTCTGCAATGCGTGCGATGTGTTCGTTCCATTCCTTCTATATAAAGATACCTGCATTCCAGCCCAGCCAGCTGTTGTCCACATCACTACTACTATACAGTACAGTATCCATCCGTATATTTGGCCCCCCACAGAGACAGCTACTGTTATGTTATGTTCTGTTCTATATATATACACATATACATACTATAATCTCATCTATATATATCGTTATACCGTGCATATATATATATATACTTCTGACCAACTACGCCAGTAACCATAAAGATGGGACGATGTGGGAGCTGCCGCACAGTCTTTTGTGCTACTTTACTTTGCAGCCGCAAACAGTAACTGCTGTGCGCTGCATCTTATATAACCAACCCATTCGAGTAAATACCTGTGTACGTCAATGATGCTGTAGCCCCAAGCGATAAGGAGTCGGGAGCAACACCGAGAGCACGGGATAAGGGGAAAACGAGGGTCTTTCCCTTCTGTACCTTCCCACCTTCCCACCTTCCCACCGCCGTCCCATCATTTTATTACCTCCGACCCGTTCCACATCCCGGCTTGACCCCTGGTTGCTTTGTGACGACGAACTGCTGTTAGCTGTCCATCCACCGGAAAATAGGTCGGCGGTATAGCGTAGTACTGTGCTCTGGTGTACTCTATTATACAGAGTACGGGGTACACCATACATAGCACGAATACTTCAGTCCGTATTGTATGTGTTGTGTCGTATACTAGAGTACCAGACTATGTGTGTTGAGGTTCAGCAATAACGTCTTTTGAGTAACACGCCAACGAAGACGCCGTCAGGAGAGAGGGAAAAAAGGGAAAGCTGCTTCGACAGCAGGAGAGACTTACCTAAGTGCGAATATAACATCAAGATGACCATACATACCTATCAAACCTTCATAGATCTACCATGTTCATCTTAATATATACCTCAGCCTCCCAATCGCTCACCGTTACCCCCCCGTATCCCACCACTCTATCCCTTCATGAGCTTCCATTTAGGATAATCCAGGGACCTTTTTGCCGTGCACAGACGAACTTCCATCCATTGGCAGCGACGCTGAGTCCGTTCATACGGAATAGTGCTGTGCTCTAGCGTTCATATAGCGTTCGTAGCGTTCATAGCGCCCACAGCTCAAACCCCTCTCTGTCGCCCTATTTGCCAATCAGCACAATCCAGACAGGGGCCCCCCATTTCGTCCTTGGGGTTTGTTGTGGGACTGTGAGGGACCAACCTCATGCCAGCCACACGCACACTCCCACAAGTCAAGTCCACCGAGAACCGCCCAGATAGCCACATAGAAACCACAATAGTACTCCCTCCTCCAACCACCAGTGTGGGCAATCGACGACGACTACCAGAACATACAATCCCCCCCCCCCTCACCCAACCAACCCTTGATCTCGATCGCATCAGCGGCAAACCATAAGCACCTTCGAATCTCATCCCGCAAATCAGATTGTCCCGGCCGCCCTCGGGAGAATCTCGCCGTCGCCAATCAATCTTCACCCAACCAAGACACCTCGTCGCCAGAAAGTTCCCAACCGCCGGTCCTCCACAAATCACACGTCTGCGTTAACTGTAACTCAATTCGAGTCTCCAACCACTCGAAATAGCCTTCCCGAATAAAGGTCCCCCCTACAAAGACAAGGCTACACCTTCGTCTTGTCCCTCGGCCGAGTACAACACCTTGACTCCAGACTCTCGCCAAACCCCTCGGATCCATCATAAACCAGAAACCTCAACTTCTGTTGCAGATCTCCAACAAGTGCATCTAGAACGCCCAGTTCCAGACGCTTTGTTGTTTTCCACAACTTCACACACACCACCTACCTTTCAATATTTGAGAGCAGGAGATAGACTCAGATCTCCCACACAGTAACAAAGTAGAACCTGAAACGGCTACAAGACGTGTCAAAATACCACCCACGTCAAGGTACGCTCAGACATTCCCACGTTCCAAACGAGCATCGGAAGGAACATTGTCCGCAGACCTCTGACGCTTCTGCCAGTTTTAGCTTCACGCCTTTATTCCAGCAAAACATCCCTCCTTCCATCTTGTCGTATTTCCTCGACAGAACTTCCCCCGAACTACCATAATCATAATCAGAAATGGCGGCTCCCGGAACCCAATCCCTCAAGGTTTGAGCTCTCCCCCATAGCAACGGCAAGAAGATTGCTGGCGGCATGGACATGGCTGACATATTCCCCGCAGTGTGTTGTCACCGGTGATGGTGCAGTCGGCAAGGTATATCTTCCAGATTTGAACTTTGGCTTCTTATAGACTAACAAGGCCGCAGACATGTCTCCTGATTTCCTACACGACAAATGCTTTCCCCGGAGAGTACATCCCAACAGTGTACGTGCACTACTCCGATCTCCACGAATTGCAGCTTGCTGACATATTCCCAGGTTTGATAACTACTCTGCGAGTGTTATGGTCGATGGCAAGCCCATTTCCCTGGGTCTCTGGGATACTGCCGGACAAGAGGATTACGACAGGCTGAGGCCGCTCTCATACCCCCAGACCGACGTTTTCTTAATCTGCTTCTCCATCGTCAGCCCTCCTTCCTTCGACAACGTGAAGGCCAAGGTACGCCCCCCCAACATCTATCTCCTTACCAGAATCTCCCCACTAACATCCCCCCCCTCTAGTGGTTCCCTGAGATCGAGCACCACGCCCCCAACGTGCCAATCATCCTCGTAGGAACGAAGTTGGATCTGCGCGAGGACCCCGCCACCCTGGACAGCCTCAGACAGAAGCGCATGGAGCCCGTGTCATATGACCAGGCCCTCGTGGTTGCAAAGGATATCCGCGCTCACAAGTACTTGGAGTGCTCGGCCCTGACGCAGAGGAACTTGAAGAGTGTCTTTGATGAGGCTATTCGGTATGTTTTGCCCCATCCACCCCGTGGATCAGATGGGCGGATTGGTGCTAACTCAAACAAGTGCGGTGCTCAGCCCACGCCCACAGGAGAGAAGCAAGAAGTCGAGGAAGTGTTTGATCCTGTGAAAAGGGGTTAATACCAGAACTTTAGAAAGAACATCCACGCTTATCTTCTGGCCCTTCTACCCTTCTCGTCACCATCTCGTCAAGATTCACCCCTGAATTCTCCCCCAGATTCCAGGTGGAACAGACAGATCTTTGTCGAGCTTAAGCCTTTTTCTCTTATATTTTCTCTCTAGCATTGTGTGTCGCATACTGTGCCTTTTCATGCGGCAAAAATTCGGTGCAGATACCGGGGTTCTTTTGCTAATGCGTCTGTTGTCTCTTTCGTCGTCTTTGCGAACAAAGAGAGGGGTGTGATAGGGAAGAGGGGGCGCGGATATCCAGTTTGATGTGAAGTTGTTTAACGCGTTGATACGGGACTCTTTGCATGCTGTCGCATCGCATGCACCGGCATGAATGTTGAGCAGGGCTCTGTCGCCGTTTACGGTAGATTTTCTCTGAGGGCGACATATGCGGTCAGTTTTTTTTTATCGGGGAAGCAGAGGATGGGATGTGTTTTGCGAAGTCCTTAGAGTGGACATTGGGCGACGCGGGGGGGGGGTGATAATTGATTGCATGGGACATGATTATTGGGGAGATTCCCACAGTTTGCGTAGATAGCTAGGATCTGGGAGTTAGCAATGAATGAAATGCACAAGAGGAGTTTTTAAGATCTGATACACGACGGCTTCTTCACATTTTTGTCATGACTACTTATGAGAAGAATTCTGCGAATACTCTGCTTGACAACGCTGTGAAATTCCATTCCCAAACTCAAAACTCAAAACTACTACTCAATTCATACACCCCTCCCCATTTACGCAACCCTCGCCCTCCGACTCGGATGAATCCCACTCTGATCCTCCTCCGGCACCCCCCTCTTAACCAACTTCTGCTTCTCCTCCTCCCCAATCCTCCTCGTCCTCTGCTCCATCAACTTCTCATTCTTCTCCGCAATCTTCCCCTTCCTCGCCTTCGTATTCCCCCCTCCCCCCGCCGTCAGCTCAACATTAATCTTCCTCCCCCCGCCTCCCTTCCCATCATCAAACTCGCTGTGGTGGTACGTCTTCAGACACGTCTTCATGTGGTCGTACCCTTCGAACTCGACGAATGCGCAACCCTTGGATTTTGTCGGGTCGTCTTTTTGCGTTAGGTTGCGCACGGAGATGGGGTGCACGGCTGCGAAGTGGGCGGTGATTGACTCGACAGTTGCGGTGAAGGGGAGGTTGCCCACAAACACAATAAACCTCGCCGGCGCCTTCTCACCAGCTGCTATAGCCGTCGCAGCTGCAAGACGCTTCTTCTCACGGTTACGGTTATTCTTCTTCTTAATCGGATTCCCATCCTTATCGAGCTTAGGCGCTTTCTCGGCTTCGGGGGTCTTGGCCCCAGCTGTTGCGGCCGGTTTGCTGGCCTCGGTACCGTCGACTGCGGTGGTGCTGGGTTTGGAGGCTGCGGCGGCTTCTTCGGCGGCGCGGTTGGCTTTGGCGTTTGCGATTGCTTCGGCGGCTTGTTGGGCTTTGCGCTCGGCTTTACGCTCTTTCTTGCTCTTCTTTGGGACATCCTCCTTTGGCTCCTTTGGCGTGGCATCTGCCATCACTGTATCCCCATCCTCGCCCTCGACGTCCTTCTTCTCCTTCTTGGGCTTCTTCTCTTTCTTCTCCTTCTTTCCCCCCTCCTTCTCTTTCTTCTCCTTCTTTTCTTTCCTCGACTTCTTCGCCTTCTTCGGCTTCTTGACAGCACCCTCCTCTGCGTCCTCGCCGCCTTCCTCGTCATCATCACGCTTGCGCTTCTTCGGCGCTGCTACTTCCTCAGCACCCTCGTTGTTGTAGTCCTCTGGTACATCGGGGATGGCATCTTGGGCTTTGCGCTTTGCGGCTTTGCGCTCGGAGCGAGGGCCGGCGGATTTTTTTATGGGCGCCATTGTGTTTTGGTTGATTGGGTGGCGGGGAGGGGGAGGGTTGGAGAGGGAGTTTGGAAAGTGAGGTTCCTGCGCAGACACAGACACTTTTTTTTGGGGTGCTTATCGGGAGGGATTGAAGTTTTTGGATAAGCGGGGGATTGATGATCCGGGGTTCCTGAGACATGGGGATCGGGCTGGACAAGGAACGTGGGGGGAGCAGAAATGAAGATATAGAGTATGTAATTTATTAAATTCATATATAGAGTGCAGTTTTGAAGTATCTATTGTTTATATTTATTTTACTGTTAATATCTTGGGTTGTAATTTGATTTGTGCGTTATCAGACTTGCTATGGATATATTCGCATTATATTTTTATCAAAATATATTTATATTCTAACCTTTTAAATAAAGAAGGAACGACCCTTGAAAAATTTAAATAGGGAAAGAGCAAACGGCTCTAGAGGTAAGGAACGACCCATTAAACAGGGAAGGAACGACCGACTCCAGAAGGAAAGAGCGACAGACCCCAGAGGGAAGGAACGTCCCTTCCTTTCTAGGGGCTTACATTTATTAAGGGAAGGAACGACAGACTGCCAAAGGAAAGAGCGACCATCAAATATAAATTGGTAGTATTTTAACTATAAATTACACCCAAGCATGACGTGGAAAAAGTCAATACGGCGATTTGCAAACTACAGAGTTTTCATTATTCTCAGCTCATAGTTGTAAACTCAACATCAAACGCTTGACAACATATAAATCGCTATAAACCCATGGATGCCCCCCTAGTAAAAGATAAGATCTATCTTATCCTTCCCCGTCGTAGTATACCTCTCCTTAAACTCCGCCCTGTTCAACCAATGAGTAAGAGGAACCTGCGTCTCCTTCATCTCCAACAACCCCCTCTTCTTCACATCGATATGCGACGCATCAACGATAATCCTCTCCAACCGATCAATCTGCAGCGCGCCGTCATCCATCAGATCTTCCAAACGTTTTGGCGTCCCGACCGCCATACCCGTCCGTTTACTCTTGAGAAACTTGACAGCGTCTTGGAGCTTGATGTGCTTTGCGAAGAGCTTGGCTACTTCAGCGTCCTTGGACTGTAACTTCCTGACTACCCTCGCAAGATCAGCAGCGCGTTGACCTGCGCCCGCGACGATAATAGTGTGTGGTGCTCCATTCTTCTTCGATGCTCCCCACAGCCTCGTTGGGTTAGAGCACACGCTCTCGAGGAAGCCGGGAAGGTTATCAAGTGTCCGGGGTTTATTCCACGAGGTGGTATCTCTTATGGAAGTTGCTGTCAACAATATTAGCCTCAATCCCAACTAGACATGATAAGATATTAAAAATACCAGAAATATGCCTATCCTCCAACTCAATGGCGCTGAGGTCCGACTCAAACTGGGTGGTTCTCTGGTCCACATAGTCGGCCAACAACTGGCTGTCCATCTCCGCGAATCTCTTGTTGATGCCCGCCTCTATGTCGAGATAGTCCTCCTCAAATTGCTCCTTTTGCTTCTTCGTCTTGGGCTTCTTTGCCTGCTTCTTGTCCTTTGCCTCGACCTCGGCGTCTCTCTTGCGCTTTTTTTGCGGGCTGCTTGCATTTTCAGGCTCGGGGCTGGAGATTGGTCCCTCAAGAAGAGGTTCTTGCAACTCGTTGTCCGACATCTTTTATGAGAGTTGAAATATCAATTATGCGGTGAATTATATTATAGACCGGCTGAGTCTAAGTGCGTTCCGACGAAGAATTAACTGAAAACAATACAAGTTCAATATTTGGCGCAAGGTTGGAAATAGCAGAATAATTTATTGGCTCACCGCCTTCAAAATAGCTCTGGCACATTATCTTATCTTATCTTAGCGCCGCATGGCCTTATCCAGGGTCTTGTTGACAAACGCGACGTCAATTCGATCATGCCGACGCCGACGCGCAAAACGAATATCACATCCACCTCTTTGCTTTATCTTCCAGAATAGCTACTGAGAATGTCGGCAAGGAGGAAAAGCGCCCGCAAAAGCGGCGTGGGCGCATCTGCAATTCATCCGCCCTCAACCGCCGAATCGCCCATCCTAGGAGCCCGCGAACAATCACCTGCACAAGTACGACAACCACGAATCACGCCCCGAAACTCACTCACCGAAGATGCGGAAGCCGCGAAGCCGAAAGAAACACCCTACACTGCGCTACGGCAGTTAGCCAATATCATACCAAGACCGACAACTCCAATTCGACGGGCTTCAAGCGCCGGGCCTCCATCTACCCATAGAACGGCGCGTCGCACACCGGGGGCGCAGAACATAACACCTGGAGGATTCGGACCTGGCTCCACGCGGCGACCAATGGCTGCTACGCCCCATGGCCGCGCTGCTGCACGGGAGATTGAGATGCGGCGAGCGGCCGCCCTTACGCCGGGCAAGGATAGGAGGAGAAGTGGGCTGCAGAAGCGAGAGACACCCCGTGATTTATTGAGGCAACTGAGTAAGAGGCTGGCTCCCGGCACAATTCCAGTCGCTGCGTTACCTGAAATGCAAGAGGCTGAGGGGCCAAGGTTGCCGTTTACGAGGTTGAATGATGTGGATGATGAGCCAGCGCCAACGAGACCAAGGCTTTCGATGGCTATTGGAGACGATGAGGATGATAGTCTTTTACTGCCGCCACACTCCGATGCGTTGCTCGACGATGATAATATGACAATGCGATCTGTTGAGCTGCCACGAAGGGCAGTCAGCGAGCAACCTGGTGGTCGATTGTCACGTGGAAGCTTTGGGAGTATCAGATATAGCGATCAATTCGATCGAACTATGGCTGATCCAGAGAGATTCGACTCCAGCTTCATCCAGGGAAACTTTGATGATGACGGGCCTTTCTTGCAAGATGATCCCAGTATTCTGGACGAGAGAACCGGGACTTTGGATCTGAGAGGGGCATTCGCGGCGGGGAGATCAAGCGATGTGCGTGGACCGTTTGAGGACGACGATCATGAAGCAACTTTCGCATTTGCCGTGCCAAGAAGGGAAGATATGGCAACAAGTGCACAGGCTGCAAATGTTGGCGTGCCGAGACGAAGTATAGGTCCTGCCCTCGAAGGGACTGAAGTAGAAGAGGAGGAAGAAGTCCAATCGGAACTAGAGGAGGCGGAAGAAGACAATGACCTTGAGCAGGAGCTCGAGCTCGAGCTTGAGGGCGAGATTGAAGATGAAGAGGATCTGGACATCGATCAAGTAGAACCGACTGTTGATATGACTATGAATGATACGGTTATGACGGATATCCAATTATCAGCCCAAGAAGTGCGGAAGCCGAAGGCCAAAAAGACGATCAGGGTCTCGAAGCATGGTATACAGTACTCATCATTACCTGCTGGAGTTGTCAAGAAGCTCGCCACTACATTTGCGAGAACGGGCGGAAGTGGCAGCGGAAAGATAAGCAAGGATGCACTGGCAGCTATAATGCAAGCGACCGATTGGTTCTTCGAGCAGGTCAGCGATGACCTTGGAGCGTATGCTGCCCATGCAGGCCGAAAGACAATTGATGAGAATGATGTTATGGCACTTATGAAAAGGTATACATTTGGAACACCGAGATGATGACTATTTGGGATCAAAGCTAATTATATCCTACAGACAGCGCCAGACAAATGCTATCACCACCCCATTTGCGCTTGCGCAGAAGCATTTGCCGCGAGAACTTCTCCAAGATTTCCGGATGGTGCCTCCAACCAAGCTGAGAAAGGGGGGTAAAAAGCTTAAAAGTACAGAGGAGGAATAGGAACGCCAATTGATGACAATTCTTATGACATGCAACGGCTAGTGAAATGCCATTACGACCAGTCCTTATTCTGCCTCACTTTACGAGCAACATCGGTCGGAGGCTTTTTGATGACCATCCAGAGCATTATCGATGTTGCAGCGGCAAGCGCATACCTAGTATCCGTTAGAACGAGGGAATTTCCAGACACAGGGGGATAAGGGGTTGTTATACCATGTAAATATATACTGAGCATGATTATTCCTCAAATTGACCTCAGGTGCTCTCCCGATAGGAATACCACGAGCCTCTCTGTCCCAAGAAGTCATGAGGTTCGGTGTCATAGTCTCCTCTACCCACACTGCTTGGCTCCCCGTCAACTCTGCCATCTGTGCAACATCCGGGAAGTAGAATTCATTCTTCTCCGGGCTGTTGTCCGGTGTAAAAAAGTTCTTCTTCCAGGGCTCTCGTAACAATCCCTCGACTGTGATTTCGCCAATCGGTAGACCGTCCGCGCGAGTTTTCGGATCCTTGAACTTCTTTGCTATCCATCCCCTGTTCACCAGCACTGTAGTTCCGTCTCCCTCACGTTCAAGCGGTGTGATGACGAGATAACCATCCTTCCCCTCGTTCAAGCGCGGCCCTATAAGCATCTCCTGGTCGTGGCGGAAATGGCCTGTAGCGAAGACTCGTCGGTAATCGAAGTCCTTGATGGCACTGGGATCAATGTGCGGTGGTAAAGGTAGCGGATCGCGAACAAGTCGATCTTCGAATCTTGCCATAAGCTCGGATTTCCAGCCCAATCGCTGGACCTGCCATGTCCCCAGTCCGAATGCTATTATCGGGATCAAAGCTGGAGCACACTATTAGTTGTCTGGTCCATACTTCGGAAGCTGTTTGACCTACCAAGCACTATAAGCCCCGGCCCATGCTTCTTCCCCCCTGACCTCACAATGTTTGGAGGGTTATCCAAGATGGACAAAAAGTTTGGGTCCTCTGCGGGTTGCCTCCGGCGGATCGCGGTTCGTGATATATGTCTACATTCTGGGCATTTTTGAAACAGCGATCGCTGCGGTCGTCGCCATGCTGCTCTAGAGGCGACTCTGAGAGCTTGCGAGACCGTCGAATAGCCTGCGCTCATGGTAATTGGAGGTTTTTTGGGTTGTGTTTTGTCGGATTGCCGCGGAAACTTGATGCTCGATATGGGCGATAAGGTTTAGCGTCCCAAGCACGAACCGTCTATAATAAGACGGCCACGAGGGAGAACGATCGAGAACGCCACCGACTACTACGCAGCCTAAAGGCGAAACGATCAACTTCACGTTTTCTTACATTTACTAAGACCTTGTGGTGCATACTTGTTAGATTTTAATACATGTATTCCACCAACTGCTCAATCTTGGAACAATAGGCCTGATACATGCAACGAGCTTCTCAACTGCTCAGTCAGCATACCATCTGTCCACTAATTTCATTTGTGAAGACCTCCTAAATATCAAATCTCAACATTGGTTGAAATTCACCATGTTTTATGAGGGTGATCTGAGGAGCGGTATCAATACCGCTATTGAGCAATCTAAGCTTGTAGCTTGCTATGTGCGAAGCCAAGGTAGGTAGTAACTATTATCACACGCTGAACCATGCTAATATACGATCCATCAGATGACGAGGAAGAAACCACAACTTGGGAGAATGATTTTCTGAAGGATCCAGAAGTTAGTGCAAATAGCTAGACGTTGCTCGAAGATATTGATAGCTGACCAGACGTGCAGATAGCGGACCTCATTTCCTCAAAGGCGATCCTCCTCCGCCTGTTGTCTCCCTCGGAAGAGGCGTCCTTTCTCGAGCAGATATGTCCTATCGTGAAGCTTCCAACATTGGTGGTCATTCAGTACGTCTCCCCCCGCAGGCGAAAAGATGCAAATTTATGTCACATGTTCCGTCTAGAATATACGTTTATTCAAGGCCTCCAAGCTAATAATCTTCCGCAGTAATGGGGCCATGAAAGAATATCTCACATCTGGAATATCAAAAGAGGACTTTATTAACCGGCTAACACCAGTCCTAAAGGGCGAGGAGAGCTCCTTTTCGCCAATGTCCGGCATCCCGTCCACTACCCAAACAGGTGCAAATATTGGGGAGGCATCTAATAACAACCAAAACCAGGCAGCCAGCGTGGCTGCGCTCCTACAAGAGCGAAAGATTCGCATGGAGGCCGACAAGAAGAAGAAAGATGCGCAAGAGAAGGCCGAACGTACCCGGAAGGCGGCCGAAAGAAAGGCTGCGGTAGAATCTGGCAAGCCGGAAGATCCGAAGAGAGCCGCTGATTTGAAGTATGCAGCACAGCAGAAAAAACGTCAGCAGGAAGCTCGAGAGGAGCGAGAGAGGGTCTTGAAGCAAATCGAAGATGATAAGGCAGAACGAAAGGCGAGAGACGCTACACGGAAAGAACAGGCAAAGATCGCGGCTGGCACGGAACAGCCCAACCCCTTTACTGCACCGAGTTCAGAGATGGGGTCAATGAGGAGAGGTGATATTTGTGCGTTGAAAGTACGCCTGTTTGATGGATCAGCAATAAGCTCCCGATTCCCATCCGGAGCCACATTGGAGGGAGAGGTTCGCAAATGGGTTGATCAAGAGCAACAAGTTGCAGAATCACCATACATATTCAAGCATATATTGACCCCATTCCCCAACAAAGAAATATCTATTTCAGAGGAGGGGAAATCGTTGCAGGATCTTGGTCTTGTCCCCAATGCAACATTGATACTGGTCCCGATCAAGGATTTCACACCAGCCTATGTGCAAGGGCCTGGGGTGACTGGCCTTCTTTCAAGTGGCGTCTCTGCCGGCTATGGTTTGGTAAGTTCTGGGCTCAGTTCTGGATTCGGATTTGCGTCTCGAGTATTAGGAAGTGTGGTGGGAGACTCTGTACATGGACAGCCTCCTGCAACAGCACCGCCTCCCCGACAAGAACCAAGGCAGAGTGAACGACATGAGCTGTACAACGGCGGTGGCGTAAGTCGTCACATTCTATAATTTATTGTGTCTCACTAACATATCATAGCTCAATTTCGAACCCAGGCGGGATAATCAGGACAAGGAAGATTAGATAGTTGCAACAGGTTATCATTGATAGAGTGGAGTTCCAGGAGTTGGAATCAAGACTCCCATCCGGTATATTACCGTTCATGGCCTATAGCGGGTATGTCTTGATAGCACGCATTATATACAGAAAAACAATCTACTTCGTACAACCCAATCCTCATTCTAACCCTCTATTGACAGTCTAGTAACCGCTGGCAGCAGACTGGCAAGCCTTCTATAAAAACAAAACATATTAGCATCTCTTCTACTCATTGTAACGTAAGGGGGCTGGGGGGGGGGATGGGGTCGTACCAGCTGCTCCAAGTACCACGAGCAAGTTTGCATGTTGCCCTGGTTCTCATCCAAGCACTTTGTGAACTGCTTCGCGTCGACCTCGCAGCTCCGCGCTCCCCAGTTGCTCTGCTCAGCCGAACCCTGAGACTGGGTCATCTGGGACTGCTCGGCCTCCGCTGGGGCAGCGGAGGAGCCGCCACCGAAGAAACCGCCGATGGCGTGGCCGATAGAGGAACCGACTGCTACACCACTGTGCGAAATAGTTAGCAAAAGTTCACCACGTCGCCACCCGGTACTTCGGGGACGAATCTGGAATTCTGGGGGGCAACTTACGCAGCAGTGCTAGCCATGTTGGCGAACATGCTTGGGCCAGCAGGGGCGGCGGCCACAGGGGCGGCAGCTGGTGCAGCAGCTGCTGGAGGAGCGGCGGCGCGGTTTCCTGGGTATGCAGCAGTGGTTGCTGGGCGGGTTTGTTGCTTTGGTGCCACGGATGGGCGGGCAGGGGCAACAGTTGGCCTTGAGGGACGGCTTCCGCCACCGGATCTTCCTTGACGAGCCATTTTGTTGGAAGTTATGCGATTATTTTGATGTGTGAAGTGAGAGGTGAGAGGCGAGGGTGTGTAGTGAACAGATGGATGTGTATAGTTTTTATCTTGGGGAAGCTATTCGGCAACGGAAGGCTCAGGAACAGCAACGAACCTGGCCCGGCCGGAACATATATATACCGGACTGAGTCGATTTTATTCAACCGAGGCCATCCGTTTTGATAATGATAAAACACTGGTGGCAATTTATAAGATGTTTACTATTTTAATTCATTATTCTATGGGTATCTTCCACCGCAAGCTATTTTTCACGTTGAGAAGTATTCGTGAATGCCATTTGTCCCACCCAAAACCACCATGCCCCAACGAACGCCATCGCCATGCTGTTAACCTTTTTGCTCCCGGAACCAACCTTTGCACATTGAACTGTATTTAATTGGGCAGAACTTGATCCGCACCTCCTTTCATGGGCTTCAGTCCTTCTTTCCTCCCTTGGATTTCTTCTGCGACTTATTCTTCTTGTCCTTCCTCTTCTTGGCAGACTTTGAGCTGTCCTGTTGCGACGAAGAAGTTGCTCCCTTATCCCCGGATGCTACTTCAGTCTCCAAAGCAGCAGCCTTTCGCTTCTTTGACGGCTTGGATCTTTCCTTTACTGATTCCTTAGGCGAATCAGACTCCGAATCATCGCTAGATGGGGATGACGGTCCACTGGGGACTGCTGCCTTCGTTGCAGCTGGAGCTTCGCTCTTTTTCTCCGAGCTATTAAACTTGATATGAACTCTTTCTCTGGCCAACTTCTCCGCTCGCTCTAGGTCCAGCTTGCTGTTTCCACTCTTGGGATCGGTCAGCACATCAACAAATTGTGACAGGCATTGACTACTCACCAGTCCAGCTCTGATAAATCTACCAGCAGCATTTTTATCCAGTGTTAATCCTGGTTGTTTTGGTGTCGGGTTTTCAGCTTCCTTCAGTTTGTCGAAATATTGCTTGACGCGGGTTAACTCCAGGAAAACTGGGTGCTCTCGCGCCTTAACACCGTTCAATCGGAGATACGCTGAGACAGAACAGTTAGTAAATATCAATGTAACAGGGGAAATGAGCTTACAAAATAATATTGACTCTACTGCGTATGTGACGAGTACGTATAACTTTGCCTTGTCTAATAGTGGCAGCTTGGATGCTGTATCGGATATGCCAGTCTCAAGTACAGGCGCCAGCGAGTCTTCCAAATCATCTATCTCATCATCGAGCTGCTCAAGCAGCGACAGTATGTCTGTGGCCGTGGGATCCATTTTGAGCACACTGAAGTTCAAGTGCCTTGTCGCGATAAAGTCGTTATCGCAAAGAAATCAAAAATGGGAAACACCTTCGTTCAGATTGGTTGGTCGGGGACTTCGGAACGGATTAAATATGTACCCGCGCTCCGGAGCAACATGCTACAGGGATTAACGAATTGTATCCCAGAATTTGTTTCTCTGATCCCCCGAGGTCAACTATTGACGCATTCCGCTCTCATTCAGCCCAATCTACGACCTCCTATCTGTCGAGCATATCTTAGCGGCATAAAAACGCATGACTTAGAGAACTGCGCCCTGTCATTATCTTTCTGATAATACTCGATACGACCTGTGTGTCGGGAAACCTCGCAATAACATCATTTTACCTCGAAGCTTGGCGAATACTATATCTGCATACCCTCCGCCTTTCCAACACCCAAAGCGGCTGAGCCGCAAACCCACTGCCGACGTTCCTTTTGGGGGAATATGTGTTTGATATGAGAGGATTCTAAATATTTCCGAGAAGCTGTCATCCTGTCTATTTCAACTTGCGGTCGACCGCTGTCGCGGGTGTTTGCCAGCATACCTCACAGACACCCTTTATGGAGCTGCGGTAACATTTTAGAGGGCCGGGGGGCCAGGCGCTTGATCTCCATCCAGTATGGAAGGAGGTACTCGTCGCAGAGGGTGCATTGGAATTCCGAATTTGCACATGTCGAACCCTCGGGAGAAGAAGGAGGCAGAGAAGAAGCTGGCCGCGGCTACGAGCAGAGGATACCACGCACATCATCTCGAAATATTTCCACGCCGAGAAACAGCATACCGACACCGCGAACGTTAGAACCAGCAGCAGCAATAAATGCGTCGGATCTTCAACACCGCGAAATGAGGGAAGAGGAGGAAGAGGAGGTGAGCCCAGGGGAAAAAGAGGGGGCTTCTACACACACACAGTCGAAACCGAGTAGGATACATATTTTGGGCACCGGAAAAGAAGGGAAGTTTGTAGCCCATTCACTAGCCAGTCTCGGAGGCCGGCCACCCATTTCTCTATTGCTACAACGGCCATCTCTTGTCAATCAATGGCATGCGGAAGGGCAGATTTTGGAGCTGCTCGAGGCCAAGCAATCCATGGTACAAATCGGATTTGATATCGAAAACCCGAATCTGACCCAAGCGGAATATACTCAAGGTCGGATGCTAAGTACCAAGAACGTGCTTTTTGGACAAGACGGCTGGAACATCGACCAACTAATAGTCACCACCGAAGCACCAGTTACAGTCCGTTCCCTTCTGCCTATAAAGGACCGACTCCACTCAACCTCTACGATATTATTTTTGCAGAATGGTATGGGCGTGATTGACGAGGTCAATGAAAACGTGTTTCCAAACCCAGCCACGAGGCCACGCTATATTGAGGGGATGACCTCGCATAGTCTCCGAAACCACCCAGCCAGGACGTTCACAACATTGCATTCTGGCCAAGGAGAAATATTTCTAGCTGCCCAGAAAGGTGATGAGTCCGACGCAGTGGACATGATTGATTCCACAAGGAGCCTTCTACGGTCACTCGCTCGATCCCCCGCGCTGAATGCAAAGGGAGTATCGCCTGCTGAGCTATTGGTACTCAAATTCGAGCGGCTGGCTGTGGAAGCTGTGATTGGGCCCTTGGCAGTCATGTTCGATTGCAAGAACGGCGACTTATTAAGCAATTACATGGTCACCCTTCTTTTACGAGAGGTGCTAAATGAGATCTCAACGGTTGCCTCGGAATTACCCGAACTGAAAGGCGAGACTGGACTAAGTTACCGATTGCATCCTAGGAAGATCGAGAGAACCTTTGTCCAGGTTGCTACTATGACCAGTTCCGAGATCCATGACATGGTTCGGAGCGTAAGATTGGGAAAGAAGAGTGAAGTAGGATACTTCACAGGGTATATTCTCAAACGAGCGGCAGAGCTTGGGATTGATTGTCCTAACAACACGTTGATGGAACGAATGGTGAAGGCAAAGACGGCCATGAGAAGTCAGGAGGCAAACAGTTACATCCCCTACAAGAAGGACAGAAGATTCTGATCCCCTACAAGAACATAATCTCGCCAGAAATGACGGTGGTGTATAGTATATATGTATTTACGAGCTGGGTGTACGATAGTGGTGTGTGTTTACAAGCGGCGTTAGTGAGCCTGCATCTATTGATGGACGAGGCTTGGGTACGATATTCAATAGAGAGAATTTTGTAAATATAATACGATGGCTGTTGTGTATCACTCGTACTCTTTTGAGAAGTTGTAGTTTGAAGCCTTAAACCTAGACTTGGATTTCTGGCGCCTTGGTGCGATAAGGCTTCGTCCCCGCACCCGAAAGCTTTAGTGTCAACCACGATCTCGAAAGAGCTACTTCTAGCGTAAAACACTACAACAGTCAACCAAGATGGCGGACGCTGATCTCGAAGAAGTAAGGCATATATCCGATCTACTGTGGCAGCCCCGGCTAAACAGCGCTCGTATAGATTAGAAAGGCGCGTCTGGCGCAGCTCAAATCCCAAGGTGGGGGAGGAGGAGGGGCAAGCAGCTCAGGCGGCGGCGGTCAAGACGACCAGAGACAGTGAGCGCATACCACTTGTTACACATTATGGGACATATTAAACTGACAAATATATAGACAGCAAGAATGTACGTATACCGACCTAAACCAACCGACACAGAGCAGCTAACCTGCCATAGCTGATGCGAGACAGTCGATCCTGAACCAAATCCTCGAGCCAGCCGCGGCAGAGCGCCTCGGAAGAATTCGTCTCGTCAAGGCGTCCCGAGCAGATGATGTGGAAAACAGGCTGATTACACTGGCAAGGTCGGGACAGTTGAGGCAGAAGGTCACCGAGGAGCAGTTGAAGGACCTGCTCAACGCCGTGGCTGAGACAAAGGAAGAGGAGAAGATTGTGATTAGCAGGCGAAAGGGAGGATGGGATGACGATGATGACGATTTGTTCAATTTGTAGCCCAAATGGGATACTCTACTGGGAAAAGGCATGGCTTATGGTCATATTGCTACACTGAAATGACGATTGTGTGTTTTCATGGTCTTGGGACTTGGCGTTGATCTACAATATTATACATATTTATACTCGTTTTTCTCCTTCCTCGCCCTCCCTTTGGGCCTTCTTCTTCTCTTTCTGTTGCTTCCTGATGCTCCTCAAGTCCGGAGGCTGCTCAATGCCCAGCCGTTTCCTCAGCGCAGCCACATCCGTATTCAGCTCCTCTTCCCAGTAAACGTTAATACAGTCCTTGGAATTTAACCCATTATAAAGTGCCCACGGTAAATATATGTCCCAAAACCTCTTTCTAGCCGCAGGCTTCATCTTCGTCACGGCGAACAAGCTCAACCCCGTCATTGGCAGTAGTGTATTCGCAAACTCGAATCCCTTCAGCGCAATCTCTCCCTCCACAAATACTGGCAGTCCGGTAACTGCATGGTAGAAATCGTGGCACTCTCGGTATCTTTGCATGACATATGCACACTCTTCATCATCGATATATTGTACTTGATCCCTAGTATCCGGGGTCACACCCTCACGGTCCAGCCAATCGGCGTATGCGCGCCCAACTGTGTTTTCAGGAAGTGTTCGTAGATATTCTAGGCTCATCGTTTTCGAGGTTACGCGCGGCCTATCTCGGAGTATGCGGCGACCTGTAGAATCGGCGAGCATAGTGTCGCGAAGACGGTAGATAAAATATGGTGTTGCGGTTGCTTCGCCCAAAGCTGCAACCATGTCTGTGACGTCCTTCAGCCATTGCTCCCCCAACCAGCAAGGATATTGGGCTCACCGTGTCGGTATGGATTGATTAGAGATGTAATGGCTGACCCGACAGCAAGGCCAGCTTGCTCGAGTCTCGTTAATGGCACATGGCCTTCATAGTTCGGTGGGGGTCTGTTGAGCACAGAAAATGGCCTGGGAGACGCGGAAATTGCACAGGCCGTAAAGAGCTCACGTGGTAGCTTACTCACGACGGGCCTTCGTAATAAAAGGGCCATTGTGTTGAGCTGTCACAGCAAAAACCCGTAGGCGTGCGGGTTACTGACTGATCTTGGGGTTGTTGTCGAGCATGTTCGGCATGGATCGAGATTCCCGAATGTGTGGAGCTGTGGCTGGTGAGCGGGCCCTCCCGCATATACTTTATTTTGCGTCCAAATTCATCACTTCACCACATCGATGATTTGTATTTTGCTCAGAAGAAAGTAAATGAGTCTCGCGTTATTAAAGTATATGATTTATACCACTTCATTGGCTTAAACATGGCAGCCTTCTTTTAAATTCGGGACGCATTGGATTGGTTATTTCAGCACTCATTGAGTCTGCTGGTGATGGATAAGCATGAAGAGTTCACAAGATGGGCTGAATTACAAGGCGTTAAGCTCTATGGTATTGCAGCGCATCAATTTCCAGGCCGGGGCCTTGGGATTGTGGCTAAAGAGAGACAAGAGGTTCGTGAAGCTCTCATATAGTTCATCCAAGACGCCTTGGCAAGAATTGGCATGACACATCTGATATCACAGTCCAATACTAACTAGAAATAGGCTGGCAAGATCATATTGACCGTCCCAACAAGTGCACTGCGGACAACTCTTACAGTTCCCAAAGCCATTTCTATCCCGCTTGGTAAAATTACAGCCCATGGTCTGCTCGCTGCGGATCTGTCCCTGGATACGGATGAAGCCAGGTCACGTTGGCGAGATGTTCTTCCTTCGCAAGAAGACTTCCAAACGTCCATGCCCATTCTATGGTCTCCTGTACTGCAGGATTTCCTCCCGCAGGCCGCTTCTGCTCTTCTCTCAGGCCAGATCAAGAAATTTGAGCTTGATTGGGCGACTGTCTCCGGTGCCTTTCCAGCTCTTACCAGAGACCATTACATGTACAACTGGCTGATTGTAAATACACGCACATTCTACTATGTGCCTCCGGGGACCAAGAAGAAGAAGGATCCAAAGGATTGCATGGCGTTAAACCCCTTTGCGGACTATTTCAACCATTCGTCCCAGGGATGCACCGTTGAGTTCGGTCCAGAGGGATTTGAGATTACCAGCAACAAAGTATATGAAGCGGGAGAAGAGATTTATATCTCTTATGGCAAACATAGCAACGATTTTCTACTGGCCGAATATGGTTTCATCATGGATGAGAATGATTTCGACCATATTCTCCTCGACAGTGTTATTATTCCAAAAATGGATGCTGTACAACTTCAGCTAGTTAGAGATGCTGGTTATCTTGGGAACTACGTTTTGGACAAGGAGAGTGTCTGCTATCGAACGGAGGTTGCTCTAAGAGCACTATGCATGCCAGCGAGACGATGGGAACGATTCGTCGACAGCGGAGTGGACGGACAACATGATCAAGCTATGGCCGACGAATTATTGATCAAGGTATTGAAGCTGTACGTGGCAAAAGCGCAGAACCTCATTGAGCAGTTACTATCATTAGAAGTGAAAGACAGGAGCCAAGTAGAAACACTTGTGCGGCGCTGGAACCAGATTCTGTTATTTCTGCAAGGTGCTATTGAGCGCTGTGTTTTGTAGGATAGCAATGAACGGAGCGGCACTGTCAATCATCATGATCGAGCTTTTCCAACGAATTCATGAAGCTAATGATAGAAGAACGGCTAACGATAATAAACAATGGATCCTTTCCTCACATCGCTAGAACAAAAAGGCACCAAGTAATGAAGGTACCATGAGCTGTCGAGACCGTTTACCACAAGGCGCACTTAATTCTGTTAGGATCCATAGAGCCCAGAGTTGTGTTACAAACCAGGCCTCTCTGAAACTTCAAACAATAAAACTCAAATCCAAAAGCTTGTGCGCCGCGCTGTATTCTCTTTTGACTCCCCTCTCTCGATATCTCTCCACTGGCTCGGCAACAAAGAACGGTCATCATGAAAGCTCTTCTCTCTCGGGTGGATTTCCTGACTCATAATATTCCCTATAGCCAGCTGAGGACCAAAATTTATACGCGGCAAGGTGTTCATCCCCCATCCCGTACGCGAATTCTCGTTCGCGATATGGCTCGCCGCCTCGGATGTTTGGGGTCTATCAGCGAGAGCGGAATGGGATGAATAGTATGGCTGATCGCTTCCACCAACCAATATCTCGGGCATAATTTCTTCGGCTTCAGAAGCGTCTTCGGGGTTTGCAGGCAGTTCATCCAGACCTGGGATCTCTCTCTCATATGATGTTGCATCGTATGCTTCGCCAACAAAAGGAGAGAAGCCACAGCTAGAATGCCTTGGGAGAATATCCAACCCTAATTGGAAGGCTGGCTCCGTGGGGTTTTCAGGAGCACTAACAGTCCTAGTGGAGACAACAGAACGTCCTTTGAGGCGCCTGAGCTTGTGGTTCACGGAGATGTTGCGTTGAGCAAGAGTGCTAAGCTCTGTATCCGCGGACGAAGATGGGCCATGGAAACCCCCTTCGCTATTTTCCGTATAAGAACTGTGGTCAGCACTAAGTGCTCCATGGACGGAGACACTGTGCTCATCATTCCCATCCAGACCAAACGCAGCGACATCGGGCGTACCATCCATTGCACCGGTAGTTTTAGACGGGATTCGCCTCCGTAGTGCTCCTTCACCTTGACTATTTCCGCCAAATGCCACATGTGCCCCGCTTGCATGAGTGGGAATATCCCTCCTTGATCTGAAAATGCTCCATGAACTTCTCGGTGTTGTCATCTCTTTCTTTTCTCGTCTTGGTGGGCGGGTCAAATGTTTTTCGTTCGAAACAATCCTTTTCGTCTCGACCAGTCCTCCGCAAAAGTGTGTCAAGAACATCCTCAAAGGTAATGATCCCTAGTGGTGCTGGGAACCTGACGCCTGTTACTATGAATGATGGGCTAGCGTCGCTGGCATCATCTCTTTTGGCGTTCAGAAAATCCGTAATCCAATCCACGCGGTCACCAAGTCTTCTCAAGTCTAGGGACTCTCGAGAGTTTACGCCAGTGGCCGAGGACCATAGAGGAGCACCTGCTCGAGTGGAATTGTTTATATTTGGAGTCAGCGTGGCTCTGATTGGCGCCTTCCATTTCACTTAAACATCATCCGACCCTCCAAATTCGCACTTGCCAGACATCTACATGAAAGAAAATAAAAATGACTAGTGGCCCATGGCCTACAGAACATTAGTTGCTACCATGCGTAATATCAACGATAGAGACTAAAACTCGGGGTTCAGTGCTTCGAAACCCCTACCCGTTGTAGTGTAATATGTGGCTCATGCTTCAGGCCAAAAAATATAATGTGCTGAGTCAAGAATTGATCTGCCTTCCATATTTAAAGCACTTCAGATCGACTAGGCAAATATGCTGAATAATGGTACAGATTTGAGATTGAAAAACCGGGCACGTGCGTGCCGCTCTATACCTGAGGAACACTCACCCCCAATACCGCAACTCCAAATAACACCTTTCAAACGGAACCTTGAGACGGCACACCCTAGGCCGCCTCTAATATAGCATCATTTCCCTTAGGAGTGGGGACCAACCACAATTACTCTGGGCGAGGTCGTTTTGCTCCATGAGGATTTTGCCAGTCTCCTCCGGTTGCCTGGTTCTGGGGGAAGAAGGCTGGATTGAAATGCGGCTGCATACCTGGGAAACCAGCACCTGCTCAATTGAATTAGACTCTGTGAATGGGTTTGTATAAGGGGTGATCAGAGCCTTACCTGGCATCCCTGCGCCCATTCCCATGTTCATGGGGCCACCCATCTGCATTCCACCCGGCATACCGCCCATTTGCATCCCTCCCATAGGCATGCCTCCCATCATACCGCTATTCATGCCCCCACGACCGCCTCTCATAACTCCGGGCCCACCTCGCATATTGTTCATCATACCCCCGCGGTTGAATCCGCCCGAAAACTGGCCTCCTCCCATGGAACCCGCGTTGAAGCCACCCATTGGTGCCTGGAAGTTCCCACCCATACCACCGATGCCGGGATTCTGGAAGTTGCGGTTGAACCCGCCTCCCATGTTGTTGTTCATGTTACCACGATTGTATCCACCACGGCCGCGGAAGTTGCCACCGTAGTTGTTTCCTGAGCTCTGTTGAGTTCTATCGTAGTTGCCAGCGACTGGTCTATTAGTCGGGCCATCTTTTCCAGCTCGCATAGGTGCATCCTTTGGCAGAGTCTTGAATGGGTTGACATTTGGATTCGAGTAGTTTACGACATGTTTCTTGACATATTGCTGTCCTTCCCCGAAGGTATCGATCTTGTGTTTTGCCGCTGTGGCAGCTTGCTGAGAGGAGAACTCAACATAGGCTTGTCTGCGCAAAGGTTAGCAGCAAAAAAATGAATATTCTCAGAGAAGATCTTACCCCTTGCTCTTTCCGTTCACTTTGTGTTCACTGAATGTTATCTCTTTTAGCTCATCTTCACACTGAGCTTGATTAATCCATCCTCGAACATCGTCATCAGTATTCCACCAATGCAAATCAGAAATCAGAAGGGCCGTTGTTGCTCCAGGATCGATCGGCCTCTCATCAGAGCCTTCTTTGCGTTTCACGCCCTGCTGTTGCGGAGCTTGTTTTGGGATGTTGAGAGCATCTTTGCCGGACTCATCGGTACTTTTGATTTGTTGGCGTTGTTCTTGGGGATGGCTATCGTGCCCAGAATCAACTTTGATGTCTACGTATTCTGTGTCTTGCTCTTCTTCCTCAACTTCAGTCGGTTTATCAGCTGCGTCGGTGTCGTCATTGTTGGCACCTTCGATCTTTATGTCCCCCTCTTCATCCTTTGCTGCCGGCGTAGTTGGGGTTTCTTGCTCGTTGTTGGTATCGCCATAAATATCGATATCAAAATCGTCGTCCGCCATTGTAGGTACTGTGGTTTTCGTGGTCTCCTTTATTGCCGTCTTTGAATCAATTGACTATAGAGGATTGGAGCACATGCCAAAATGGAAGGCAGTGAGGAGATTTCCAGAAATGTATATTTGAGAAACAGAAGAAAGGATGTTCTATATTGTACAGAAGTGAGGTCAGCAATAGAAAAATAATTGATCAAAGTGTCGCATGCTTCCCACCAACCGCCGACGCCCTTGGAATTGATATTCATTATAAGAACATAAAGATACGTACAATCCCTGGATATTATTCAACTGCAGTACAAATCAAAGTTTGATAGTTCAAACGGCGGAGACAGAAGAGAGTATGTTAAGACGAAGCTCTGTGCTTGCAATCTTCCGTTGACATCCGTGTCAGGTACAGGCAAACTGATGTCTTTGAAGACTGTATGTCAAGTATTGAAACCACCTTCAGAAGTACAGATCCTTCAATCCAGCTCAAGCCGTAGAGCAAATCTCCAAACTCTTATCTCACTCCCAAATAGTGAAGCCGCCTGCGTAATAACTGCTCGTATTAGACACTTCCCGAGCACTGTACTGATGCCGGCCGTAAAATAATACCTTACAAAAGTAAACTCCAATGAAATAGAGTCGTGAGAAGTGAAGAAGAGGTTGAGTCGATGATACCTTGTCGCCCTTGTCGCCGCGTAACTAGGTGATGTCGGAAGCTCGAGCGTGACCGACGCGAACCTCCTGATCTGACAGCTGCACAACGGCCAAACGTTTATCCAGCCCCCCATGCTCCCACGTGACATCAACTTTAAGGACACGACTTCCCCAACCTTAACCTCATTTCGTTCCAACCGGGCGCTTTCCAATTCCCAAGACAATATTCACCAAGCCCCAGTTCGATAACTTACACTTGGGAATCGACAGATTCTGTGCCTCCTTAAGCACAATCTCCCCCCTGGAGCAATTATTACAGCACATATCACCAATCATGTCTGACCAATTCCAAGAGATCTTGGATATTCCAAAGGACTTCGTGAAGGATGGCACCATGTTCATCAACCGCTGCACAAAGCGTACGCTATATCGCCACCTGCATGGAGATTTAAGCTAATTGTATACTATAGCGGACCGCCGCGAGTTCACTCAGATCTCGAGAGCTGTTGGCATTGGTTTCATTGTGATGGGTGCTCTTGGTTATATTATTAAGCTGAGTCCGTACCCCCGTTGCGCATCAATTTGAAGATTTGCTAACAAGTCGATTGTTACAGTCCATATTCCTGTGAACAACATCCTCGTTGGCGGTGCTTAAATATTGAACTGGGTGAAAGGAGTGTAATTGGGTGGTGAAGGGAACAGCATTATAGAGCCCCTCGAAGGAGCTTCGAAACGGATTCTTTGTATCATAGGCGCGGACATATACAGGCTCATGGGTGCAACACTTTGTTAAAGCTCGGCGTATTGAGTTCGGGAAATGAAGACAACAAGCAGTTCTGCTACCAATCTTGCTTTTATGATTCGAGTCTTGAATAGCCATATGCGCCCAAACCGTCTATCAACGCCGAGATTATACCAATGCCAACACACCGCTCCAAAGCAGATACCCACAGGCCATTCGCAATGGTCACGCCTGGATATTTCATGGTGTAGAGTTTCGCAGACTAAGCCATTTCAATTACTATTTACCAGCCCATCCTCGCTCTGCGCTGACGTGGAGTGCGACTGTTAGAGCTGTAATATGACGGATCCACTTCCAATTTCTCATTTACCCTTACTCCTCCAGGTTCCGCTTCGTCGTCTTCCGCCTCGTCGTTCCACGAATGGGTAGTGACCGTACCTGCCCACATGCCATGGCCATTCCATGCGGAAGCTGTGCAAGCAATAGTCAGTTGGGATTCTCTCAAAGTATTATTAAAATCGGAGCTACAGTACCTGCTATTACTGGTGCGTTGGGGCTCCAGCTTGCATCTCTCACGCATGTCCTCCATTGTGGTGCTGACTCTCCATCATCATCATCGTAATACATATTGTTTGCCGTCTCCGGGGAGAACGGTCTCGTATTTTGTGTAGCTTTCTGCACGTCAATTTCACCCGCTATTGTTGCGTCCATGTTCCATATGAAGACTTTCCCGGTAGAAGAGCCGGAGTAGACATATCGACGGTTTGACGAGTTAGGAGGGCTGAAATGGCACCTGATTAAGGTGGAGAGTACGTCGTGGCCGCGGAAAGTCACCACGGAATTGTCATTCGGATGTGGACGCCAGTCATCCAAATCGTAGCTCCCCCATCTATAATCGAAATGTCCACGTGGAATGCTGGCTTGCGAAAGCTGGCTGCTGGCCGTCATCTGCCTTAGATCCCAAAGCTTCATGGTCTGATCTTTGCCATTTGACAAGCAATAACGCCCATCGCCGTTAGAGTCAATATATGTGACACCTTCGGTGTGGCCTACAAAGGCGCCAGCTTCACGGCTATCGCCCATGCTTCGGCGATCCCAAATCTTGACCAGATTGTCATCACTCCCTGAAAATATTATATTCGAAGAGCTTTTATCGGCAAAGCATACCGCGTTGACTTCGTCTTCATGGCCGTTGATCTCTAGGATGGTCTGCCGGGACTCGATATCATGAACTAAAATGGATTCGGAAGATGTGCCAGCCACCAACTCTCTACCATCGCCGGAGAACCGTATACTAAAGATACCAAAACCATCATGCCGTTGCCTAAAACCGTTGGACCCTATCCCACGTGTGCCATTGTTAGACAGATCTAGGTCGTAGGGGTCGCCGAGGTCATTGGGATCTGTTGGCGCCAAGCAAACTCTGGGGGACACAGAGGTATAAGCTAGATATCTGTTGTCCGGACTCAGAGATGCATCCGTCAATGTCCATCTGCCGAATGGGTAATTAACGGTCTTATAGTATCTCCATTGGTACTAAGGCAACGTGTTAGATTTGACTAAATTCTGGAGGAGATGGATAGCCTTACCGGATTCGACGTATCGTACATTCTCACTTTAAAATCCTTCACGCAAGCAAAGAAAAAATTGCCATCATCTGAGAACTGACCCGAATAAACTGGCGCGTCGTAGTTGATAATAGTATCGACTTTCGAGGAAGGGATCATGCCTTGAGCCATCAAGTTCTGATTTGCTTTATGCCTAGCCCCGCCGCATATCCCAAGCTCTCTATTCAGTATCCTACTTGCGAGCTTCTTCCTTTGTCCTGTTGTCCTGGCGGCCTGGATTTCATTCGTGCCGAAGTCGCCAGAGCTCATGAGCTCAGTCCCTTTCTCACTCGGGATTTTAGGGAACCTGTTTGGGTCTGGCTTCTCCCTTCGACGGCGCCGGCGAAGTGGAAAGGTTGCTCCTTGTCCATCATCAACGTCATGCGTGCTGCGTAAAAGAAGTTGCTGTCTAGCCCAAAGATAGAATATCTGAGCCGGAGATGCTGGGAAAATGTTAGGAGGACACCGTTACTTCGGATTCTTAGATAATTTACCTCCTTGTAGATTTCCAAGATCAAATTCCTGTGCATCTTCGCCCTCTCCCTCATTGTCGGGCAATACTTCAATCGTGGCACCGCCTTCGGCATCTGGCAAAACGTTAGAATGATCTCAGCCACCGATGTATGAAATTCCTGGCGGCAAACCATAGTAAATTTCTGAGCCCGAGCCCTCGTCTTCGTCCTCGTCTTCGTCTTCATCCATTAGCTGTTCAAAAAAGTCGTGCAACCTCTCATCAGTCTCCTCATCTGTAGTTGGCTCATACTCAGAGTCGTCATGGTCGTCCACAGAGGTACCGTTTTCATTAACATCCGCCATATCCGACGACGACAGTGCTGAGGAACCCAGTTCCAGATATAGTCTGTTTATAGCTGCTGTAGATCGGTGAATATTAACTCTTGTTTGTTCATAGCTTCTGCATATCGGCGAACATTAATTCTTGCATTTATGTCCCAAATCGTAGCAGCGAGTACCGAACTTGGATGCTTATAAAGTACCTGGCTGTCGTCTTACTCCGCAATTCCTTATCAACAATCTTATCTACGGAGTTAGTCGGTATTACAGGGAGGCTAGTATTGGTCACGTGGTAATGTCCCTCCACGTCGTCTGGCATAACCAGTACATCGTCAGTTGCTTGGGACCTAGGGGGGCCACACACATGTTACAACCTGACAGGCGCATATAAAATACCATTTCTAATTACTACTCGGTTGCTAATAATTATAAAAAAGGGTTGCTGTAGCCATATGGCCATGCAGGCCATCCGCCATGTATGCTACGATCCAGCCTCGACTTATTGCTTTACTCAACGATGATCATTCCGATAGCCCAGGGTCATACCCCCGGTTCGACCTGCCGCCATTACAGGATCCTAATATCCTGAAGGCCTCTGGCAGGCCCTCGATCTTAGAGCCAGCGGCGTCAAGGAACGACAAGCAATCAGCGCCAGGGTCACAACCGAAAATATTAAGTTATGATGGAGATTCTCCAGGCTCACACAATAAAACCAGGGCCAAGTCTAGCAGCCAAGCTGCAGTGAACTTGTCTCTCATAGACAGCAGTGTGGGCGAGCCTTCTGCCCAGTCTTTGCGGAAAATATTATCTGACGACTCCGAAATAACACACCCATCTGCGAGCAGAAAGCGGCAACGATTGGAAAACCGAAGCGGCGATTTTGTTCAACTTCCTCAACCACCGAGAAAGCAAAAGGCTGTGAAGCGTGTTGTTCCTCCGATCATAATTGGGCTGCACGAACCTCCGCCAAACCAAGCTGCAGTGTTTCCTCCCATAGCGTCGAGCTCTTTCCACGATTCCCATGGCCGAAACACGCTGAATACATCTACGAATGAAGCAAAAGAGGATATATCTACCAATGTGCAAGCGAAACAACCCAAACTCCCAGAGGGTCTCCATGGAAACAAACCTTCTGGCAACAAAAGGGTGGGGGTTCAAGCACGGAAGAAATGGACGGATGAAGAGACGAGAAATCTGATATTAGGTGTGCAGAAGCATGGAATCGGAAACTGGAAAAGCATTTTTGAAGATAAAGAGTTGACTTTTAATGGTCGGACTCCTGTTCATATCAAAGATCGTTTCCGGACATGCTTTCCTGGCGCACTTCAAAACGATAATATTATAAAGCCCATTTCCAAAGTCAACCGTAAACAATCGGACTCGTCCAAATCCCATAAGGACCCGAGTTCTATTCCTACAAGGGAAGAGGATAGTTCGGATTCCAGCGATGATTCAACCGTCAACGAGAAACCGGACGGTCCTCAAGTTAAATCCACCAAAAAGCCTCGTGCGCACCGGAAGTATTTTGACGACCTTGTGGAACAGGGGGTTGTCAAGGCATTCCCAAAATCTACTCGTCGAGGACGCCGGCTGTTTACTGAAGAGGAAGACAAAAATATTAAGAAGGGGGTCGAAACATATGGGCAGTCATCTTGGACGCTGATACAGCGGGATCCAAAATTCGGGCTGGAGAGTAGGAAACCAACTGATATCCGGGACCGTTTTCGAAATCTTTTCCGTGACAAGAGCAACGTTGACGAAGAGGGCGAAAACCCAAGAAATTCTACATCGGCCACCGCTTTATTCGAAATACAACCTTTAAGCGGTGGCCTATCGTTGCCAACCCAAGAATCCCTTTCTCAGGACCGCATGTTTGGTCCACTTCAATACTACCCCGACATTGGTATATCCAAGCAAGCTATGCAACCGCCTTCTTTCAACTTCAGGGGCTCGTTCACAGAATTTCTTGGCCCGCTTCCAGTCACCGATGCTGCTGATGCATTTTCATTCCCTCCATCTTTTGACTGGCAGGATAATACTGTCCCGTTTTCTAGTACTATTGGCGAAATGGATATCTCACGACTGTTGCTAGACGATAGTTGGGCGCCGGATCCAAATTCCAACTTGAAGCAGAAGCAAAGCGTTACAGATATCAGCAGTATCTGTTCTGCAATACCGCCACCGGTACCGCCATTGATGTCGAATCATAACGTCCCAGGGATGTGATATGAATTCTTACACTGTAAATTATCCAATTGCTTATTTCGCGTGCAAAGACGTGAAGCGTGTGATAGTCTTGAATCAAATATAAAGTGGTTCTCGGCCTGGTCTGGTTTGGTTTTAGTATAGCATGGGTACTACAAGACAATATTTATGACCCTTCTATTAGAATCTTCGTGATCCACTTCAGTGACGCCTATGCCAAAACAATAATTATTTTGTTTTGCCTTCAAACCTTTCATGTCTAACCGCGGCTTCTTTTCGCAGTTGTGACGTACGTGACGAGTCAAACGGCGCCGAGGACATTTTGCCAAGCCGTCCCCTGCTTTTACCCCACGTAAAAAGGAATAGTCCCGGTGGCCAATGACTCCACCTCCATTTTCGGAGCTTATAAGTATGAAGTTACATATCGGATAACAATTCTTGAATTAAAGACGAAAAGGCGATAAATTTACACACACCACACTCGAAAATAATACCCTAAATCGTGGAACATGTCTGCTCCATTCCCTACCAAGAAGTGCGGTGAGTGATGTTACCCCGCCATCCCCCACCACGACGAATGATTTCTGACTCAACTATCAATAGGTGTTCTGGGCTGCACTGGTTCAGTCGGCCAGCGCTTCATCCTCCTCCTCGCACAGCACCCTCACTTCAAGCTCCACGCCGTGGGCGCTTCGTCGCGCTCTGTAGGCAAGAAATACAAGGATGCCGTGAAATGGAAGCAAGCCTCGCCCATGGGCGCCGACATTGCTGAGTTGGTGGTCAAGGACTGCAAGGCGAGCGAGTTCGCAGATTGCGATGTCGTCTTCAGCGGACTGGATGCTGAGTTTGCTGGAGAGATTGGTATTTACGCCCTGGAGCCTCTGTGGCGAACTGTACTAAAACAATTCTTTAGAAATGGAGTTTGTGAAGGCGAACATCCCCATCTTCTCAAACGCAAAGAACTACCGCAAAGACCCGATTGTCCCACTCGTCGTGCCAACTGTCAACCTGTCACATTTCGACGTTATCCCCGCACAAAGGAAACACCTCGGTCTTGGGAAGGGATTCTTGGTCTGCAACTCCAACTGCGCCGTCATTGGCATAGTCATCCCATTCGCTGCCCTACAAAAGGCATTCGGACCAGTCAGCCAGGTCAGCGTTGTCACCATGCAAGCCGTTTCCGGCGCAGGATACCCAGGTGTCAGCAGCATGGACATGATCGACAATATTGTGCCCTTCATCTCCGGCGAGGAGGACAAGCTCGAGAACGAGGCCCAGAAGATCTTGGGAGGCGTCAATGCTGAGGTTTCCGGCTTCGCTGAGCAGAAGGGACTTAAGATTTCTGCGGCTTGCAACCGTGTCGCCGTGTTGGATGGCCACACTGCCTGTGTCTCATTGAAGTTTGAGCGTCGCCCACCGCCATCGGCCGAGCAGGTCAAGCAGGCTATGAGGGATTACGTGAGTGAGGCACAGCAGTTGGGATGCCCTTCTGCACCACAGAACGCCATCTTGGTCATGGATGAGCCAGACAGGCCACAGCCAAGACTGGACAGGGATACCCAGAGGGGATATACCGTCAGTGTTGGACGAGTACGTGAAGATGAGAGCGAGATCTTTGACATCAAATTCGTGGCTCTGAGCCACAACACAGTCATTGGTGCTGCTGGATCGAGTATATTGAACGCTGAGGCAGCTGTTCTTAAGGGCTACATTGAGTAAAGTCATAGACCAAGATTTGATAGCGTTTCAAAAAATATTAGACGAGCATTTAAAACGCATTCCATATATACTATCCTTCATAGATGCTATGACTATGCACTGCCCCACTTCTTTCCAGTCAACAACTCGTAAGCTTCCACGTACTTTACTTTCGTGTTATCAACAATCTCCTGGGGCATAGCAACTCCTTGTTTGCCCTTGACCCCCTCCGCTGTCAGCCAGTTGCGGAGGTACTGCTTATCATAGCTCTCCTGATCGCGTCCAACCTCGTACTTGTCCTTGGGCCAGAACCTTGAAGAGTCAGGTGTCAGGACCTCATCAACCAATACAACCTCATCCGTCTCCTCATCCAATCCGAACTCAAACTTGGTGTCCGCAATGATGATGCCCCTTTCATATGCGTAGTCGCGGGCTGCCTTGTATAGAGACAATGCAAGCTCTTCTATCCTCGCAGCGTACTTCTCACCCACAATCTTAGCCGCCTCTGAGGGGTGGATGTTCTCATCGTTCGCCCCAGCCTCAGCCTTGGTGGACGGCGTGTAGATGGCTCCTTGCGGGAAAGGTTCAGCCTCTTTCAGGCCAGCCGGGATGGAGATGCCGTGCACTGTCGACGTCTTCTGGTATTCTTTCCATGCGGAACCAGTGATGTAGCCTCGGACAATGGCCTCGATTGGGAAGATTTTGAACTTGCGAACTTGCATAGAGCGGTTGCGGAGAGCAGCCCGCTGAGACTCTGGGACAGAAGGTGGAAGGTCTAGAGTGACAAAGTGCGTGCGGAGACCTGGGACCAACGTGGGGAGGACAGAGAACCAGTGGCTGGAAAGGAGGGTGAGGAGTGCGCCCTTGGATGGGACTCCCTATGGAGCATCAGTAATTGGATCACATGTTGTAGGACTGGGCACTATACATTCTTCATGATCACATCATAAGCGGAGATGCGGTCAGAAGCCACGAAAAGAAGGGTCTTCTCGTCAACTTCGTAGAGATCTCGGACCTTTCCCTCGGCGATTTTTGGTAGCCCCTCAATTGAGGATGATGTAAGAACAGGGTCGGCCATTTCAGTAGCGGTTGTGATAGATAGCTTAGATTGCTTGTATATATATAAGAATGCACACTTCAGCTTATTTAAATAGCTTGTAAATATTAAGTTGGTGTTCAGTGCCCGAGTAAGCCTGGAATCCTCAAGGTTTCTATGCGTCAGAGCAACTGGGAGGAGCTATGGGCCGAATCGGAGGGGTAGCCAGAAAAAGTTTCCATCCCACCTGCCGATAACGATAAGATGAATATCACGTGAATTTTCCCGCACTGACCCCTAATCGACCTTTCGCACTCAAATCGCTTAGGGCACTAGCGCCAAATTCTCCCACAGACATTTCGTGAATCTGATCTAAACTTTTTGCTGCTCAACCACGACATCGACAACCTTTTGTAACTCCATCACACCGAGTCGCAATCATGGGTAGAGGACCGTAAGTATATACCAATCAATACCTGAAGCAACATTCCTGGAAACTGTTCGAAGTCCAGCAATTTTGCAGATTCACCAATCTCGAAATCCGCATCGAATTCAATTGCTCGACCAGATGCTAACATATTGTTCTACAGAAAGAAGCACCAAAAGCGCCTGAGCGCGCCATCGCACTGGCTCTTGGACAAACTGTCCGGTTCCTACGCGCCTCGCCCATCCCCGGGTCCTCACAAGCTCCGCGACTGCATGCCGTTGATCGTCTTCATCCGTAACCGCCTGAAGTATGCTCTCAACGCACGCGAGACCAAGGCCATCGTGATGCAGCGCCTCATCAAGGTCGACGGAAAGGTCCGCACCGACACCACCTACCCCGCCGGCTTCATGGATGTCATCACCATCGAGAAGACTGGCGAGCACTTCCGCCTCGTCTACGATACCAAGGGCCGTTTCACCGTCCACCGCGTCCAGGCTGAGGAGGCCGAGTACAAGCTCGGCAAGGTCAAGCGCGTTCAGCTTGGCAAGGGTGGAATCCCATTCTTGGTCACGCACGATGCTAGAACGTAAGTTCTGTCAGACATCATTCAGCCGTTGGTCCAAGCTTTGGTCGAATCTCCGTGGAGAGGGTTCGGAAGGCGATTGCTTTGAGATCAACGGTTGCTATAACTCCCCTACAGAAATGCTGACCCTATATGTTTTAGTATCCGCTACCCTGACCCAGCCATCAAGGTCAACGACACCGTGAAGATCGACCTCGCCACCGGCAAGATCACCGACTTCATCAAGTTCGACACTGGTGTCATCGCCATGGCTACTGGTGGTCGTAACATGGGCCGTGTTGGTGTCATCACCCACCGCGAGCGCCACGACGGAGGCTTCAACATTGTCCACATCAAGGATGCGATAGACAACAGCTTCGCCACCCGCGAGAACAACGTTTTCGTCATCGGAGGCGAGAAGCCATGGATCTCCCTGCCCAAGGGTAAGGGTGTCAAGCTCACCATTGCTGAGGAGCGTGACCGCAGACGTGCCCAGCAGATCGCCCACTAAATGTGTGGTGATTCGCTTTGTGTTTGTTCTGCTTGCTGGGTATATCTGGAATGGAGTAAAATGGGCTGCATTATGCGTTCAGTTTGCGGGAAATTTGCAACTAGCATAGTGAAAGAATTCGAATGACCATAAAAGTATTCCCAGCAGAGATCCTACTGAAGATAATCTTTCGTGTTACCCCGTACTATGTGACTTGCAGTATATTTCAGTACCTAGAACCAACCATGAACCTGTTTCTTAGCTCCCGAGGTTATAAATCCCGAAACCAATCCCGAACTTTTCAAACTTTCGGAGCCAATCCCGCAGTGGATCATCCATCTATTGGAGAGACGTCTAATATTGGGTGCAGAGCTGAACTGACAGCAACGCGGAATACAGTCTCACAAAACCCCTCCTTTTAGTCCGGTGGATACCCAACATCAAGCCCGAGCAGTAGGACAAGACAAACGGCAATGACAGCAAACGAACAGTTGTACACAGCGAATCTCCCCCAAAGCCTGCAGCTGAGATAATGAGGCATTTCATCTCGTAAGCGCAGTTGGCAAGACAATCCTTGGAATTGGTCTCGTGCCCATTTTCCACATCTGAAAGCCCGCATGCTCGACGCTGTGTGCTGTGGTGGTGAGCTGCACCGCAGGCGCCAGATGCGGATTGGGCGCGCTCTGTGGAGGGACATACATATGTGCTGTGATTTGCTATAGCTGGGCTCTCTCGTTCGATGATCGGGAATGGAGGAGAGCTAAGTCAAGTGCTACTGTACTTTGTACTCGACTACTGTAAGTTGTAAGACCAGGTCCTAATACGGGCATTTGGTTAGTGCTGATGCATCGGATGGAGAATTGTGATTACCATGAGTGCCTGGACTCTGAGCTCTTGGTGAGAAGTGAACATGTCGCATACCCCCGGTGGCGGTGGTTGACAGACAACCAACCCCTGGGAACTTTGTCTGCCTTACTTTGACAGCATACACACACAGCCAGACAAGGCAGATATGGTGTGCATCTGTTCCATGGATATATTTAAACCAGAGTAGCATTCAATCTTGGTGACCATCGAGCTGGCGCCCCCAAGAGATTTCCCGGGAATGGGGACGGAAATACGTAGATGGCATGGCATGGTATGGCAGGGCCCATGTCCATCTCACTTTCCACACCTTCCACACCGACCCCGATCCCAACAGAGAACGATCCAACGATCCAGCGATCCAGCGATCCAGCGATCCTGCGAACGATGGGATGACGCTCATTCAAGCTCATAGGGCGACACCCCCAGGAAAATTAAAATTCTTTGTACCACGTAACTCATAACTCGTAAACCAAGTAATAAACAATAAACATGCATCGTGAACCTTGTAATGTAGAGTATAGTATCTTACAGTATAGTACAGTACATACATATGCAATAAACGCTCACTACGGCTGTCCCCCCACGAACTTTGCCAGCTGCCTTCCCACCTTGTCCACCTCTCGGTCAACTGCACGCGACTCCCCTCCCCTCCCTTACTCCCTCACTCCGTGACTCCGTGACTTTCGTCCTCGCGCTATACACTCCCGGCCCACTACCCACTACAAATCGCTCTCTCGCTCTTTCTTTTCCTGTCCAGAACCAGAACGTGTGCCCACGCGCGGGGCAATGTACATACTAAAAAGAGATGATGGCAGACGGTGAGAGAAGGGAAGGGACCATAAGAAAATCCCCCCCTATGGCTAAACTCTCCCCCATTCCCTCCTCCTACTTAACTTCCTCTTCCCATTTCATTTCCCTTCTTATAACCTCTATTAATTAAACTCTCTTCCCTCTCTTCGTCCCATGTCGTCGCAAGTTTGCATTTTTCGCATTACTTACTCTCATCGCGCAAGAAGATCTTCTCTAAAAATTTAACCGTCCCTGCGCTGAACCGAATCCAAGATCCTTGTCTCTCATGCACCGTGCAACGCCTTAATTATTATGTCTTCGCGAAAATGTGTTGCGTGCTTTCGCCTCGCAACTTCTGCTCCGAAAGCGCAACGAGGGGTAACAAGAGCACTCAGGACACAGCAGCAACATCAGTGCAGATGGAACAGCTCTTCCTCCTCGAAGCAGGTACCGCCACCGCCGCGGCCTGATGCAAGTAAGTCCTGGGAATGGACTACGGCAAAGGTGCTGCTGCTTGCGGTGGGGACTGGAATCTCGGCATACGCTGTCGCGAAGCTCCAGGACCCCTCGCTGCGGGTGGTTGAGTATGCGCGGGCGGACAAGTTCCACAAACCGAGATATGGGAGCGTGAAGGATATGGAAGCTGTTAGTACTTGGTTACTTCATTAATGTAATTATTCCGGTATCTGACAGTTACTTTTGTTGTAGGCGATCGCAGAGGTCAAGGCAGCGTTGAATGAAGATGCCGTCAGCATCGATGACGACGACCTGCGCGCCCATGGGTTCTCAGAGTGGTCCTCGATCAATATTGATACTCTGCCAGTGGCAGTACTGTATCCCACCTCTACTGCCGAGGTCTCCGCCATTGCAAAGATCTGCCACAAATACCGCGTTCCTATGATTCCATACTCGGGCGGATCGAGCTTGGAGGCCAATTTCTCGGCGCCGTACGGCGGGTTCAGCGTCGACTTTGCATATATGGATAAGATCATTCAGCTCAACAAGGACGATATGGATATTGTGGTCCAGCCTTCCGTCTCGTGGATGACTCTTAATGAGACAATCGCTGATTCAAGACTGTTCTTCCCCATTGACCCCGGACCATCAGCCAAGATAGGAGGCATGGTTGGGACTAACTGCAGTGGTACCAATGCCGTCCGCTACGGTACTATGAAAGACTGGGTCATTAACCTCACTGTCGTCCTAGCAGATGGCACGATTGTGAAGACCAAGCGCCGTCCCCGCAAGACCTCGGCAGGATACAACCTGAACTCCCTATTCGTCGGATCCGAAGGAACCCTCGGCATGGTCACGGAAATCACCCTCAAGCTCGCGGTAGTCCCCCAGGAATACTCAGTCGCAGTCGTCACCTTCCCCAGCATCCGCGCCGCCGCCTCTGCCGCCGCAGGCGTCATGCGCGCCGGTGTCCCTGTTGCAGCTATGGAGCTCATGGACGAGGTGCAGATGCGCGTTGTGAACATCAACGGTGCCACCAAGCCTAAAGTATGGAAAGAGCTTCCTACGCTGTTTTTCAAGTTCTCGGGCACCAAGGCAACTGTCAAGGATAACATCGTCATGGTCAAGAGCATCGCGAAGCAGCACGGTGGCGGTAACTTTGAGTTTGCCGCCACGCCACAGGAGCAAAAACTCCTCTGGTCCGCGCGCAAGGAGAGTCTATGGAGCATGATGGCTATGCGCAAGGAAGGCTCCGAGGTATGGTCCACGGACGTCGCAGTCCCCTTCTCGCGCCTAGCAGACATCATCGAGATCAGCAAGAAAGAGATGGACGACCTCGGCCTCTTCGCCTCGATCCTCGGCCACATCGGCGACGGCAACTTCCACGAGTCCATCATGTACGACAGCCGCGTTCCGGGGGAGAAGGAGAAGGTGGAGCAGTGCGTGAAGAACATGGTCGTGCGCGCGCTGGAGATGGAGGGCACGTGTACGGGCGAGCATGGGGTCGGGATGGGGAAGAAGGATGCGCTGAGGATGGAGGTGGGGGAGGAGACGATTGCGGTTATGAAGAGTATTAAGTTGAGTTTGGATCCGTATTGGATTATGAATCCGGGGAAGATTATGGATGTGCCTGCGTGAGCTGGGCTGGGTTGGAGGATGGGATGGGGATGGGGATGGGGATCTTGGGAGGGAGGTTATTGTCATTTGCGTTTTATTTTGGTTTTGAGAGGAGGATATATACGGTGGGCCACCAGCTGGAGGTTTTGATTGTATATACTTTGACGCGGTTTACAGCATCTGGGAGGCATATATTTCGTTTTTGGTTTTAGTACTAGACGCACATTTATCACTTGAATAAACTTGTTCCTCAGTTTCTCTACAAACCCGAAATCGACGAACGTTCCGCACATCCTACTATGAGCATACCAGCCCCTCTTCCATGCTAACTCTTCCATGAACCCCCCCAACAATCCTCATTCGAGCATCTCAATCAACCACGATGATAAATACCTCCGCGCCCCCCCGACCTAGACCACTCCAAAACCAACCCCCGCCTCACGCGACACGTATGCAGCCCGACGGATCCAGATCCCATGGCTTGACGCGGGTGTTGTCTAAGATTACAAGGGAAAATGGACGCGGGTACCTTACACCGATGTTTTCTTTTCTTTTTTTCTGCTTCGACGTTGTTTAGGGCGGTGTAAGTGGGGTGGGGGGAGGTGTCAGGGATTGAGTATCGAGGGTGAGTGTACACCTTCCTTTCTTCTTCTTCCTCTTCTTCTTTCTCTGACTTTGTAGGGGGGCGAGGCTGGAGTGAGGGATATTTCTTTATCCAAGAGATACTCTAGATAGCCGTTTAGATGTGGTAGAAAGCTAGACACACGTCGTGGGGGAGCCAGACAGGGAAGGGGGGGCACGTGGGCGCGTGGGGGTTAGTGTTCCTGTGTGAGGCTGCATTGGGGGGGTTTGCGGGGTAGGTGCATGGGGGCGTTTTTCATTTGCGGCGTGGACTGACTGGGAAGGTACTTGGGGAGGGGGTAATAAGAAAGTTCGCTGATATTGGGGTGGGATGTTGGATGGGTGGTGGTGGAGGGGGAGGGTGGAGGGTGACTGAGGGAGGAGTGAGGGCGGTGATGTCCGTGAGGAGGGTGGTGAGGATGAGAGCGCGGCTGCGGCGGTATCATGTTAGGTTTGAATTTCTTATGTCTTCCGTCTTTTTATCCTTTGTCTATACCTGTGTTTTTGGGTCTCTTTTGTAGGATCTCTTTGGCTTGCTTTGGGCCAATCTGATGTGGTTTGTTTACAGGTTTTCGGGCTGTCGTTGGAACCCGTCGGATACTGATTCTCTGTATTACTCTCTTGTTTTTTTTAAATACAGCTACTATATATTGATTACCTCATTGTTTTCCGTTTACTGCGCAAGTTGTGCGCGCTGTGGTGATGGAGATTGCCATATGCTTCCTGCCATTATCCGCCTGTTTGTATGCAGCCTCCACAGCGCAGACAAACAGAGCCCATTTCTTAAGCAATCAAAAGATTTCCATACGCTCTACTTTTGTACTCTTGAACGCACATTCCCGTATCTGAATTCCCCAAGCCGACGTCCTTGAATTTTATCCATTTCTCCTACGAAGAGAGGAGGTGAAGTTGAGGTGCTCCTTGGAAGCGTTAGCCGAATACTCAGTTTCTGTTGTCACCAATATGACCTCTTGTCGTCGTCACGCCTACGCTTTCTTGCCAGTGCCGTCCTTTTTTGCCCCCCATACACCAGCTGTAGCCGCCTGTGCGGGTTTAGCTGTGTCTTTCCTTCAACTACTTGTTTTCCTCCTTCAATTACTTGTGTCCTTCCTTCAACCACCTCTGTTCTTCCTTCAACTACCTGTGTCCTTACTTCAACTATCTTCAGCACGGTGAGAAGCTATACGCTCTTTCCTGCCATCTTTAACACAGCAGGAAATACAAACGAGGTCTGAGGGTGTTCTGACACCCATCCTCCATACAACATACACCTTGCTTCGTTTGAAGGACCCAAGAAGTATATTTATACATCTAAGCTACAGGTGCTCTGAATTAAACTCTCTCCAGCCTGCCGGCCTGGATTCTTAAAGTTTATTTCGAAGTTACCTGTCAAGTCCTTCAGATCCAACTTCAAGCCCGGATTCTCACGGTTCTACCCAAATCACGTCTATTCCTCTGACCCTACAGCTCATCCAGCTTTCGCTCGATTTATTGATCCTTGAGCGCCAAAGAGCTCCAATTTCCAATTTCATACACGCCCCCAATCGGTTCGTACAGCACCCCCCTCCCCCGAAGTTTGATCTTCTTCTCTCTAGCCGTCAGCTACGAGCATTACATTTTAAATTTTGCCAATTAATCTACAGATCCGACCCTTCAACTCCTCTCCTCTCGCCAACTCAAGATCTCTAAATTCATCCACATCACCAGTCGATTCCTACTACACCCCTCCTCCCACGAAGTTTGACCTTCATCTCTCTAGCCGTCAGCTACGAGCATTACATTTTAAAGTTTGCCAATTAATCTACAGATCCAACCTCTATCAAACTCCAACTCTCTCGATAATTACGACAAATTCACCCACTCAGAGAAGTTTCCAAGTCTAGTTGCCTTGTCAAGACATCACCTGGAGAAGTTGGTCTTCGGTCATATTTCACCATTATTACGAGGGGCATACCCACAGGTTAGTTTCACCTGGAGTCATTTACCCAATACCTTCTAATATATAGATAGTTGAATTAGACTCGTTGTGACCATGGCCGAATTCACCGAAGGTTCAGAGATGCGAAACTGGCCCGCCCCCCTTCCCCGAGCTGGGCGCAACCCTCCACAGCGAGGCGGGTACCAGCCCAACTATACGGGGACACAGAAATCAGATTGGAGATCGAATCAAAATCGGAGGCCACAAAACCCTACACCGAACGCTGCGCAACAACAGCCAGCCGGTCCCAAACTTGACGGCCCCATACTAAAGACCAAAGAGCCATGGCAGAAGTGGACCGAACTGACCGTACGCGTTTCTCAGCTCCCACCAACGGTTACGACCTGGGATCTCTTTAAACGCTTCGGAAGTGAAGGATCTATTGCCTTCATTGAACTGCATGAGAATTCGAGGGGCGTCCGCCAGGATAGCGCAAGAATCCGATTCTCACCTCCACCAAATACTGATTTTTGGACCCGCGATCCTATCACCATTCGCGTGGAATCTCCCGAGATGAGCGAGCATACCGTCAAAGTGTTTCCAGAAGGGAAGAAACGTTCATTTGAGATCCAGAGTCCTATTCGGAAGATGAAGTGGTATCCGGAGGTGACCACTTTGTATCCTCAGGAACTTAATTTTGGCATCATGTTTTCAGAGACGGCAATGATGGAGAAGAGGACTGAGGTGGCACATGGGAGGAATCAGATGAGGCTTAAGATTGACTTAATGCGGAGAAGAATCGTTGCAGTCTTTGACGTCAACTATGAAGGTGAAACGGCAAGCAACCCGGGATTGAAGTTGATCAAACACATGTTCCAGGTGCCATTCGGCCAGCTGAGGGTAATGCACCGAGTCAAGTTGGACAACGAACGCTGGGGGCTACTGTTGACCTTGGATAGCCCACCGCAATTCTACCTCAAGGATTTAAACATACAAAGGACGCATGTCAAGCAATCCCTGGTCTGGAGTGAGTTCGACTCATGGTTCCGGGTAACGGACGTCGTTGCGGATCCAGGGGCCGTAAGAAAAGCGGTTGTTAGTCTGAACAAAGCTGCTCCTATGATTGATATCGGACGTTGGACAACATATCTCTTTGTTTTCGACGAAATTGACGAGTCTTCGAAAATGTTCCCCGACGTACAGTCTGCTCTCCAAGATTTCAATATCGACATTGTGGATCTGGAGCCATTCAGCACAATTCCGAATGCACCAGCAAAGGTGTGGGACATGATCGATGCTCCGAATGCTGATGAAGCTAAGGATGAAATGCACTATCTGATGGAAAACAGCGACAAAAGCACTATTTTACCATTCGAAGTAAGGTACCAGCTTGAAGTTTGCATCTCGCGCAATATACTCGAAGTGCACAACATCACCCCTGAGTTTGTCAAGGAATTGGCAAGTTTGGTAGACACCGACAAAGAAAGAGCCACTTGTATCCTCGAATACATTTCGGAACAGGGGAAGCGCATCTATGATGTTATGTCAATATTCAAGGATCCAGATGCGTTGGCACACTCACCCAAATCCAAAATCCCTACCTATTGTGCCTACACAAGGAAGGCCACGGTCACCCCAACAACGATATATTTCAGCAGTCCAACTGTCGAAACCTCCAACCGTGTTATCCGAAAGTACTCTGCACACGGCGATCGCTTTCTCAGAGTCCAGTTCACTGATGAGTTGTTTGAGGGACGCATAAATGCCTGCGCAGACAAAATCCGCAATGACCAGCTCTTCACCAGAGTGTATCGGACACTGAAGAATGGCATCAGGATTGGTGACCGCCACTTTGAGTTTCTCGCCTTTGGAAACAGCCAGTTTCGGGAGAATGGCGCATATTTCTTTTGTCCCACGGATGAGTTGAGCTGTGTCCAGATCAGAGACTGGATGGGCAAGTTCCATCACATCAATGTTGTGGCGAAATATGCTGCTCGATTGGGGCTTTGCTTCTCGACCACTCGAGCGATTCGTAACACTGGAATGACGGTTCTTGAGCTGCAAGACGTTGAACGCAATGGATACAATTTCACTGATGGAGTTGGAAAGGTGTCCCCATTTCTTATGAAAATGATTGCAACAGAGCTTCACCTCTTGCATGAACCCTCAGTGGTCCAGTTTCGTATGGGTGGCTGCAAGGGGATTCTCGCGATATCTCCAGACGCCAAAGGACAAGAAATCCATATCCGAAAGAGCCAGACAAAATTTACGGCAGAATATATGGGATTGGAGATTATTCGAACCTCAAACCATTCTGTCGCAACCTTGAATCGACAGACCATCACAATTCTATCCGCGCTGGGCGTCGAAGATCATGTTTTCAATCGGATGCTTGACGAGCAACTCTCGAATTACATGGAAGCCATGAATGACCCAGACAAGGCTCTGGAGCTCCTGGGAAGATATATGGATGATAACCACATGACGATGATGATTGCAGCTATGGTCTTGGACGGTTTCATGCGCACTGAAGAGCCATTTGTCCTATCTCTTCTCCATTTGTGGAGGTCATGGTCCATCAAACTTCTCAAGGAGAAAGCGAAGATTATTGTTGAGAAGGGGGCATTCGTCTTAGGATGCACTGACGAAACGCAAACTCTGAGAGGTCACAGCAAAACTACCAACGCCGGCAAAGGTACGATTACAGCAGAAGATATCGACAAGCTTCCACAGATCTACCTCCAAGTCACCGACAGGAAGGATCCTCGGCACAATGTTATCATCGAAGGTCTCTGCCTTGTTGGCCGTAACCCATCTCTGCACCCCGGCGACATAAGAGTTGTTCAGGCCGTTGACGTTCCAGCTTTACATCACCTTCGCGATGTGGTAGTATTCTCACAGCTGGGAGATAGAGATGTCCCTGGGATGTGCTCTGGAGGAGACCTTGATGGCGACGACTTCTTCGTCATTTGGGATCAGGATTTACTTCCGCGAGAGTGGAATGCAGAACCTATGGACTACACAGCACCCCCGCCTGTGAAGTTGGATCGCCCGGTTGAGATAAACGATGTGATGTCGTTCTTTGTCAAGTATATGAAGAGCGATACCCTCCCGACCATTGCCCATGCCCATCTTGCGCTATCCGATCAACTCGATTTCTCTGTGAGAGATCCAAAATGTGAGTCTCAGCCCCTTAATTCCGTGCTGTCGTTAGAAGACACACATGCTAACCTAATCCAGGCCTGGAACTCGCAGCTTTGCACTCCAAGGCTGTTGATTTCGTGAAGAGCGGTATTCCAGCCGAGATGCCCAAGTATCTGCGACCTCGCAAGTGGCCCCATTTCATGGAGAAGAAACACAAGCCAAAGGAGCAGATTTACGTCTCCGAGAAAATCCTGGGCCAGCTCTACGACAAAGTCGAGAGTGTCGATTTCATCCCCCACTACGAATCGCCCTTTGATAAGAGGATTTTGAGGGCCTACCCAGAGGATAGAGCAATTCTGAAGACCGCAAGGCAGATTAAATCGCAATACGACACAGCGATGCGGCGCATTATGGCCCAACACGACATCGAAACCGAGTTCGAGGTCTGGACTTCTTTCGTCCTGTCCAAGCCGCGTGTAGGGTCAGACTACAAAGTGCAAGAGGAGATGGGTATCATCAGCTCAACCCTCAAAGCCCGCTTCAAGGAAATCTGCGTGGAGGCTGCTGGGGGAGACGATTTCAAGGCTCTGGGACCTTTCGCCGCTGCCATGTATCAGGTCACTTGCGAGGAATTGGCCATTGCGCTTCACGAGTGCCGCACGATGAAGACGATTGGTGGGAGAGATGTTCCAAAGCGGAAGATGGAGCCGAAGTCGATGCCCCTGATGAGTTTCCCATGGATATTCCAGTCCGTGCTTGGGAGAATCGCGACGGCAAGTGAACCAACTACTCTGGAAGATGTCGGCTTGTCGTTTGTTACGAGGAATGAGGCGCGGGCTAAGAAACCCCGGCTTGCAATGTCTGATGAAGATGATCATGAGGACTACATTGAAACCGCGGATGGAGTCACACATCGTGGCGAACTCCTTGACCTTTTCCGGCCCGATGCTGTCGATTCCGACGGCGATGAAGTTATCCCGCCTTATAACATTCCAGAAGCGACGACCCAAGTCCAAGGCGAACCAGAGTTGAAAGACGACCTGGATGAAACCCCCAAACTTCTCCCAATCTCCGTGGATCTCCTCGCCAACTTCCTCAAAGCAAATAACCAGCAAGAAGAATTGCTCAGCATCCCAGAGACTTCCGAATGCAGCCGCATAAACTCACATTATGAAGATTTGGCTGACCTAGGTGGCCATTTCCATGATCTAGCTAACTTGGACGCTGAATTTGGTATGACTGGTGCAGTAGAACTGCTGGTAGACATAGCCGGTGCCAAAATACAACAAGATGGTAATGATGATGAGTTCGAGGATGGGAGTGACTACGGAGAAGAAGTTACCCTTGATATCGGAGAAAGTGCGCTGGAGCAATTGCTGAAATTGAGCTAGTTGGGTAGTAATTTTACTTTGCTGCTTCTGGTTGCTGCTCATTTTATGAGGAAATACGTAGTTGGCAATACGAATCATGCTCCTCACTGGTTCAGAATCTAGTTTAACTGCTTTAGTGAACTTTTTGAATCTATGACTCCTGTAATCTATAAGTAATAAATATCTAAAACTCGCAATCCCACTAAATACAACAGCTTCTTGCCAGACCGGACATCGATATAACCCGCAATACGGATACTACCAACCACTATCCCCACTACACCTCCTGTCCCGGATACGTCACCTCCACAAACTCCACCCCCCCTTCCCCATCCACCACAATAGCCCGATTCTTCTCAATCAGCTTCCACTCACACTTCTTATACGTCGTCGGTTCACTCGCCACAATCACATGGCGTCCATGCTCCCCCACCCCCTTATGCGCCCGCGGATTCCTCCCCTCAGCCTTAATCCCATGCGTCCCCATCTCCCCCTTCGCCTCACCCCATTTCCCGCCCGCTCCGTCCGCTTCATCGGGGTACTTACGATTCAGCGTCACACCCGCTGAGGCACTGTGATACAGACTCGGCGGCTGCTGCGTTGCGTGGTTGCGGAACCGAGAGGCTACTAGCTGCCGTCCGTCGGACACACAGACGTTAAGATCATTCGGCTCCACCTCCTCCCCTAGCGTTCGCTGCAGTTCGATAATCGTACTAATCGTATTCTGCAGCGCTGCCATCATCTCCTTGGGGGTATACACCGCTTCCCACGCGTCCTGCCCGGCACCGTGGCCAGCGCCGGAGGTGAGGTACGTCATGTATAGCGCGGCGAGGGCTTCGGAGTCGGTGCGGCCTGTGATATGGGTGTGTGCCTCTTCGGACATTAGGCCAGCCATCTGGCGCGCGATGGCTGGGTAGGAGGAGATATACCCGTTGTGCATGATAGTGTGTCTGCCAAAGACGAAGGGGTGCGTGTTCACCTCAGCAATGACGCCGGTGGAAGCCGCGCGGATGTGTGCCATGACGCAGGTGCTTGCGGTAGCAGCGCAGATAGTTTGGAAGTTCGTGGTGTGCAGGGCTGGATGTGTGATTTTATAGACGGCGGGGTGGAGGATAGGGCCGGAGGTGCTGCTGGAGCCGGGGGCGGAGGGGGTGAATAACGACTTGGCGGGGGTGTACCATGACATGCCGAAGCCGTCGACGTTGAAGAGGGCGTTGCGCTGGGTCACTTCGGCTTGGGTTGTGGTGCCGGCGTGGACTTTGGGGTCGTAGGATAGGAGGAAGGGGAGGTAGTGGTGGTTGACTTGTTTGGAGATTGCGTGGGCTGGTGCTGGGGGGGTGTTAGAGGGTGGGAATGAGAATATTGAGGGGGGAGGGGGGTGTATCATGCCTATTAGGACATCTTCGAGGAGACACTCCTCGGATGGAGAGATGTATGCAAACCAACGGCACATTGTAAAGGTTTGAGGAAGTAAACTATAGACTTCGATTGAGAGTTACTGGATCAATTGAGAGTTGCTTTTGAGAAATATGAGAGCAAGAATGCAAGATGATAACTGGGCCTTTAGAGATGATAGAATTGAAAGAGATAGATCGGTGAGGAGATCGTCAGTGGGCAAGCTGAAGATTTATAAAGATTCAATCGATTCCTTGGAGTGTGCTGACCAGGTTTAAGCAGCTATGAGCTCTCATGCGGGGTCGGTGGGGTTTGGTTAATGACACACCCCCAAACTTGACAAGCTTTTGTCAAAAAGCTTGGTATGATCTACGGAATTCCCGCTGCTTTGGTGTCACATCAATTTACTGTCCTTTGATTAACTATAAAAGATTCTAATTAAATTGCCTGATAGATTCATTGTATTCTAATTGATATAATACTCGTGCCGCCCAAAAGTCAGAGGAGGGACTGTACATAACAACAGTGATTACGGGAACTATAATTTAAGTGAAGTCATGCAATCACTGGGGACTATAATTAGCAAGTTAGTCACTGACAAACGGAATTAAGGATATGAGTTCTACAAGAGTGGATTGTCGGTATTAATCCTGAGCTTAAGCAGTCTATCTTCAGCCATTTGGGCGACACGAGTATATTGTAATCAGATGTTTTTTGCGCATATGTAAAGTATTGTACAAATCCAAATTTCAATGGGCTCTATTTGATGAACCTGTCCACCGCCCAGAATTGCATCAAATGGCCTCCGCTGGTTCGTAGACTGTTACAATGCTTCTAAAATGATTGCCTCCCGTTGAGTGGTTTACAATGTATAAATGCTCCCAAGCGCCCCAAAACTCCAAAAATATGCATAACCTGCTTCCAGAGAGCTTGACATCCAAAATAGCTGATGCATCTCTCTGGCGACCTTCCTTACTCATCCATGCCTTCAGCGTCTCTCGCTGCCTCTCCCCTCCTGAATGGCCCTCCAATACCATCATCAAAACTTCCTCTCCGGCCCCAGTTCTTTGGCTGTCTCTTCAGGAACGCGCCGACAGATCCCAGATAGCCCTCGTGTCGCAGGAAATACGCCTTCTTCTGGCCCTGACTCCAAAACTTGATGGCGTAGCTCAGTGTGTTCATCGTTTGCCTGTGGCCTCTGATGAAACTGCCTCCAAAATAGATGTGTTCAAGCTTATGCTTCTCCGATTGCAAGTAGGCGATCTGTCCAATGTTGTTGGAGATTGCGTATAGCAGTGATCGCGACACATCGGCCCCGTCAAAGGGCGCGTCCTTCGGTTCATCCTGCGGCGCCGGTGGTGATGGAGCTTCTATGATTGGAGACATATCACGATCGACGCCGTCGTCAAAGCCACCAGTGTCTTCTGCCTCCATCTCCGCCTCTCTCTTCATGCGGAAAACTTTACCAAAACTGCTCGCAATGGTTGTCGACTTCAGCCCTATCTTGCCGTAGTCTGTGCCATAAATGTCGCCGACTAACATGTCAACCTTCGTGTTGTCTCCACGCTCGGCCATTCCCAGCATGTCGTCGAACGTTCTCGCACCAGTGAGTAAGGATAAAAGACCCCATAGGGTTCCCCCACCCAACGACGTACCGCCGACTCGCTGGAACTCCTTCGGACCCGAAACCTTGATCATAGACACACCCGAACCAATATTAACAAGCAGATATGGGTATATGTCGGCACGGGCTTCGGCGAATTGCATTGGATCGGTTTCGCTGTAAGTGAAGACCTCGCGAGGGATTTCGGTGATGAAGAAATCGAGACCTGCAGTTATCGCATTAGAAGTTTGTCAGAGACATGGACACGCAAGTACTGACCGATAATCAGGCATTCCATCTCATCCTCCCGCACAATATCAACTCCCAGCGCCTCCTTTATCTTGTCATAGAACTTGAATGCGCCGCCACCCGTCGCCATCAAGCATAGCTCGCCTGGCTTTGAGCCATTGAGTGCTTGCTGCTTGAGTTTCAGCTCTTTCATGAACTTAATACAATCGTCAATCCTGTCGGTCTCGAAGCTCATGAAGTTCAGCCGTCCGCCCGGCTTCGCTGGTGGCGGTTCGCGTGAGAAGTATACGAGTTTCGCTAGAGATCCTCCAATCTGCCACACAGTTAGAACTCGGCCTTTGTAGATACAACTGGGGACAACTTACATCTACAGCAATATGGCTCACAACAGCTGTGTGGTTTGGAAGCCTAATATCGGTCGTCTCATGATTCGCCCCATCGACACCGGACCGATTCGGCGACGTCGAGTCCCTGTCGACAATAAAGGCGCCCTCGACATTAATCTTCACTGAGCCCGGATGGCTGATGGTATTATCTATCTCGGCCGTGTTCGTGCGTGTCCGCCGGTGCTCGTGTTGCTCGTATTCTCCTCCATTGCCAAGTGTCTTGAGCACTGCGGGGGATGCGGGATGGGACGAAATCGGCGACATTGCAGGGCCGTGGCGAGGGAGCTGCCTGTCCTATCCGGCCTTGGATGGACGTTCAAGCTCGGGTCTATTCAGGATGGTATATATAGATGTTGCCGGGTCGCATATCTCATTCTCTGGATGATCTGGGGACCTCGGAGAATAGTCACGGTGACTCGGCGTCGTCCCTTTTCTTTGCCGAAACCCTCGTTATCGATAGGGTCTTATCAGAGGGGTCCGTTCGGTCATGTCCCATCTACCCGAGGGAGTTTACAATTGGCTACGTATGGAGGCAGTACGGATTACTGATACTCAGGGCGATGAGTAAACATGGTCTTTAGGAAGGGGAAAAGTGTAATATATATATATAAACCTTATGTTTATACGTTGGTGCATCTTAAATTTGTCCGTATATATGGCAGACATACCTGGCTTGTTGCACGTGCTGCGTCGCACGTGGATTCCTGTGGATCAAGTGCCTGAGATACGAAAGTTGGGGTAGCGCGACGCGCTTCGCTTAATTGCTGGTGGCGTGTAGCTCGAATAACGCCTACGACAATAGAATCATGAGAGTTCTTCGCGAGTTTATATTATAAAAATGCTTAGAAAAATCCAAGTAAATACACCGAAGGGTTTCCCATGTGGTTTTAGATGTTTTTTAAATAAGAAATCGTGTCGAGTTGAACCTCTTAGTCACCATTCGCCGCTTAATCTTATCGCCCCTTTCTTTGGTGCTACGCCGCCTTACACTTGGCTTGGCTCCTCGCGCCAAATATTTATAGCCTGTGCGACCAGGCGTCCATCCACCCCCGTACCAGCCACATCTGTCGGCCAACTATTCCAACCTCACTCCCCACGAATACCCCGAGACTCAATGCGAATAGCTAGGGGATAGCTACGCTGTTAATAAACCCTACGACTCGGCCATCACGAACATCCCTCGGTGAAGGTTCTCTCAGAGAGCCTCGTTCGAATGAACCCAATATGGCATAGTAAGAGGGTGCAGCGCAGCGCCTTCTTCATTTTCATTTTCGTGTACGTCCACAGACATTCTTCCGCTGCCGCGATTCCGCAATTTTTTGGCTAACAAGTACATTCAGGGCTGCGATTGCGCTTTTCGCCTACGGCGGCGATCACATACCCTCAGCGTCGGGGGTGTTCCGATCTGGTTCTCTCAAGGAAGGCGAAAAAGAACAGAAAGCAAAGGAGCCATTGGGGCCAAACGTAGAACCTCTATACTCCGGATCCGAATATGACACCGAGCATATGCCCAAGATCCCCGAGACATCACACACTGGCCAAGCAGCAGCAGAAGCCGTACCGGGACTCGACCCCAGTCGCATTGCGTTGATCATCGAGACGCGCCCCACCAACGTGCTCCCCGCGCTCCTCGCCCACTTCATCGCAACCCTCCCGCCCGCCTGGGTCGTCAAGCTGGTTGGGTCCCAAGAAGCCTTTGTAGTGGTGCACAAGTCGCACTCGCTGAAACAACACATCGCATCAAAGAAGCTCCAACTTCAAGAACTACCTTCATACTACCCCGTTGACTCGTCCGAGAGCATCTCTCAGACACTCACAAATGTCACATTCTACTCCGAATTTCTCGCCCCGGCGGAATGGGCCCTCTTCTTCCAGACCGACTCCATTATCTGCTCCGCCTCCGAACAGAACATAGACGACTGGGTGGCAAAGGGCTACGACTGGACCGGCGCGCCGTGGAACGGAGATGTTCCCGGCGGCAACGGTGGGCTCTCCCTCCGCCATATCCCTCCCATCATCGAAGTCCTCAAGAAAGAGTCCCGCCCACCAGGACATCGCCAATGGGAGGATACCTGGGTGTGCGAGCGCCTGAAGAACGCCGCTCCAGCCCAGGAGGAGAAATACTTCAGCGTCGAGTCCCTGTACGTCGAGAGGCCATTGGGATACCACATCCGTGGCTCGGGTAAGCTCCAGGACCCTGTGGTCTGGAATAATGCGACTCGCAGACGCCAGATCTTCGATTACTGCCCCGAGACGAAGATCCTCCTCGGCAACATGGGAATGATGTCTATGGACGACGCAAATGATCGTAAGAAGGAACAAGCAGCCGACGCGGAGAAAGCCAGAAAGGATGCAGAGGATGCCAAAAAGGAAGCAGAGAAGCCAAAGACTGAGGAGAACGCAAAGACCGAGGAGAAGACGAAGACCGAGGAGAAGGCAAAGGCCGAGGAGAAGCCCAAGACCGAGGAGAAGGCAAAGACCGAGGAGAAGCCTAAGGCCGACGAGAAGCCTAAGGCCGACGAGAAGCCTAAGGCCGACGAGAAGCCTAAGGCCGATGACGAAAAGACCAAGGCCGATGATGCAGCCGCTGTGTCGATGAAGGATAAGAAGGTCGAAACGGATGATAAAAAGCCGGCGGCAGAGGGAGAGAAGAAGTCCTCGTGAGTGACTGCGCTACCTGATGCTTCTTTTTCTGGCTGAACCTAACGGTGGGATAGTGGCACAACCGCAGCGACTGCGAGCACGTCCTCGGGCGAGAAGAAGGAGGCGACTAGTCAGACCTCTGCGGCGAATCCTGCGAAGACGAGTGGCTCGACTGACTACGCCGACTCGTAGATGACACTGATTGGTGTTGTATGTGGGTGTATTGGTAGGGAGCTTTGCTTTTTAGGTGTCGTGGGGGCTGGGCTCTGTGTTAGTATAGCGATGAGTATGTGTATATCAGAAGGATATTTGGGACGATTATCTCCATAGTCTTGATAGCGAATTAGCATGATTACAACGCCTAAAATCCCGAGACTAGGTGTCATTTCCCGTAATGCCGATTATTATAAGCTATATGATACTCCTGCTAATCCGAAGTCTAAGGAGGGATCATCCTAATCCGCGCCTTCGCTACCATTATCGACTATGCCACCCGAAGAATCATTATTCCCAAGCCTACTACTCTTAATACCAGCTACCATCCTAGCCGATATACCAAACAGTCCTCACACCTATAGTGCGCACAATTGCAGCAACTCCGCAAACGTACGGTCTGGCCGGAGTCGTTGCAGTCGCAACACTGCCACATCACTATACGGGAGTAACGAGCTTCAAGAGGCCGGATGTTAATCCTAACTCGCGGGAAGATATCTAACAGTCGATCAGATCTCCGGTTAGGTTTCGCAGGACCTATTAAAACACCACTAGCCGTATCTTCTATATCGTTGACGCTAAGTTTAGCATCAATAGTTCGACGAAACTCGGTGCCGCATACCAAGCTAATTAAGTTCTAGTAAGCAGTTTCCTAGGATTTCGTTGCATTTGTTAAGAACATACCATTTAACGTCGCTATTCGCGGAGTAATTACACTCCTTCTTGCACTTAAGACACGTCGAATAGTAGTGATGGACCCAGCTAGTAAAGATGATGCTCATTTCCACCCGTTGTCCCGGATAGAAGCAGGTATCCCAATGGGCCGCAAGGTCGATGTCTCGTTTTGTAGCAGAATCCTGAATGACAAATCTCCTACTTTCGATTTTTCTAACTGCTTGTTCTCCAAGCGCCTTAAAGTTAATCTTGATCACTGCGATAAGAGCCTACGTCCATCCCTCAATTAGATCAATGGCTTCAGTAGAGAGCTAGGCATTTCTTACCTCAGCGGACTTAATAAATTCGAGGTGGAACGGGCTATGCCTCCCAAGAGCATCAATTAAATAGACTGGTTGTTGTCGCTCCATCGGACTAGGCAAATTAGCTAGCATAGTCTGAATAGCTATAACACCCCGAAAGATGTGAAGAGCGACCCGTCTAATGCTCGTTTAGCTTCGAAAGGGGCCTCTCGGTATAGAAAACTCACAATATTATAGTTGCTATAAGACGGAGCTGTTTACCCTGATCGATGTTGCTTGAAATACGTTGTAAGCATTCGGTATACCCCACCTGGAGATTGGTAGCCAAGGTCCTATTATATAGTTCCTGGCTTTCTTTAGCAGTATTTGCATCTTCTCTAATTAGTAGCGCAGAGTTAGATCTAATTTTTTATTGTTCGATGGCAACAACTTACATCTGTACTATTGCAAGCAACATATGAATAGACTCAGTATGTCCCATTAAGGCGGCTTTAAACTTCGCAACATCGTCCTTTTTACAGGTAGCCCATTTAATCTTCATCCATTCGTCCTTTAACCGTGAACCGGAGCCGTTCGATTGTAGATAAGGCTGGTACTTCTGGATTTTCTGCCAGAAGTCATCGATCGTCTGCTGGCACTGAGCGGCTGCTTGTCGGAGGCCAACCAACTCTCCGTGCTGCGAATCGCTACAGTGCAGCCCTTTAACTCGTAGTAGAGCTATCCGGAGAGAATAGAGCTGGCGCAGAAGCTCGCAATATTCTTCACTTGCCTCACTGTTTTCGCCAAGTGCGTTGACTACCGTCGTGACGAGTTCAACGGCCGCGTTGAAGTCGCCGCCTATGAGGCCAAGTGCAGCAGCCATATCAAGTAGAGATGTCTTCACTCTTCGACGCACTCAAGAATAATTTTCGATAAAGATAACTGACTTAATATAACAGACTACGAACACATAATGATCGGGGGAGATGGCTGTGATGGCTGCGAGCTGCAAGGCTATGCACGTACAATATGCAACATACAACCAATAGTGGCTTAGCACAGCCACTTTCGAACAACCCAACAGCAAAACCAGTCGGCGTTCATTTAGGCGTTTTTAGTTTCCCCTTTCTAAAATGCCTTGATAGAAGCTATATGCAAAGGTGCCGCAGAGTATGGTTTCTACATTCCTTGAACGACACAAATCTCACCACCTCCCCCCAGCGGGCACCTCCCGCCTCCCCCCACGCAGCCCTCATTAGGTAGATAAATAGTAGCCCTCTAGCACTTTCCAAGAGCAGCTACAGCCACAAGTTAGCTTCGACATATTCCATAATGTCTGACAAAATCCAATACTTACCCGCAGTGCACCGAGGGTCAGTATAATAGCCATTAACGTAGCAGTTAATAGTAGCCAGTTTCTGCCAGGTGCTATCACGGTGTCAGGTTATCCAGTCCAACCCAGCACCTCATTACGAGGCAATGAGAAAGTGCCACTCACCAATTTCCCTGATAGCAGTCGCCCTTCTTGTAGCAGCCAAAGGGGTAGGCATTTCCCACTTCTATATATACACTCTCGCCAATATCAGGGTAGCTGAAGCCTGGCCCCTTGCGACAGTTCACCCGTTTGGAATCGGAATTGATGATAATGCAGGTGGTTACTTTGCGCGCCTCCAAACCTAGTGCTTCAGGGGAGTTGTCCTGAGCCGCCGATCGAGCGCCGACGACATCTGCGAGGGCGGTAGCATCTTCAACTGTTGGAGCGGCTAGAGAGGTAAGGGGCAGCAAGAGGCCGACAAGTGTGATGAGCTGGAATTTCATGACGGAAAGTGAGAGTTTAGATACCGAGATAGGATAGAGGGACTGGAGATTTGAGCACGGCCTTTGTTAGGAATGTGAAATATTATAGTTTTGAATTGAGGGTGGCCCTCAATTGTTCGACCTTTATATACCAGAAAGTATGTGGGCAGTGAAGTTAGGCCTCACAATCGCCAAGGGGGGCGAAGGCAAGCTACAATCTGCAGCTTAAGTTGTAGCTTCCCTTTGGGGCCTTTAGCGCTAATAAGCACGGTGTAAACCCCGGGCCGACGGGACGATGTTGTAGACCTAGTTAGATCTATTTGCAAATTGATTTTGTCTATTCTTCTGTGCCTATATACTGTATTACTTAGTGATTTTTGCTGTTGGTGATTAATGCCACCGAAAGTGTGATAATTTTCTAGAGCGACATCACTCGTGCCGCCCAGAAGTCTAAAGAGGTACTTACGTAGTTGAGGATTTATACTAACTATTTAAGCTGACAGAATCTATCTATTTACTGCTACCTATGAGTGACTGTCTTATTGATTGTAGCCCTGAGTAATTGAATTCCTTTACTTCAATTATAGTCGCCGTAGTTGCTCGTGTTATGCACAGTGCCTCTTCGGGCTTTAGTGCCGCCTAGAAGCCAAAGAGGTACCTACCTAGTTGAGGATTAATACTGGCTATTTAAGCTGACAGAATCTATCTCTTTACCGCTCCTTATGAGTGACTGGCTTATTAATTGTAACCCTAGGTAATTGAATGCCTTTGCTTCGATTATAGTCACTGTAATTGCTGTTGTTATACACAGTGATTTAACGCCCCCACTTTAATAATAGTTGCTACAAAGACTGTCTCTATGCATAGCGATTTAACACCACCATTTTAATAATAGTTGCTGTAAATACCATCATCATACATAGTAATTCAACACCCTCATTTTAATAATAGTTGCTGTAATTGCTATTGTTATGTACAGTCCCTCTTTAGACTTCTGGGCGGCACTAGTATTGCCAGCCAATTACTAGGCCAGCTGCTGGTCAGGCCGCGATCCCCTAGGCAAATCCCAACATGCCGCTTCATGCTCCCTTATAACTTGGGGTATTTTATTTATCACATTTGGAACTCATGGCCACATACGGCATGGCGATTAATGGAAAATAAGAGCAAGAACCTGAACAACTACATATGATAAAATGGCTAGACTCCGATTCTACTACAAAACTGAAGAGTCTAATGGTCGGGATTACTTACGAGATAGGATGGCCATCAAGGTGTCGGTCGACCCATCAAGGTTACGTGAACGCCATGGAATTGACCACCCCGCCTTTGGATTTGATTTAAATTGTAAAATTCACCAACAACTTAATTTTTTTGCAGAACAAAAAGTAATCATGAATACAACTCTAGAAACTTCTGAGGTTCTTGATATTGCCATCATTGGTGCCGGCCCATGTGCACTCGCAGTAGCAGCACGGATGCGAGAGACAACACCCTCAGCACTCTTCACAGATGCCGAGCACCAGAGATACCACTGGATCAAGCGACACAAACATCGTGTAAAGATTGTGCCTACCAAGGGGCGTGCGACGAATAAAATATTGGTCGAAGATAAGTCAGAGAAGCCATGCGGACCAATCTGCAAACCGCCAAACTATTTAATGGCAGTCTACGACTCCTCGGGGTCAGACTGGATGACAAAGTGGGCGTGCTTATTTCGTGCTTACAACATCAAGACTTTGAGAAGTCCGTTGTTCTTCCATGTTGACCCAAGAGATCGAGATGGGCTAAAGGCATATGCATACGCCAAGGGCAGAGAGAAGGAGATGATTGAGCTGAAAGGTGTAGTGGGAAAAGAAATATCAAAGCATCTAATGAAGAAGAAGTTGAAGAGAGGACCATCCGTAAATGCGCACACGTAAGTTCCAAATCCCGTTATATAGCTCGTACTAATCCATTGCAGTGGCAAATCAATCGATGAACGAGATATGCAGGACTACTACACACCATCGACATCTCTGTTCAACGACTACTGCCAGGACTGCATTGATCGATATAGCCTGAATAATCTCGTCACACAAACTGATGTGCAGTCTATCGAATACGATGAGCATGGAACCGACGAGCGTCCAGATAACTGCTTCACCATCAAGACTTCGACAGGCACGCAACTCGCCCGCACGGTCGTTCTTGCTATCGGGCCTGGAATTCCCGCTCCTCCGCCATTCACTGCCAATGAGGCAGAAGGTGCTTGCCACACATCTCAGCTTCTAAAACAAGAATGTCTTGCACCACACGTTAAGAGAAAGGTGGATTCAAAGCGCACAACGAATGTCATCGTCGTTGGTGGCGGTTTAACTTCTGCCCAAATCGTAGATCTCTGTATCAAGAAAGGCGTCTCGAAGGTGTGGCACATTATGCGTGATAGTTTCAAGACCAAGCATTTTGATCTCAGCCTTGATTGGGTTGCGAAATACAAAAACATCAATCAAGCTGCCTTTTGGTCAGCGGACACGGACGAGGAGCGATTTGAGATGATCCTGTCTGCTCGTAACGGAGGTTCGATCACTCCAGCGTATAAGGCTGTTCTTGAGAGTCATCAAACAAAAGGAAAGGTTCTACGCTATACAAAAACGCAAATAGTGGGCAAGTCCTGGGACTCGACATCAAAGTCGTGGACAATCACGACAGAGCCTCCGATCCCGGACCTACCTCCGATAGACTACATCTACTACGCAACCGGCGCAAAGGCAGACATCAAAGCTATGCCACTATTACAGCCTCTCTTACAGAGTCATCCGATTGAGACCGTTGGAGGGCTTCCTTGCTTGACTTACGACATGCAATGGAGTAAAGATGTTCCCCTTTTCATTACTGGACGCCTTGCCGGTCTTCAACTCGGGCCAGGAGCTGCGAACCTTGAGGGTGCTCGGGCTGGAGCGGAAAGGATCGCTTGGAGGTTGCAGGAAATCCTGGGAGAAATTGATGGAGATGGTGATTGCAATGAATGCATTGATGAGATGGAGGAGCTACGAGATCGGGCAGAGAGAAGCTGGACGCATCTGAACATGTTTGATACGCTTAGCGTTGGAGGAAACGACTAAAATAGTATGTGGTTTAGTCTCAAATGAGAATTAAATTATTAGTTGCCGTAAATACAGACATGAGAATTTGGAGTTAGTAAGAAACAAGTAGAGATTTTGGGGTGAGATATATAACCAGCGTACTGATAATCGAGCTAGCCTTGGCCATTATATATCTGTAAGACATGTGTATTCGTATTCGCTCAATTAAACTACGCTTGATATTTAATCAGACAAGACTTGTCCTAATGCATGAATACAAGACGCATTGTAGATCTAATAGCAAGCTAAACCAAATGCACTGGATCTTGGATATCCACGACATTACCCCTATCATCAATCAACACCGTAGTCTTCTTAGTCGACTCCTTCCTCGGGTTCGGTGCATCAAAGATGCTCGACATCTGCTCCAACGTTTTCCCAGCCGTCTCCACAAAGAAGAAATAAATCACCACCATCTCGACACAGATCCAGCCGATATACACCAAGTACAACTTCCAGCCAATTGCGGCAATCCCAACGCTGATTCCGTAAGTGTTGACGACCATTGCAACGTTGAGGAACAGAAAGTTGAGTCCAGAGCCCTTGGCGCGAGTGCGGTTTTCCAGACACTCGACGGAGTAGAGGGTCTGGAGTGGTGTGAAACCAAAGGCAAAGGTAATCATGAATAGGAAGACGGAGACGATGACACCGTAGCTGAGGCTGGGGTGTTTTTCCGATTGCGCTGTGAATGCGGTGAGGAGGACGTAACTGAATAGCGCGCCGGTAAGGCCGCTGAGTAACATAACTCTGCGACCCAGTCTGTCGAGAAGTGTGGCACCGTAGCAAGCTCCGATCATGGTGAAAATTGGGAGGATGGCGTTGATTAGAAGTTGTTGGTTGGGGTCTTTCAGCCCTGCTTGTTCCATCATTAGGGGCTAGAGAGAAGTTAGCTTTGTAAAATTTTAACGAGCATTAAAGACATGAAGACGTGTGCTGAATGCCGACTGAGGATGGAATCAAATTACGTACCAAGAAGTATGAGACGACGTTATTTCCCGACCACTGGCCAAAGAAGGACATGAGAACAACCATGTACAATCTATATCGTGCCCCGGCAGTGTTGACCAGCTCGCGGAAATCCCACCAGGGGTTATCGTTGCGTGTGAGATTCATCTGCTCAAGCACTTCGTGGTACTGGAGCTGAACAACGGGTGCGTTCTCATCCCCATCTCCGTGATATTTGGCGAAAATAGCGAGGGCCTCCTCAGGGCGGTCATGGTAGATTAACCATCTGGGAGATTCCGGGAAGAATAAGATGAGAACCATAACTATGATGGGGAGACCAGCCTGGACGAGAGTCGGAATTCTCCAGGCCCAGGAAGTTGCGTAGTTCTTGTTAGAGCCGTAGGTAGCCCATCCTGCGAGGATGCTGCCGAACCACCAGAAGTTGTTGTACATGCCAGCCATGGTGCCGCGATAGGCCGGGTGGGCCAGCTCGACAGTATATGCAGGACCAGCTCCAGAGGCGAGGGCTGCACCGAAGCCTAGGATGAAACGGCCACCCATGAAGACATTAAGTTCGTGGCAGGACGCCTGAACTGCAGTGCCGATGATTACAACCAGACATCCTACGAATATACAGACTCTTCGACCGTAACCGTCTGCCAAGAAGCCGCAAAATGGGAAGGCAGCAATCTGACCAAGGTTGTAGATGATAAAGACGACTCCGGTGGATGATCCTGTACAAAGTTAGTCTACCATGGGATAATCTCAAAGATGTTAGACATACCGGCGCCATTAAGGCCGAACGTCTCCTGGTATGGTTTCATAGCATTGACAGCTCCCATGAGAGACGAATCGAAACCGTTCATGGTTGACACCATGTACCCAACTGCCATAATGAAGTACAGTTTCAACATGCTCTTAGACAACAAAGACGGCTTCTGAGCTGCCATGGCAGCTGTCAGAGCTACGGAGGCAGCATTGATCTCTGTAAGGTTGCCCGGCTCCTTCTCTAGGTGATCGAAATCACCATTTTTAGTATCCATATCAGCATTTTTAGTATCGGACGCCATTCTCAGAGTGAGTAGTAATTGCGACAGAGAAGTGTGGATGGGGAGGAATCATTGAATGCGGGGATTTGGCCTAAGTTATAGAAATGAAGGATGAGCGATATAGGAAACGCAATGAAGCTACGGAACCATACTAGTGGCCTGCCGCGTGGTCTTAGACTGTGGAGAAAAACTGCATCTCCATGAGGGGAAGCGGGGTCTAAGCTACTGTTGCCCAGAGGCCCGGGCCTGACTTGACGGTTAAGAGTGCCAACTTTTGATCGTTAAGCCCAGGTCCGACAGAAATCCGGGAGATCAGCTGTAAATTGAGAAGTGGCATAGCCGAGGGTGGTAACCTAGTGGCCATCAGAGTCTTCCATCCCAGTCCACTTCGTTATAGCTCAGCTGGGGATTCCTGGAGATTATGTGAATCGTGCATAACCAACTATCATGACGGAGGAATGCATAAGCCAAACGCACAATTAGCGTCTCTCTCTACCATGGCTAGCTACGGCTATAACTTGGTACTACATGGTAATATAAAGTGCCATACGGACTTCAGTACTGCGGTATGGAATCAAGAAAATAGAAGCGTATGTGGGGTAAAATATGGGTTTTTGATATTTGTTGGAGAAGTTTGGGGAAGTGGGAGAAAGAGTCCGGAGATTTGCCGACGCCGAGGCCTTGGGGGACAAAAAACGACGAGATTTTCTTTCCCCATATTCCTCATATGGCCTAGACCCGTAACCCCTCCTCCTTCTGTCATTCGAATCGGTGAAGATCAACCTCCACAATACCCCCGCACACTAGCTTCCTGTCGATACCGCCGCTAACTATTTCTCTACCCTCGTACCCCGTTCTACCACGTGTTTTACGCCAACGAGCCCCGTTGACCCTTTTGATCTGTAGATATAGCGGCAACAGCAAACGGTAATCACTACTACAGGAATCAATAGCAGCATCGTCGTTTCGAATCTGACAAACACGTAGGAGTACGTGTACGTAACCGGTTTTCCTGTATCTCCACGGTATCACGTAACGTATCATAAATAGGATCGAGTCTCCGCAAATAAGTATGGAGTAGTCCAAACCTTTGTGCGCCGTTAATGGATCTTCATTCAGCTGTAGTTAGTAATACGCAGTAGGCTCCTATGGTAGCCTATTCCCTTCAAATAGTTATAAACCAACGTTCCTCAACTGATCTTTTTCGACTTTGATTCTAATAACCCCAGTTCATCTATGTCCCAGTAAAAATGGCTTCGACTAGTATCACGACATTTCCAGCAGACATTCCGAACTGGAATAACCTGTCTGTCATCCACCAAAACACTCTTCCTCCTAGAGCGTCATTTTTACCATATCGTAATGAAGAGGACGCCTTAGCCCACGAGAGCTCGAAAGCAACGGTTCAATCTCTCTCTGGAACATGGAAGTTCAAGCTCGCAAACAGCCCTTTTGAGGCGCCGGAAGATTTCCAGCTCCCAGAGCACGATGTCTCGGACTGGGCACCGATCCAGGTCCCGGGGATGTGGCAGCTTCAAGGCCACGGAAAGGGCCCGCAGTACACAAACGTCATTTTCCCATTCCCAGTAGATCCGCCAAATGTTCCGTTCGATAACAACGAGACTGGATCCTACGTGCGCACATTTAGAGTTCCTGAGCCTTTCCGGGACCACCAACAGAGGCTTCGGTTTGAGGGTGTGGACTCGGCCTTCAATGTCTGGGTTAATGGGAAGCACGTTGGCTACTCGCAGGGTGCTAGAAATCCTTCAGAGTTTGATATTTCCAGCGTCGTTGATGTAAATGGAGAGAATACACTCGCTGTCCAGGTCTACCAATGGTGTGATGGAAGTTATATTGAAGATCAAGTAAGTCACAAGCGTATTGCATTATCTTAATCGAAATGATATTCCCCAACCGCTCTCTGGGAACATTGGCTCATGGCATAATTTTAGGATCAATGGTGGCTTAGTGGTATTTTTAGAGATGTTGCCCTAGTCGCCTTTCCCAAGGTCCACATTCAAGATTTCCACGTACAGACGCTTTTGGATGACAAGTACGAAGACGCCATTCTGTCGGTAGATGTGGAGTTGAGTTCTTCCGCCAAGGTTTCGTTGAATCTTAGGGATAAGGACAACGCAATCGTTACCTCGGCGTCAGAATCCTCAGACGGAAATCGCGTGGAATTCCGAATTCCAATCAAGAACCCCAACAAGTGGACCGCTGAAACGCCGTATCTGTACCATCTTTCACTTTCAATTGACGACTGCAGCATTGCGTCCTACGTTGGATTCCGCAAGTTGGAGCTTCGAGACGGACTATTTTTGGTGAACGGCAAGAGGATAGTTTTCCGCGGTGTTAACAGGCACGAGCACCACCCGTTGACTGGCCGCACTGTGCCTTTAGAATTTCTAGAGAAAGACCTTCTCCTGATGAAAACTCACAATATCAATGCCATCCGTACGTCACATCAGCCGAGTGATCCAAGGCTATACGATCTAGCCGACAAGTTAGGTCTCTGGATTATGGACGAAGCCGATGTCGAGTGCCATGGGTTTTCACATGTCGATGACGCCGCTCTAGATGAAGAACAGAAGAAGCTGAGCTTTGAGGAGAAGAAAGCCATGACATACGGCCAGGCAGCGAGGTGGACGAGTGATAATCCCGACTGGGAAGAATCATATGTCGATCGTGCAAAGCAACTTGTTATGAGAGACAAGAACCACGCCTCTGTTATCATGTGGTCTCTTGGTAACGAGGCCTTCTACGGCTGTAACTTCCAGAAAATGTATGACTGGATTAAATCATACGACTCGACGAGGCTGGTTCACTACGAAGGTGACACCCATGCACAAACCGTCGATATTTACAGCAGAATGTATCCTCAAGTCTCATGGATCATCGACTTCGCAACAAAGGAGGAGAAATGGGAAAAGCCGTTGATCCTCTGCGAATTCGTGCATGTGATGGGCAATGGGCCAGGAGCCATTAAGGAGTATATGGATGCTTTCTACAAATACCCAAGACTCCAGGGTGGTTTTGTCTGGGAGTGGGCAAACCACGGACTCAAAACCAAAGCTGTTACCGGTGAAGAATTCTACGGTTACGGCGGCGATTTCGGGGACACGCCAAACGACGGCAATTTCGTAATGGATGGCTTGCTCTTCTCGGATCACACGCCAACACCAGGCTTGGTCGAATATAAGAAAGCTATCGAGCCTGTGCAGGTCATTGGCGGCTCATATGATGAGGTTGAAGTTATCAACCGATATGACTTCGCTACCCTCGACCATCTCCAATGCAAATGGTCGATTGTCGGTGACAGATATGAAGAGTTGGGCGGCGAGATCAGTATCCCCGAGGACATTCAGCCTGGCCAAACGGCTAAACTTGCGATTCCTTTCACTGCTATCGATAGCGTGCCCGCAGGAGCTGTTTTACAGGTTACATTCACTCTTAAAGAAGCTACTCTCTGGGCTGAAGCCGGACATGAGATCGCCTGGGGCCAGATCGAATTAAAGCCCACTGCCACACTACAGTCGCTGACGCCACCCTCATCCACATGCCCGACACTCACACAGAAGTCGCCGACGCTGTTGTCTATTTCGAGCGCTACTTCATCCTGGGAATTCAACCTCGTCACCGGCTCGCTCAGCTCCTGGAAAAAGGGCGGATCCGAAATAATTCACACCGCACCCGTGATGGACTTTTACCGTCCCCAAACGGACAACGATTCGCCACACGATGGAGCAGAATGGAAGGAGAAGCATCTCGAGCAAACCAAGGAGCACACTCGGCAGGTTAGCTGGGGTACTTCTGGCACTAACGTCACTGTCACAGTCCAGAAACGCATTGCCCCTCCCGTCCTAGAGTGGAGCGTGGACACCACAACAACATACACCTTCGGCGAGACGAGCGTGGGCATCAAAGTCGCTGGCACAACTCAGGGAGCTAACATGCCGAAAACCTGGGCACGAATCGGCCTCACATTGGCCTTGAACAGCGAGGTAAACGGCGTAGAGTGGTTCGGCCGCGGCCCAGGAGAGTCCTACAGCGACAAGAAGCTGTCCCAACGCATCGGGACCTGGAAGTCCCCCGTCGACGCCCTGTTCACCAACTACGAGTACCCGCAAGAATCGGGTAACCGTACTGACCTGCGCTGGGTTGCGTTCCAGGATGGGACTGGCGCGCCTTTGCTGAAGGCGAGCTTTGGGGAGAAGAAGGGGTGCAGTTTCTCGGCGTCGCATTATACGGCGGCGGATATTGATAAGGCGACGCATCCATATTTGTTAGAGAGGGAGAGGAGGGAGGAGGTGATTGTTAGGCTTGATTGGAGGCATCATGGATTAGGGACTGGAAGCTGTGGGCCGAAGACTATGGAGGAGTATGCGCTCAAGAGTGGACCTTTTGAGTTTAGTCTGCTGCTTGAGTAGTCGAGTTACTTTTAGCGTAGATAGACAGCTTTGATTATAGGTAGATAGGATACGAATATAGAGTCCTCCCTTTAGATTTCAGGAGTTTAGAAATGTTCAAATATCCTCTAACGCCGTCCTACCGAACACGAGACTTTCTAGCTTTCAATCTCCATTCTAGTTCATATATAGCAGCAGTATATTGGCGATGATGCCGACCATATAGTATATATTTCGCGCTTGGTGAACTAGCTTTCGATAGAGGTGCGCAGATCTGTTGTCTCAACATGGAGCCAATGACAGCAAGATAAATATACCTCACATACTCCTTGTCTGGCCCAGAAAAGAAGGGGCGCCTCTTCGAATATACCGAGGGACTCATCATCATGCAGGTATTACCACTAGGTATGAACATGGAATACCGAGTAGCCGTATCCTGTGTAGAGTCTCTGATGACGAATACACAGCGAAGCTGCGTGATTCGGTTGATAACATCTTTCCAGAAACCAGAAACATGCTCAAGGTAGTAAAACGGTATAACGCGGCGACGGGCATGGACAGACACTGACACTCGTCTGCTCTTCCACAGGCCCCTGCGGGTGGGCCTCAATATTACGTGCCCAATCCAACGCAGCCTGCGCGCTATCCTCCGTCTTCTCTTCGATCGGTTTAGAGAACTCAGACAAGAACTTCATCATCCACTCATCCATCCTGAACGACGTCGCCATACTCCTCCTGCACATATCGTGGAATATATGCAGGCGCACAAAGCACATATCTAGCCACGCCCACCAGCGCTGCATATCCGTCAAGATCTGGAAGTTGCGTACGACTCTTCGCCGCGCGACCGCGATCTCGTCTTCGTCGGTGCCGAAGAGGAGTGTGTGGATCTGCACAGTAGAGGCGATGAGGAGGATGTGGCCTACCATGTTGTACCTGACCTCGCATCCGGGTGTCTCTTGTGCTGCGTAGACAATGAGACATAGGTTCGCGGCGTGTTCTTTACACTTATTCGCGTAGCGGTTCCCTCCGGTGCTGTGCTGGTCGTCGTTCAAGAACTGGTAGAATAGCAGTTGGCCGTAGTGATAGTAGCCGAGATAGACTGCTACGAATATTCTTCCCAAACCTTGGGAAGCGTATCGCTCGAGGTTTTGTTGCGTATTATGCATGTACTCGGGGAGGGTGTTGTACCAATTGTCGAGTTTCTGTGATAGGTCTTCGACCGTTTTGTCGAGAACTAGGGTGACTGTGCCGGATGTAACGGTCTCCGTGATGGTGTCGTTGATTTCCATCAAGATACGATTGAGGAGGATCATCTGAGCTATAAGAGATGAACTACGATCAGAGCTCACCTCTGTATTGTCCTGGGCGCCACGGCGCCATTGGAGGAACGTATATTCGTCGATTGGGAGGGGAAGATCTGAGAAATGGCTCATTTGGCGAGGGAGACGGACGCTCTTCGACGACCAGACATCCACCATGGACAGCGTCCACCAGACTAGCTCAATTAGAACCTTGAAATCAACTAGGAATGAAAACTTACTTCTAATATTCAGTTCTTGTTCTAAGGCAGTTGCTCCGGTTCTCTTGGAAAGGCCAAGCAAATTCGCCATTCGGCAAGCCACGGTATAATATACAGATTCATTAAAAGCACGTGCTTCACAAGATCCGATTCCTCCAAGAAGAATACATGCTTGTATAGTGGTAATAGACGTGTCTCGTATATCAACTAGTCTGGCACTCTCATCGTAGTACGGTTTACTTCGTTCACGGGGCGCAATGCCAGAGAATGCCTCGTTTTCAGAGAACCTAAGGTAATTTCAGCAAGACAATACGTCGAATAAGGTAGGATAAAAGAAACCTTGCAGATAGCGCAAATATCGCAAATAGAATAGCTGGCGGGACAACCCCTTGCCGGACATCCTCCGTCAAGCTCGGCCTATGGAATATGGAATGGAACTTGTCATGAATGAAGTCAAAATACAGCTCTATCAGCTCTAGGCAAAGCTCCAGGGGCGGCAGCGGTAACCCGGCCGGCGCTGGCTGCCGCACAGCAGGTGGTGATGAGGGCACACTGTGGCCCTGAGATGAAGGGGAAGGCGCTCCGCCATTTCTAATACACGTGATTCCACGCTCGGTGCAGTAGAGGCAGGTCGTCGAGCCAAGGACTAATGCGCACTTCCTGCGCCGTGACCTGTAGGCGTTAGCTTAGTAATGTATTGTTATGGTAAGGGTTTAAGATATAGTATTGATATTGTGGAAAAAATCATGACATACCTACAGGCGGAACAAGCTACTAACGCCCTCATCTCATGTTGACCTTGGCGCATATAGCGTATCGCGATATATTTGTCGGAGTTGATCAAGCAGGGGTCGTTGTCTCTCAAGTGACAGGGATTTTGCGGATATAAGAAGCCACTAACGCTCATGCCAAGCACTTTCGGGTTGACATGGCTAGCGCTCACCTCTGGTTTAAGAATGACTGTGTTGGTTCAATCCTCTCAGACCATAGATAATGTTAAGAATATATTTGTTAGATAATGCGAATTTTACTTTTGTTACCCCTCATTACTTTCCCTCAGAAGGGTATATGAGACAGGGCCACTGTCTCATATAGCCCCTCCCTACAAAAACCCTATATAAACGACACATGCTTGGGGGCATACCCATCCTCAAGATACTTGCAGTCCTCCTTCGTCAACCCCCCACCACTCTGCCACTTCACCGCCTCAACGGCCTCATCAATCCTCTCCTTGCTGCTGAGACCCACGATCGGATTTGTCCCCTTCTGCAGCGCCCACGCAATCGCCACCCTCGCCATACTCACCTTCAGCTTGTCGGCCACCTCCTGGACCCGGCCAACGACAGCCTTGTCAATCTCCGATTCCTTGCGGACTATACCGCTGAGTACCTGATCCGAGCCCTCCCGCACGGTAGACCGCGAATCATAGGGACGAGCGAGCGCACCGCGCGCCATGGGGGACCATGGGATCAGTCCCACGCCGGTGTCCTTGCAGTAGGGGATCATCTCGCGCTCCTCTTCGCGGTAGATGAGGTTATAGTAGTTCTGCATGCTGATGAACTTGTGCCAGCCGTTCTTCTCGGCAATGTTCTGCAGCGTCTGGAACTCCCACGCAGCCATCTTCTCGGAATTAGCGGATCCGGTCTGACTCAGAGGTATAGGGGTGACTCACGCTGCTGGCACCGATGTAGCGCACCTTGCCGCTCTCAACTATGTCGTTCAACGCCTTCATGATCTCCTCCCGGGGCGTCTCATGGTCCAGTCGGTGGATCTGTAGGACGTCGATGTAGGTGCCCAGCCTTTCGACGCTGGCATCAACAGCGTCGAAGATGTGCTTTCGGCTCAGCCCGATCCTGTTAACCCACTTGGGGTCGATATCGCCCCCAGGAGTTGCGTATACGCGTTGCTGTCCCTCCTCAGCGTCTGCGACGCCGAAGTAGCACTTTGTCAAGAGCACGACGCGGTTGCGCGGGATGTTGTATTTTTTAATGGCCTTCCCGAGGATCCTCTCGGATTCACCATTGGAATACATATCAGCTGTATCCCAGGTGGTTATTCCAGCGTCGTAGGCATGTTTGAGGAGGGGAAGAGCGGCTTCTTCGTTCAGGACCCATTCCCACCATTCTGATGAACCGTAACTCATGCCTCCCAGAATAAGCTTTGAGATATTTAGACCAGACTTGCCCAGCCGGGAATACTCCATCTTGATCTCTTTTTCCGATGATTTGTCTGCCATGTTTGATAGGAGTATAAGAATGAGAAGTCCAAGTCGTTCAAGAAGCCTGAGAGTATCAGAAGCCCAAGTAGTATGACAAATCTAGTATGAGAAGTCCAAGTAAGTGTATGAAATCAACGAAGCTACCTTCAATTTTCCAAAAGGTACTTCAGCCTTTTTATAGTATTCACCCCTTAATTCCGACGGACCTGTTGATTGTAAATCCGAAATCGCATCACCCCGCAGGGTAGTTTACATAGGCGGGGTACGAGTTGACGTCATGATTGGTTAGAGGCAGGCGGCATAAGCAAGCGGCATTGTAAACTTAGTGCGAGGCTGCGACAAGCTACGAGGCTTCTTATCAAACATAGCTCTCCTCTTCTCCATCAATTTGAGCGTATATGAAGATTACTGAACATTCCTTTGCACAGGTGAGCCTTTTATCACACTCCGGTACTCCGTGAAAGGCTGACACAATGTTAGCATATACGAGTACGAGATTTATATGCGAATTATCGTGTTCTCGGCGTAACTCCCGGTGCTGTGTAACTTTTCCACGCCACCTTATCAGAACTGTCTAGCCCGTACCGATTGCTCGCAATGCCTCTTACCGTTCTCACAGACGCAGATGTCTGCCAAGTCCTCGAGGGTCTTACCATTGATGATGCCCACGCGCTGCAGAAGTCTCTAAGAAAAGCCCTCCATGAATACTCGACGGGAACCCAAGGCGAAGCGGCATGTGCTATGCACCAGCCCGAGCGAACGGCCATGGTAGCCCCCAGTGGAAAGACGACTCTCTTCATGCCATCAACAAGCTCTTCGGGGATTGGAATGAAAGGTTGGTTAAACTATTCATAGCGCAGGAGCAAATAGCTCACAAGTTACCCCGCAGTGGTCACTCTCGCAACACCTGGAGCAAAGGGCCCCACTGACGCTACGGCGGACATGACCCCCCATGGTGCTCTCACAATTATGTCTAGCAACGGCACCCCAACAGGCTTCCTAAATGCCGAAGAAGTAACCGCTTTCCGAACAGCGCTCTGTTCCTCCCTTCTCTTCTGCCGGCGCAAAAGCTTCAAATCCATCACCGTTTTCGGAGCGGGTCGCCAAGCTTTTTGGCACATCCGCCTCGCCCTCATCCTTCGCGGCAGCTCCCTGAAAACCGTCAATATTATTAGCCGGACTTTCTCTGACAGGGTGCGAGACTTGCTGAAGACCCTTTACTCAATTGATCCAGCCATCAAAGAGCGTGAGGGCTGGGAAAATGTAAAATTCTCGATCCTGACTCCGGGATATGGCGAGTATGCGCGGCTATTGAAGGAGCAGCTTCGCGCGGCAGATGTTATTATCACGACCGTTCCTTCTACCGCACCATTATTCGATCACTCGATCCTGACATCAACCGAAGGTCGCCGAAGAGGTAGACTCATTATTGCGATTGGCAGTTACAAACCTCACATGATCGAGATCCCAATCGAACTCTTCCAGCAAGCTGTCAAGCCCCATGAGCATCGTCACTACCACAAGCATGCCTCGGAAGGTGGGGTCGTTGTCGTGGATACTCTGACTGGCTGTCTGAAAGAAGCAGGAGAAATCATCCAATCAGGCCTATCTCCTAACCAACTTGTCGAAGTTGGCGAGCTAGTCATGCTTGAGGGCCAACTCGCCGGCGATAGCTCAGATGACCACGATGTTGACGCAGACGGGAAGCAGATCGACCTCGATGGACTCCGTCGAGAGTTATCTGATATTTCGTCTTCTGGCGAGGGAAGCATGCATGCTGTTATGCGCGAGGGCAGCGATCTGAGCAGAGCCAGCACGGAGTCAACGGGGCGGAAGAGCATGGATAGCTCTAGGTCATCAAAGAGCTCGCGGAAGTCGCTTGGTCCGGGTAGTATTGGGAATAAAATCCGAAGCTTGAGCATGGATAATAGGAAAGTTAAGTCCAAGGATGATGCGATGGCTACATGGCTGGGAGAGGGGAATGTGGTTTATAAGTGCGTCGGGATGGGGCTGATGGATCTCGTTGTTGGTGGTGGCCTTATTACTTTGGCCAGGGAGAAGGGCGTTGGAACGACGATTCCGAATTTCTGAGGAAATTTTGGCGGCACTGATATATACTGGATGTGTGGAAATTGAGCTGTTTGGGAGGATATGTCGTTATGATATCAATTTGTTCGCTGACCTATATAGAATCATGAAGTCCTGTTGTTGAGGCGTTGGGTATAATTTTCAGATTAATCGTCAACATATCCATTATCTATCCTGCCGTCAACGCTATCCCCTCCATTTTCCTCCTCAGCGTCGAGCTATCATCCTCATCCTCCGCATCAACCTCAATTTCCACCTGTGGCCTATTCTTATTCAACCCCTCCAGTAGCGTGCATGCCTTGCAAATCGCCTGACTAGACATATACCCACACCTCTGACAGGTCCCCAGCGTCTGCCTAGGCAACTTCCTCCCCATAACCTCCTTCCTCAGATTCCCCGGTCGCGAACTTGCCATGCTACTGTTCGTGTCCCGCCGCCTCGATACCTGCGCACTTGTGATTTCCACCTCTCTCGCACCTGCACCTTCATTATCCCTCAGCTGCTTCTCCATATCCGCCATCTCAGAGCCGCTACTCCTTCCGTTCCCGCTGCCGCAGCCACCTGCGCCCTCCTCCTCCTCGCGGTCCGCAGCCAGGACCTCGGCCTTGCGACCAGCGCACTTAGGACCCCCTGTCACCTCCGCGGGGACGAGCTTAGCCATATCCTCACCACTGCGGACGACGTCAAGGATGGCGGATGGCCGGACGCGCTCGAGCGCTTTGATGAGGGTTCGTGCTGAGCCGCGGAAGGCCTCCGGGCTGTAGATGCACTCTGTGCTGAAGTAGTCTAATTTTTTGTGGTGTGCGTAGAGCACGATCTCCTTCTCATATGCGTACTTCAGCGGTTTGCTGCGTCGGACGGAAGATGTGGCGTCTCCAGTTATAATGCTCGTGCTGCGGGCCAGCCGCGGTAGGTCGCCTCGGAGGAGGTTCATTAGAATGGTCTCGGCGACGTCGTCGGCGTTGTGGCCGGTCACGACGTGATTTATGCCTAACATGTTTGCCCCGCGGTCGAGGGCCTGCCGCCGGAAGACACCGCAATATGTGCAGTTCCCTTTCTTGCCGATGGTGGCGACAACCTGGTCCATGGTCCAGCCATATAGTTCATCGTAGCCAACTATCTTCAGTGGCATTTCGTATTGTTTGGCGTTGCGCTTGACGGTCTCGAGGGAGTCATCGCGGTAGCCTTTGATTCCTTCGTCGATGGAGAGGAGGACGAGGTCTAGGCCATAGTTGTGTCTTTCGTTGAGGGTTTTTAGGACAGAGGCAAGGACTGTGGAATCTTTGCCTCCAGATGCGCCTATCGCAATTCTATCGCCTGGAGTGAAGAGGTTCGTGGTTGTGATGGTATGGTGGATTTCGTCTTCGAAAATTTGGATAAAACAGACCTTGCATAATTTTTGGTGGTTCTTTGGCCGAATTATAAGTGCCCTGTTGGTCTCACAAATTGCACATATTGAGGGCGCCATCTTTTGAAAAATCTAGCATATATGCACTACCAGATCTTTCAAGTGATTGATTTTAACTATTCCATGGCGGGGTCATGAAGGTTACAAGTCATAATCAAAAAGTTTATGTTTGCTAGTTGAGCAAACTACCTTATCGACTTAATCTAATCGCGGTTAGCGCAAGTGCAAACGCCAAGACTTCGTGCCCTAGCGACACACAGATCCGAGAATCTTCTTCTCTTCTGATTTTCTGTTCTTCATCGCCGCCAATTTCACGACAATCACCACAGCCCTTCGACCCGGCGAAATCAAACGACATGGTAAGATAAACACATAATTATACTTGATGCCCCTATTGCGATGAACGCGACTCCTATCACTTTGTCCGAGGACACTTGATAATGGCTTGAGCATTACAATTTCTCGTGTGTCGAAAGGCACCGAGATTTTGTATTGTCTCTTAGAGTTTAGAACAGCTGCAATGTATGGAACATTAGCTGATCTTTCTCAATGACTAGCCTCCCAAGACCACCAAGAAAGTTGCCGCCGCCCCCTTCCCCCAGGGAAAGGCTGGTGCTGCTTCCAAGAAGGCCGCGAAGGTAAGTTATCATGTCCCCCCCAGCAGCTCATGGAAAGGCCTGCTAATACTCTCAGAACCCTCTCATTGAGAAGCGCACTCGCAACCATGGCATCGGTCAGGCTATCCAGCCCAAGCGCAACCTTTCCCGCATGGTGAGGTGGCCAGAGTACGTCCGCCTCCAGCGCCAAAAGAAGATCCTCAACCTCCGCCTGAAGGTCCCACCTGCGATTGCCCAGTTCCAGAACGTCCTGGACCGCAACACCGCAGCCCAGGCTTTCAAGCTCCTCAACAAGTACCGCCCTGAGTCCAAGGCCGAGAAGAAGGAGCGTCTCGTCAAGGAGGCTAGCGCCATTGCCGAGGGCAAGAAGAAGGAGGATGTCTCCAAGAAGCCATACGCCGTCAAGTACGGTCTCAACCACGTCGTCGGCCTGATTGAGAACAAGAAGGCTGCTCTCGTCCTCATCCCCAACGATGTTGACCCAATTGAGTTGGTCATCTTCCTCCCAGCTCTCTGCCGCAAGATGGGTATCCCATACGCAATTGTCAAGGGCAAGGCCCGTCTCGGTACGGTTGTCCACAAGAAGACCGCCGCTGTCCTCGCCATCACCGAGGTCCGCTCCGAGGACAAGACTGAGCTCTCCAAGCTCGTCCAGGCCATCAAGGATGGTTACACCGACAAGTACGAGGATGCCAAGAGGCAGTGGGGTGGTGGCATCATGGGTGCCAAGGCCAACGCTCGCCAGGAGAAGAAGCGCAAGGCGCTCGAGTCTGCCATCAAGATCTAAGTGTAATAACCCAAAAGTCTTGATTGCGGCTGGTGTCCTTAGGCGTTCCTGGTATGGTTTCAGTAACAGACCGTGGGATTGTCATATCTCTCTAGCTAGCTCTGTATCCATGAATGATAGCTCGATGATACCAATTTTACGGAGCGAATGCTTTTTTTCATGAACCTCTTCCACGAAAAGCCATTGATTCCCACAATGTCTACCATGTTTGTCACTCTGCGATTTGTTGAGTTGTTCACCCGGCGCAGAAATTTCTTGTTTACGAGTATATATTTGTGTTCTTCGCCAATATTCTCACGAAAAAGAAATTATCGTGCCAAGGTAAATATTTGAGGCGGCGATGGTGTGATTTTCGTAGTGGGCGAGTCTGGGCGAATAGCATTGTTGAGACAAGCTCTGTTGGTGGGTGGCAGGCGAAACCAGGGTCAGACTGCCCAGACGGAGTTGTAACATCGAATGGTCACTGAGTAAACTGTGCATTTGTCGGCCCGTTCTCCTCGAGACAGGTTCTTCATGCAATATTATCATATATTTTACAAACTTATCCCTTCTCCCTCGTAACTATACTTCGTAAACTCGGTTTTCTCATCCTCTTGACGTTTTCGGTCGCTGTCGGCGCTTTTCTCAACGAACAAACCCTAAAAACCTTATCGATTAATTCAGATAAAGCTTTTTGCTTATCACTCCACCACTCGACCCGCGGAGCCCCGAACGAATACCGCCGACATAGGAAACGCCCGCATACTCACCAACAAACAACATCCTGATACCCGACGCTGCTCATTACCACCGGATTTCCTGTCGCGCTATTGTTCGAAGGACATTTATTATTTGACGAATTCCGAGTCGTTGCGAGCGAGAACCCTAATTCACAACCTCGCATTTGTGCCGGGACAAGCCGCAAGTAGGCATTCTCAACGCCTCTCAACGTCAATCATCCTCCAACCCCTCTGAGTCAAACCACCTTCCAACACTCACAACACAGCCGCAATGCTTCCCACAGGTATGCACGCAGACCTGCCACACTCCTCGCAGCCTCATCACGACCGCGCGCCTCTTGCACCCTCTAAAGACCTCCACTGACCCCCACGCAGCCGACCCCTTCTCCCACGCGCTCTCCTCCAACGCCTCCTGGGCCTCGTACAAAACGCACCAGAACCCGGCCTTCTTCCCAACGCTCGCGACTGGGCAGGCGCCCACGATCCTCTGGCTCGGCTGCTCCGACTCGCGCATCCCCGAGACCACGGTCCTTGGATTGCAGCCCGGTGACGTCTTCGTCCACCGCAACATCGCCAACATCGTCAGCCCGACCGATATCAACTCCAGCGCCGTCATTGAGTATGCAGTCGCACACTTGAAGGTCCAGCATATTGTGCTGTGCGGACACACGAGCTGTGGCGGTGCTGGAGCGGCGCTGGGCGATAGTCGCGTTGGTGGGGTGTTGGATACTTGGCTCACACCGCTGAAGAAGCTGAGGCGCGAGAACAAGGCTGAGCTGGAGGCGATTACTGATCAGGGCGCGAGGGCTGCTAGGTTAGCGGAGCTGAATGTCGCGGCGGGCGTGGAGACGCTGTTGAGCAATGCTGATGTTGAAGATGCGGTGAAGGAGCGCGGGTTACTTGTTCACGGCGTACTGTTTGATATTGGTAGTGGCAAACTGAGGGATCTGGGAGTGGGTAATTCGAAGGCAAACTTTGTGGAGAGTGAGAGGATTGTCAGGGGTAACCATGGGATGTTAGTCTTTGGAGGCGAGGGCTCTACGTTGGCAACGAGGTGATGGATTTGTATCATCGACGTAGAAATCAATCATTGCAATGCGAAAGTATGGAGTAGAGGAGTTGATACCCGGCGAGGAGGAGGGAGGCAGACGCCGGTGGATTGGAGCGGTCCCGGTTTTGATTTTTAAACGACCATGCGGAGTGCTGGTTTGGGGCGATTGGATTGGAGGCACAGTCTACTGCAGTATGAACATGACTCTATTCTTTTAACAAGAAAGAAAGATGGCTATAGGTCCTTTGAGTGTATTTCTCTTATCTCAATGTAGCGAGCGCTAGAGAATAGAAATGCCCATTGTGCAACAAGAATTTGTCTTGTGCCCAGTATACGTGTTGAGGTTTAATTTGTGCAATACGTGATGATACCGTACGAATATCCACTATAGAAATTGTCAGATGTAGGCAATATTAATTCTCTCCTGTTAAATTCCGTTAACCTCTATTTCTTTGGCTTGTGGTGAGTCTCGAGGGAATCAGAGGAAGTCGCAAGGCGGACTTTGCATGTGATACTATGTATGACAAGCAACAATAGTACAGCCAAACCTAGATATATGCATAGCTTTCTGGCTGCTTATAGAGTGGGTATCTTCATATGTCTTATGTTATGTTACAGCAAAACCCTTCTAGTGCCGTCCAAAATCCTTAAGAGTCTGCCTTGGCTGAGGATTGATACCAACAATTCAAGCTAATAGAATTATCTCGTTGGCTTTATTTGTAAGTAACTAGCTTATTTATTTCAGCCATGGGTGATCGAGCACCTTGCTTTGGTCATTAGTTACTCTCAACACCAGCTGTTGTGCAGTCTTATTTAGACATTGGGCGACGTGAGTAATAGGGCCACAATATCGTAATCTAGAGGAATCCGTATATGTAGGTTTGTATTGACAGATTCAGGGTGGATTTAAATGTTCACGTATGATACTACGAAGTAAAGGCAAAAAACCACCCGAAACAATGAGTCTTCACTGCACAACAGATCATAGCATTAAAGGTGACACGACCAGCCATTGGTTCAAAGGCCAATTCTTTCCAACATTCATAGCGATAAACTTGGTGCATTCTAGGTTTTGTTTTAAATCTTTATTGCTTTGGATATATACATTTTGTTGTGTCTAGAGGTACTGTCGTCTTGTGGGTAATTTAACGAAACTTCTTCTCCAGCTGCAGACACTGTTAGCATCGATCTCTGAGTTCAACACCCACAGGATCACACTTACCCTCCATGGGTTGTTCAACTCGAAGCCTGGCGGCGCAATGGCACTGCCGGTTTGGCCGCGGAGAAAGCCTGTTAACCGCCTGTCGCGGTCCATCACTGTGAGAGGTCAGCCAATATCCCTTTTCGGTTTTCGCCATCCGCTCCAGCTGTCATAAAGGGTTCAGAATATTAGGGTTTCGTACTTTGCTAAAAGACTGTTAGTTCTGCCATCGTCAATGGAGGGGGTTTGGGGAAAGGCGTACGCTATCCCATTGATCGACGGAATGTCTTCCACGCTTTCCACCGTTCTGCATCGCTCTGACCTTCGACAATCCTGCACCAGTAATGCCGAACATCTATACCGCATTGTTAGTATCCAAGCCGCGGAGAGATTGAGGGTGTAGGCGTTGGGAAAGTTGACGTACGGTCAGCATGATGGCGAACGGGATGAGGGTTTCGAAAGGGACACCCATTGTGGCTTCGGTGTGTAGCTCTTCATTCAATTGTCAGTCTACACACTCTTATATTCCATATCTCGAAGGTAGGGGCGGTCCAACATACCTTGCGCTCGTATCGGGTGGTGTAAAGGCCTGATTGTACCTCTTCCTCGGGAGCTTGAAGTGGACGTCGTTGATTCATCGCTTACGTAAGGCACCCGGCAACACCACGACGACAGCCCAGCCAGAGCCTCGCCCACGCCGCGACAGCACAGCTCTACAACAGGGGAAATTCGCGTAGTAATTTGGATTTACGCGTCGCACCGGTCTAACCTCTCTACAGAATCGCGCAGGTTCACTGAAAAGTGTTGTGGTGGACAGTTAGGGCCGCGACTGGTGATTTTGAGCCTCGATCTTCCCACCTCCAATCTAGGGGCGCGACTACAAGGAGCGCGACGAGCGCAAAGGCGGAAACTGAGCGCGGCGGAAGCTGTGCTGCCCAATTTGATATCTGCAGACAAGGCCCATCGCACTCCTCATACGCCTACTTATGTTGAGGTGACACGGAAGCGCGCTGCTGCTTTGCGAACAGACGAGCTCACTTCGAATCCACGTCCCATAACGATCCGAATCGCAACCCTTACACCACTCATGCACCCCGCTACTCCTGGCTGAGACCATGGCGGCCGCGATGCTATCGGAGGAGCAGGTGCAGCAGAGCATGCCGACGTCGGAGGACGATGCGGAATATGAGGAGGACTACGACCAAGACGTGGACATGGGCGCAAATGCCGAGGCGTTTGCCGCGAATAACCAGCTACTGAATGGAGTTCACCAGAACCATACGGATGGGAGCGCATATGATGAACACGGAGACGAGAATAATGAGGAGGAAGATGAAGACAATAGGCAGGAAGATGATTTGTCGGATAGAGATGCGGAGGGGGAGGACGACTATGAGCAGGATCATGGAGATACCATTAGAATGAGCATGGGGGGCGATGGAGCCATGGACGACGAGGAAGAAAATGAAGATGACGAGGATGGAGAGGGAGTCGGTGCTGTCAAGATCCAGCCGAGGGAGCTGGAAGATGATGAAGACGACGCAGAATTTGGACAAGACGATGCCGAAGAAAGCGAAGATGCGCCCGATGATGCGTCGAATGACTCGAGTGATGAGTCTGAAGTCGAAGCCGAGGCTGAATGGGAGGCTGCTGTGGCGCAAGACGACGAGGCTGAACCTATCGATCCGAACCGTTGCATGTAAGTTTTCCTTGCGGAATCTCACAATATACCGTGATATTAATGTATACAGATTTTGCCACCAAGACGAGGAGCATGATCCCAGTCCAGAGTTTGAGGAATATCTGGCTTGTGCTGTTTGTGGTGATAATGGTATGGCTATCCACAGTATACCCCTAAATCTAGGTGATACTAACAAGTGTGTGCACAGCACATCGACAATGCGCGCGAGATGCGGAAGCACTCGAAGCAGATGAAGGTACGGCTTATTGAATCTGTTTGTGAACTTTAACTGATCATTCCAGATGCTGCGAAATGGCGTTGTCCAGGATGTGTGTCCAATGCCCTGGAACCGGAAACCGTAAACCAGGAATCCCCATCGGTAATCACCCTCCGACGGTCTTCAGCACCGAAGCTGGCACGAGACTTACTCCCTTCCCAGAGAGGGGCCATTAAACCCGATTCGCATTCCGTTTTCAATAACTTAATTGTTGACGACGACCCAATGGATGGCTCGAGATTACTACGGAAGCGCAAAACCTCATCTGCGGAGGCAGAAGAGGGCGTTATATCGTCCATCGGCAAACGCTGCAAGCGAACCTCGGACGGGTCTTCGAATGCAATAATGACGGACGCTGAAGCAGCCGAGAATATTGATAGCCACAAAGTGGAACAGGCCGGTGAATTCAACAATGAAAACAAAGCAGCCGAGCCCGCTAGTTCCCGGCCGTCTCGATCCCTTCGGCCCCTAAAGGTTTCAAAGCCACCGGTAACAATCGAAAAACATTCACGCACAAGCCTTATTATTCGGATTCGATTGAATGCGACTGACTTGACACGCATCCTTGCTAACCCCCCCAAACCAATGAAGAAGCGGCCAAGATCAACACTAGCCGCACGTAGGGCGTCAACATCAGCTCCTCCTCCGGCATACGTACCGCGTATCTATTCTCAGCCATTCTATTCTTTCCACGATAAAGACATGGATGAGCTGAAATCGAAACCGTACGGTGGCATACTCACAGAAGCGCAGTCAGATACAACAAAAACGCTGCCCCAGGCTGATGACCGTCGAATGTTTGATAATGCTCGTCAAAAGGCAGAAGAAGAGTGGGCGCACAAGACCGCTCTGGAACATGCAGAAGCAGAAAACGTGAAGAAGCCACGCAAGGTGTCCGGTCCAGCATCCCAAATTGAGTGCATCAACTTCGGAGGCTACGAGATCGACACGTGGTATGCGGCGCCCTACCCAGAGGAATACAGTCGCAATCGCGTGCTTCACATTTGCGAGTTCTGTTTGAAATACATGAATTCAGAATATGTCGCCTGGCGCCACAAGATGAAGTGTTCAGCAAAGCACCCGCCAGGAGACGAGATTTACAGGGATGTATCCATCTCAGTTTTTGAAGTCGATGGACGAAAGAATCCGGTCTACTGCCAGAACCTATGCCTCCTTGCAAAACTTTTCTTGGGCTCAAAGACACTCTACTATGATGTGGAACCGTTCCTATTCTATGTCATGACAGAATATGACGAGTTTGGCTGTCATTTCGTGGGATACTTTTCCAAGGAAAAGAGACCAAGCAGTCAAAACAACGTTTCGTGCATTCTCACCTTGCCTATCCACCAACGCAAAGGTTATGGCAATCTTCTCATCGATTTCTCTTATTTGCTTACCCTTGTGGAAAGAAAATCTGGGTCTCCCGAAAAACCACTTTCGGATATGGGCCTGGTATCCTATAGGAACTATTGGCGTCTTGTGTTATGCTACAGATTGCTGGATACAAGAGAGGAGAAGAGGTCGATCAGCGTAATCGAACTATCCCAACAAACCGGTATGACGGCCGACGACATTGTCTCTGCCCTCGAAGGGCTTCGGGCTCTTGTTAGAGACCCAGTTACTGGCACATATGCTCTGAGACTGGACTACGACTTCTACGAAGAGTACATCAAGAAATGGGAGGACAAGAACTACGTCAGACTTAACCCCCATGGGCTCGTCTGGACACCCTATATCATGGGCCGCAACAACCAGAATATGATAGAACATGCCCCGCCTATGAGCGCCGTTGCGCCGCGCGAAGATGAAGATGAAGATGAAGATGAATATGACGAGAAGCTGGCAGACACGATGGAACCTGCTTTAACCAATGGGGATATCCAAAGCGAACAAGCCAACGGCCTAACAAATGGCGCCTCTTTCGCTTCCTCAGAACAAGATGACGAAATGGTCCTGGACCCATCTTTGGCCGAAACCCCTGGCAATGGTCCTCGCCCAGACACAGACACAACGCCCGTGCCAGCCTCCCCTCCATCAAGTCGGCCGTCACTCCAGCCTCTCACCAACGGCGGGCCCCATCCCGACTACCCTCTCGCCATCAACACCGACGACTACCCCTCCCCCATCCCCCCATCCCGTTTCGAAATCTACCCCCCGATCAACGCCTCACGCATCAAAGCCCCTCGACTCTCCCTCTCCCACCCGTCAGCCACACCCCGCAGCGCCCGTCCCTCCGCCTCTCGCCCCAGCACCGCACGCCGCGCCACAGGCTCGCGCGCGCGCTCAACTGGATCAAGTCGCAAGGCGTCACGCTCGCGGCGTTCGACAGGCGGTACAGGACGTGGGCCTGGGCGCTGGCCGAAAGGGACCAAGAAGAGTGATTTCGGGAATGCGGATAGCGGACCTGGGTTACCGCCACGGCTGAAGGAGAAGAGTCGGCTTGGGGTCGAGGTAAGCCTTGGGGAGGGGCTGGAGGAAGGGAAGGAGGAGAGTAGCGAGGAGGATGAGGGGATTTTGTATGAGACGCCTGGGATGAGTAGGCGGAGGAATGGAGGGGGGCAGGGAAAGGGAAAGGGGAAGATGGTGATTAGTGATGAAGAGGATTTTGTGGTTGGGGATGTGGATGTCGATGCTGAGGGGGAGGACGAGTGAGAGATGCTGGCTTGGAGAAGGTGTATACTATACGGCGTGGACATTTATTGCGCGGTGGGGAGTTTGCGGTGGTGTTTGGTGAATGCTGGGTTATAATTCGGAATCTAGTGAGGCGTTGGCTACGGTGGACAAGGAGAGATGCTAAGATTGAGAACTGGAGGCTATACAGATAGGTGGTTATTGTAAACATACGGTTGATGCTCTTCAGCTCAAAATGTAAACGCTTAGTTGCACCCTCGCTCACAATTCAGTTGACTTCAAGAGATGAAGTCTGGTGATTAAAATATTTTAATGCTACAAATCTTAAACCTTTTTTTAAAAAAATAAAATTTACGTACTCACAGTGTCGACATCCTCAACTTTTAATAGCACATATCAATGCTACACGCCATATAGTTATGACTTAATAATGGGTTGACTTATCTCTCAATCTTACCTACAGGATAGTGGATGGGCTTGATCAATATTATGGGTGGTTGATGTGATGAAAGGGACTTGCCACCATCACGAATATTTATCATATTTGACATAACACTCACCATGGTCTTTAATCACAGAACAGTCACTTACAAAGCACAAACGGGTCAGATTATCAGAATGTATTTCTTGAGGGCACCACACAAAACAGCTAGCCCTTAAAAACAGAAAATAAAATAATTTCCCCGAAGCCGCAACCTCGCCACCGAGCTCCCGAGTTTACACCCAACCTTCCCTCTCAAATCAATGTCCGAACTATCGGCGCTCATCAAAATGGCCTCTACCGCGGCCGCGGCCTCTCCAGCGATACCCGCGGTAAGGGCGATGCTCATCACGGTGGTAACCACGGAATGCGCCGTTATGGCGACGGGCTGCAGCCTCGCGTTCTTCGCGGGCATCTTCACGCTCCAGAAAGGACCTGAGACTGGGCGACATGTCACGACGGTCTTCGTAGCTGTGGCGCTCACGGGAACGGCCGCGGCGTTCGTGGCGGTCGTGGAAGAGCTCCTTTCCCGAGTTGCTGGGGCTCGATCTCCGTACATCAGAGGCATGGTAGCGGCGGCTGTTGGGCCTCAGAGAGAGGTGATTGGCGTTGGAGAAGGTAGAGAAAGAGCGCTTCCTGGGGGTGACAGAGGCTGGGGTTGGCTTTGTAGCCTGGTGGAGAGACTCCACAGAGTCTTTATCGGAATCCACTCTCGCAGTGGATGTCTTGGGGCGTCCAGGAAATCTGTCGCCAAATCCGTCTTCATCGTCTGTCGTTTCAGCCACTAACTTGGCCTTCTCCTTGTTTAAAGCTTCGATCTTGGCAGCACTCTCGAGAAGGTGCGCCTTTTCTGTGGCCTTTTTCGTGTCGATGGCGGTGATGGCGCGGTGGCGCCCGAGGGCGCGCCTGCGGTGAGCGAGATCGTCCCACTTGGTCAGCTTGAGCCAGTCGCGGAGGTCGTCGTTGCTCAGGAGAGCTTTCTCCAGTGGCGAATGCTTGTCTTCCTTCAGGCTATGAATAGTGTTGGTGCTATTCTTTGCATTTGAGTTATCTTTGTCCTTGCTGGAGCTGTCAAGCCGAGGCTTGTCAATCGTATTGGCGTTTGACCCACGCTGTCCAGTATATTCATGTTTTGGTGCAAGCTTCTTGTCTGGTCTAATTGTGCTGCTGTGAAAGCTAGTGAGACCTTGCCTTCCCACAGTACTGGGTGTAGATGGGAATTTTTCCTTTCCCACAACCTCTAGAACAAGCTCATCCGTCTGAACCTTCTCTTGCTGACCCTTGGATACAGTTTTTTTCTGCTCAATATCCTGAGAAGCTCTGGGTTGAGTTGAAGCTGGTTTCGAATGCATCAAATTAGGCTGTGTCTGGGAGCCTTTCGATTCTGCATTGTTTTGTACAATACTAGCAGCATCTAGTGACGGTCGAATCCTCGAAGCAGGCAATCCATTAGAACTCAGATTCTTCTTCTGGCTCTCTTCAGCAGCAGCTCTGCCGGCCTCAATGAGTTTTGTAACCTCATTCTCGTCAGCCTTGGGTCTTCCTAGTATCTCACAGGCCGAAGTTTTCCGTGCCAATTTAGGTCCAGAATTGCCTGGAATAATTCCCTTTACGATATTTTTTGATGAAGTAGAGGACGCCACAGATCCGCTTGTAGGACCCTTCGACTGATTTCTGGGCATAGTAGGAGAGCCTCGAAGCAAACTCGCCATCTCCTGTGACGTTGGATCGAGAGCGTCGGTGACAGCCTCAGCAGCTTTTAGTGCATTTTTGGCCTTGGCACGTTCCTCCTTGCTCTTTATGAGCTGGGCCTTTAGCTCCTCGGCCCTAGAGTTCAGAGCCATGTTAGTAACAGGTTTGCGTAATGCAGCAGGTTCAGTTGGTGTGTCAGGCCGAGCTGATGTGATGGGCCGAGTTGCTGGAACAGACTGAGTTGATACACCAGGATGGGCCAGCGCAACAGGCTCTATGGCCTGGGATTGCTCCTGTCGGGTGTTAGTTCAGACAGATCAAGCTCGGATAAAGATGAATGATTTGAAGGTATTGCGAGAATGGTGAAGATAGATCAGTACTTGGGCCTGTAATTCTTTTCTAGGGAAGAGCACAACTTCATTCTTAACTCACCGGATTGGCTGGATTGATGAAAGAGGCTTGCATGAACTCGTTGTTCCCAAATCCAGGCATCGGCTGGAACATGTTTGGCATGTAACCCCCGATATAGTTTGAATTTGGAGGTGGGTAATAGTCAAACGGATATAGTGGATACACTGGGAAGCCAGCAGTAAGATGAGGAAAGTTAACAAAGTTCTCGCTACTCTGGTTGATCTCACTTCCTTGGAAGTTCTCCTGGTTGATGTTGCTTTGATTGTTGTTGTCCCCGGCGCTGTTCTGGGTGGGCCCGCCGTTGCTTCCAAAGCTGTTGTTGGACCACATCTTTGGACATGAAATAAGCGGTGTTTTCAATCTAGACGACTCCTTGGGATAATACCTTCAGTGTTACCTTTTGGTAGAAAGTTTCGTGGAAGACGCCCAAGTGTGAAAACTCGCGGCATCAAATCTTGATGGCTGATCTGGTTGAAGAAGTGCAAGCGAGACGGGCATGAGATTAGTACTGGAGTTCTGTGATGGATCCTGTAAGAGGTCTATCTAGTCGATCTAGTTCGTATATCTGTGAGATCTGAGTAAACAATGCCAAGGAAGGATTCTAATAGAAGGTTTGTGTGGACCTGAGAGATCTGGGAATAGACCTAAGCACGAGGCCCCTGTCTTCCTGGTAAATAGTGGCCCAGCAGCAATCTGCAGTGGTTAAAATCAACAACGGTATTAAAGTTGCTGCGGAGAGTAAACTAGCAATTCTTGCAAGGTAGGCTCCCCTTACGTTGTTTCGGGGCTACCTGCATATTAAACTGAGACAGGTAGCTTGAGGTAGGGAAGCATGCAGAAAACGGTTTGGCTATGCTTTATTTTCGGTTTGATGGCGGATGTAGAAGCGGAGCGGACAAAGACGTGTTTAGTAAAGGTGTGCGGAGTTATGGTGTTTGTTGTCGTTGGCCGGACTGGGTTGAGTGCCGAAAGCGACTTTATTGAAAGAATTTCCTACCGTCCACTCACAAAATGAGTACAACAAGCATCCGGCAGCCTAAATCAATCATAAGTAGAAACAGGGGCTGAGAAACACTATTTATATTTGATATTACAAAAATAGAAGGCACTCACTCTGCCGTTAACCTAAATACGCTATGCAGGCGGAAGGAACGATGCAAACAGAACTGCCTGGATAAGTCCATACATAACCATGTACATAACTACGCCCCTTTCCCAACCGCTCCACCTACCTCCTGCTTTCGCCTTCCCCTCAGCCTGTCCAGCGTCTATTAAGCTATATGCCAGCCACAAATACCACACAGGCGAAGCAGATGCTAGGCGCGTAATAATCTGGACATGGTAATTGGTGATCGCGAGCACCGCGAGAACAATCTGCGGATACGCCAGGCTTCTAAGTAGGCGGATCGTGCGTTGTGAGAGGGCGCGTTCAGCAGGAGTAACTTTGTAGTGGTCAACCTTGTGCGAGGGTCTGGTCGTTTCCCTTGATGTGAGGTCTACCGTGCGGAGACCCGAGGATAAAAGAATCACAAGGGCTGGTGCCGCAAGAAGGAAGAGCGGAATGTTGGATGCCTTCCAGTAGCGGAGGAAGCCGACGTCCCTACCATTCATGTTAGCACCTGGATCCGGAGGAGACAAAGGATGGACATACCAGTAGTGTTCCTGCACAAAGGTGTAAATACTAGGAGCCAAGCTCGCGCACCACGGCCGAGGTGAGGCGGAAGAGCAGTATTCTTGGTACGCAATGTACTGTGGTAGCAAGAAGCCGACAGCGATGCAACACCCACCAAGTCCTACAGCAGCCAATCGTCTGATTTTCTGGACTGACATCCCCTTTGTAACGCTCCAGGCAACCACCACCGCTTCCTCCGCAAACACAATGCCATTTAGCAGCGCATTACTCCTCACTGTGGTTGCCAACCCAAGCGTCAGGCCCGCAAGAACCACGAACCCATCCTGCCTCGCTGAAGAGACAGCACCAACAGGCACACCCCAAGCAAAAAACAGAATCCCGACAAACGTTAAAAACGCAGCGGTGCTCTCCCCGCATGGGGCAGAGAGAAAGATTCCGGCGGGCGAGAGGATGTGCAGGCATCCGGCGATAAAAGCTAGCTGTGGCCCGGATGGGCCAGGGAAGATGGCGCAGGCTAGGTGGTAGAGCGCGAAGACCGAAAGGCCGTGGGAAGCGTGGGCGATGGTGGCACCTACAAGGCTTTCAAGGGGGAGGTAGGCGAGGGAGGTCTGGCCGAGGTCTGTGGGTTGTTAGTTCGTATACGAGGATATATATGGAGAGAGGGTTACCGGAGGAGAAAAAGGAGATCAGGTTCGTCCAGCCCCATGCAAATGCCCATTCCTGCTCATAGAGATAGCCGCGTCTCGCGACTGTGGTGAAGTAGATGGCATCCCATGATGTCAGTTTCTCAGCGAGGAGCTCGAAAAAGGTGGTCAATGATGAGCCATCATTGGCGGGAAGGGTGAGAAGGCTGGCAGATGTGTCGTAACCGGGGCCAGGGCTGAAGAGGGCGATTAAGAGGACTAGGGACTTATATGCTATGAATAGGTAGAAGAGGGACTGGTGGGGGGAGTCCAGAGGCCGCGTGAGGAAAAGGGGCTTTGGCATTGGGGCGGTTGTGGCTGGTTGGCCACGGTCTTTGATGGCGGATGCCCTGAAGGGTTCCAGCGGTTCAAGGGAATTTATATACATCACGTGACACAATGGTATAAGTTTGATTTCTACAAATGTACGACTTACTGGCCCAAGCATTGTACAAGCAAGATGCAGCTATCCTTGCAGTTGTCCATCCTGCGTTATCCTACGTTTTGTCCATCAATGGCTGATTGAGTGGTTCCTTGGAATTGCCACGAAGTATGGCTTTGCGGCATCCTCGACAAACTCCCTGTTGTCTCCCAGTCAATCATTTCATAATGGAAAACAATATTTGCTTCTTGTTCTTGTATTTGTCTTGTTTGATATTCCTCCATTTGCTCTGGTATACATATATAGTCTTCCCAAATCCCAATACGCCGCCAATGCACTCATGCCGTATCCTACAATAGTGGCTCCCAATATACAAGTATTTCCTTCCGTAGGCTCTTTCGAAATCGTGCTTGCACTCTTCCGGCTCTCCTCATCCTGATATACAGTAGCTTCACATCTTCCGCCGCGTCCTGCGCTCCCTTCACTTCCTCTTCCTCGGTCCGACAATCTGCGGGTACATTCTCGACAAATGGTAGTTGATAGTGTTCTTCTTCACATCCTTCGGTCTCTGTAGTTGCAGGATTCATCAGCAATCCGTCCCATCTCGGCGCGCGCTCTATCCTGCGAATTCTGGAGTAACTTACCGGTTTGTCCATGCATGCGCGCAGTGATGTCTCCAAGGCGCTGCAGCCCGCCACGCTGTACCCCGAAGAAGCCCAGCAAGCTATTGTAAGTTTCCGTTAGCAAATTGCCCCATTTGCCCTTAGTTATAAACGTGTTTGGCTCTGGGGAGACCTACTGAGAACAGAAGTCATGATTCCCAAGCACGGGTTGCTATTGTTCTGATTCGGCCTCTTGACACGAAGCTTTGGCAGAGGTGGGAGACGGGCCGTCACCGCTTTCGGTACAGCTACTTTCTTTGGCGGCATCTTGGAAAATCCTCAGACAAACTGTTTCTCTTGAGGGCGAATGCTGAGAGATCTTGAACTGTCGCGAGGGATGTCGTCCCAATTGGTCCCCCAAAAACTTTCGAGGATCAATCAGGCACAAAATCAGGCACAAACAGCTCGGTGACGCTAGTGCGTACTTGGGATAGCGGTTGGCCGGTGCGCTGCCGAAAGAAGTGGTGGATGTAAACAAACGAAGAAACTCCCAGTCGATAACAGACAGAGTATTGTTCTCGACGGGACTTATCCTTAATTTACGACTTTGATGCGGTTTTGACGCGTGTATTTTGAGGGCACGAAGGATTTAATTTTATTCCTTCTATATTCGCGAACTCTGCACCCCGATTTTATGTTCTAAACTACCTGTTCCGGCGAATAGAATAGCAGCGACAATGGCTGTGTTGGAGGGTCCTAACCTGCAAGACTGGTATGTACTAACCACTACTTATCTATAACCACATCGAGTGCTTATAATGAATTAGGAATATCAGCAAGTCTGCATTTCTACCTCCTGCAAATCGCGGATCGATTCGTGCCTGGGACCGCGCGAAGGTGCCCTCACGTGCCCCTCGACTACACGGCAAGAAGGTCTGGAAGAAGGTTGCCCGAGCCTTTGGGAAAGATACAAACGACGAGGAGGCGCAGCTGGAGTTACAGAAGGAGGGCACGGGATCGAGGAAGAAGTCAAGGGCAACCAGCGCGAAACAGAACATAAGGGATGCGGAGTGGGATGGCACGGAATGGGAGGGCTTCCCAGATGAGGTCAGCACTGCTGCTGAAGGCGCGGTACAAGCTGGGGATGATGAAAGCTCAATACAAGACGACCTGAAGTTTGTGCCGAGGAAAAGGAGGAATGACAACAAGGTCGTCTCACCGAAGAAGTCCCTCCGCCAAACCACACTCAACATACAGGCGCAATCCGACACGCTACAGATATCCCCCGAAGACGCCATTAAGAGAGCTACGCGGCCGCGGAAATCTCTAAGAAAGAGTCTGAGGAGATCGATGCTCATCGACACCGAAGCTGTTACAGTCCCCCCTCAGACCGAATCTCCAAAAACCGTCCCGGATTTCAACCTCGCGAACGAAGCCTCAATGCTGGAAGTCTTTTCGCCAGTGATTTGGTCACCGTTGAAATCCCCCGGAAAGAAGCAGAGGCGCGCCGCGAAAGAGCAGAGGTCAAGCGCTGGAGGGGACCTTAGGCTCTCGGGAGCTTTCTTCGCTGGTGCTGATGATGAAGGCTCAGCACTCAATGGACTCAGTACAGAAAATGCAGGGATCATGGGAACCCCTATTCGTGCCGCAAAGGCGACAGCAGTACCAGCAACCGCCCCTCCCAAGGTCCACCTTAGCAGGAGCGAACTCGAGAATCAAATGGTGAACTTCTTCACCCCTATCGCGAAGATGAAGAAGGTGAAGAGGCGGTCATCTCCTATCAAAAGCTATCTGCAGGAGCTTCTGGAAAAGAAATCGCTACCTCTTGAGCCTCTAGAGAAGGAGACCGAAGAGCGTCTAGCATTGGCTGATGATCACATTTCTACTGGGGCTAATGATGTGGAGCAAGGTCAAGAACAAAAGGACGAAGCTTCCGCAGAGCCTGCCACCTCTGAGAGTGATGCCCCAAGCACTGATGATGTTCAAGAAACACCAGTAGACCATGAAGAGGATGTTACAAGTCCTACAGACACTATATCAGAAGAACAAGAAGCAACAGATACGGAAGCCAACGACGCCTCCGAGGACTCAGAACCAGCAGAAGCTGACCACACCTCTCCCACCCAGCCCGAGCAACCAGTCTTCGAGCACACCGAGGACGCCACTCACTCGGACAGCCCATCCGAATCAAGCGAGTCCGCAGACTCCCACGAGAGTGCCGAGTCTGCCGAGTCCGCCTCCTTCACCCCCCCGACTGTAGACTACGACCACGACGACACCGATATGCTGCGCTCCTTCCTCACCCGCGTGCAAGCCTCAAAAGCTTCCAAATCTTCACCGAAGCGCAAGCGCTCCCCACACTCCCCCTTGCGCATCCCGCTGGGGGATATGGATAGCAACCTCTCCCCCTCTCCCGTAAAGACCGCCTCGAAAGAGCCCATCGACCCAACGTCCAGCTCGCCTGTTAAGCGGTCGAAGCGACTTAATTTGTCGACACCTGCTGATGACCCGACGGAACCGCAGAGTATTCGCCGCAGCGGCCGCACAAGGCTCCCTGTTAAATCAGCGGCGCCGGGCGCACCTAGTTTTATCCCGATGAGGAGGCTTGGAGGGGAGGATACGACGCTTACGCTTGGTGGGAAGAATGAGGTTAAGGAGCTCGCTGCGCTAACGCGGGTGAATACAAGGAAGAATAAGGCGGGTGCACTAGGCGCCATGGAGCTGCTAGCAAAGAAGGCGGAGGAGAAGGATGACCCTGTGCTGAGACAGCGGTTGCTGAAGGAGGTGTTTGATGAGAAGGAGAAGAAGGGGAAGGGGGGGAAGGCGAAGAAGGCGGTGGTGTGGGCAGAGGAGCTGACATGTGTGAGGGAATTTGATGAGAAGAAGATTATTTCGAAGAGTATTGCTGGGCCCAAGGGGGCGAAGAAGAAGAAGACGGTAGTGGCGGAGGAAGATAAGGAGAAGGAGGCGACCAAGGTTAGGGTCGGGATGGCGAGTTCGAGGGAGAGCAAGATCGCTCTCGGGATGGGTGTTAATGGGACTCCGGCGCCGAAGAGACGTATCCGGGAGCCGAGGGTGAAGGTGTGAAAGGGGGCCATATACCCGGACGTGTGAAGACGGGAGAGGAGTTTGATTCAAGGCGTTTAGTTTCCTACGGAGTATAGGCGTTTCACTGGCGAGGACGGATGGGCTGGGCTGGTCGAAAGGAAATGATGAAGATGTTCAAACCACCAGCTTGCCGTGATTACCACTGTATGTCTCAGCGGCCTACAAACCTGGGGAAGCTGAGATCTCGCAACTGTTCCTCCTTTCGTCCCTCCAGAGTCGTTGCCACCATGCGTCGCCCTCACCGACGTCGCATCGGCTTCATAAGTACTGTACTGTACACACCGCTGAATCACCGCGTCTCCCCCTTCGCCCCATCTCGCATAGCCCCCTTGTAAACCCTCATTCCCCTGATCTCCTAGTACGCACTGCAACCTCCCGTCCATCCACCCAATCTGCTAGCCGCGTAGCCATAGCCGTCATCGCATTTCCCGGCACGCCCGGATGTGTGGAATTACCAGCTGGGGAGAAAAGGTACTGTACTGTGCTGGAGGTGTGAGGGGAGATCACCAGCATCGCCGCATGCCAGGAACCAGACACGGGACGAAGCGGATGGCGACAGTGCCGGCTGCCGTGTTGAGGCGCATTTTGGACGCCTGTGTGGCTGAAGACGGGAAGAGGCGTTTCGACGGTGAGGGGGGAGGGGGGTGGTGGTGGGTACGGCGGGATGGGGAGGGGGTGTTTACTGATCGCTTGCTGGTGATGTGCTGGATGTACTGTACCTTACGAGTCGTGGACGAGATGAGATAGTGGAGTTATATTTGATATCCCTCGCAGCGATAGATCGTCCCGTTGGTATTGTTGTTGTCGTAGTTGTTTACTTTGCAGAAAATTGCTGGGCGGTACTTACTTGTGGTATTGTTGTTATGTACTGTGTAGGCACGACAGGACAGGAAGGAGGATACAGGACGTAACGCAAAGCCCGATGCGCATCTCAGGGGGAATCGGAAGGGAAACCTGGCAGGACGAGACATCGTTCGTGCTGCATCTGGATTTCCTTGCTTTTCTTCAGCACCAGTAACTGCCGTTGCAGTGCTAGACAGGACAAGAGACAGGACAACTTTCAGTCTCGTCCAGTAGACAGTATTGTCTCTCTCCTGAGACACTGAGACACGCAGCCGCCACCAGCTTCTACAGCACTATTACAGTAAAATCCCCATAGTACGTGCAATCCGTACCCACCTCTTCCCGTCCCAGATCCCCGCAGGCCAAACCCCTAGCTCCGGCCCTCGACAGGTGCGCATCATACCCGCCCGAGTCAGTGGTGGACAGTAGCACAGCATCGGCTCCGCGGCAGCGGGCCACAGCCAGGAGAATGCAGGTAACTAGGTCCTGTACAGCTTCTGCAGCGCCGGAAGAGGTAAGCAGGCTCGACGCATGCAACGGCGGGGGATCGGCCGGGTCCCCGCGTAGTGCCTAGGCGCTGCCGTCGTCTGGGAATGGGAAGGGCGGGTTCCCGATGCGTCGGCGTGCGTGGGAGGCGGCGGGGAGTGCTGGTGTCTGGTAGTGGACGAATGAGGGGGCGGCGCCGTGTCTTGGGTGCGGGATGGGCGGGTGAAGGGGATGGGATGGTGACGGTCGTCGATGGTAACATCGCCAGACACGACGACGGCGATAACAGGAGCAACACACACAGTGTAGTAGCACCCTTAATAGTATCGACCAAGGACCACACGTGGAACACCTGCGTGAGCACAGCACCGTATCGATGGAAACATGTCCGAAGCGGGTCAGCATGTCTCATCCCACCTTTTCTCCTCCCCACAACCTATTGTCTTCCCTATCCCATCGCAGTGAGTCCTGCATGAAGCCGTCGTGTCCTCTCCCCAAAACAGCAGCCGCCTTCGAGACGGCGACCCAGATAGGCCAGACTCTGGAGCGGCGGCTGTACCGTCGTGGGGTCGCGGCGGCTCCTTTGCGAGACAGATCGGCGCGCCGTATGCACACGCGATCGAAAGCGTGTTGAGGCGCCGAGACGGTGGGTAGAAGGTGAATGGTCAGTGGGTAGGATGCAAGACATGCAGCGCTGGCGTGCCGCTGTCGAGGCACGAAGTGTCATAGCTTCTGGATTGTTGGTTTCCCCTCCTGGAGAGTGGCTTCTGCAGCAGCACAGGGCGGGCGTAGGTCTTAGGACGGGTGTGAGCTGTGATGCTTGTTGCTGCTTGTTGCTTGGTGCATGAGTGTGAGGGCGCAGAGACAGGCGATGGTCTGGGCGCTGACGATCGATGCAGGTCGGCGCAGAAGCAAGACGATGGCGATGGCGATGGCGATGGCGATGAGATGAGATGCGATGGCCGGGAGGGATCGGTTCCATGGAGGCGCTGGGTAGATAGAGACTGGTCAGATTGTTGTGGTGTTTCCTGAATGTACTCGAGTACAGATGGTTCCGGGTATCTGGGTATTTGGAATCTTTTGATGCCGGATGTTGGAAGTCAGGATGTCTGGACGCCTTTATTGCTTGGCTTTGAGCGTGCCTATTGAGAGTGTCTATCGCAATGTGACTTCTCACTGTACGGGGAGTATTTTGCTGTATACGGTGGTATATACGAGAGCAATAATCTCCTATGCCACTATCACGACCAGTGTTATTGGCAGTGATAGTTACAGTACCACTGATTTCCTCTTCCACGGCCTCCAACAACAACCTTTCTTCTTATGGCACCCTTTAATTGTTCTTTTTAACAGTTAAACCCTATTATTCGCTTCTCCGACGATTATTCGTTACCCATTACCAAACTCGGTATTCCCAAATATACCAACCCTGCCTCATATCCCCCTCTCGAGCCTCTCTCGTCCCGGTCATGATATCCTCCAATGCGTGGGTTCCACCAGTAACAAACCCCGACCGTCCCCCGTTCCCCGGGTTCGATCCCCCCCTCGCCCACCCCTCGCACCTCCCTCGCCCACAAACACCCTGTACCCTCCGTTCCTGTAGCGCCAGATTTACAGCGCTAGGTACCAGAAAACCAGCCATACCGCTTTACTACCACACTCTAACGCCGCACCATGACCACACACACAACCACAAGTTCCCACAATTCCCAGCAGTTCCCAGCGTTCCCACTCCCCCTCAGAGCACTGACTGTACCTACAGATACACCCCCTGGCACTCGTCAGATGTCGGAAATGCCCTAGAAGAGACACGCCACTCGCTGCGGCCGGGGTGCGTCGACCCATGTCCAGTACTAGTACTCCTGTACCTACTTTGGGAGCGTAACTTCTACCGCACGGCACAGCGGCGCAGGACGGGGATCAGGGGTCTCAGGGCCCAACAGACCGGGCGTGTGGGTGCACTGGCTAGGCGATCGGGGCGGGCTGGATGGGAACGGGCGAGGGGGGATGGGATAGACAGCGTCGAGACAGGACGGAGTGGAGGAGGGGGATGATGTGCTGATGCGTTGAGGGTGGCCGGGGGGGGTGGATATGAATAGAGGGGTGTTCGCACACTTTCTTGAGGAGGGGAGTTGAGATAACGAACCATCGAATGCGTTGATTGTAGTGACGACGATTTTTGGGAAGATATACTGCTGTCGACTTGTCTATACTGGTTCGACGACGAGGGATAGTGACTACGCAACGGAAATTCGAACGCACGCAGGCATTTCTTTCTTGCTGGGAGAGCAAGACTTGATTTGACGCGTACAGACGCAAGACAGAAGGAGGGATATATTGCCATCGAGATGTGTCCGTTTACACAGGTCCGCTACAAGTGCGGGCATCAAGTCTACACAGTGAGGGCGTGGTGTGAAAAGTACGAGAGGACGCATATCCGGTGCAAGGTATATGTTGTTGCCTATGAGAGACGGTATGTTTTGTGTGTTTATTCGCAGTTCTCACTTCGGCTGCCTTCGTTCCATTCTGTAGTTCTCTGTTCGCAGGTCTCACTTCCATCTTCCCCCTCTTTACAGTTTTCACATCTACATCCCATCTTCTCCCTCTATATATCTCTCTCTATGTCCACCTCAACAACAAACACTAACATCCCCTCAGAAGCTACGCCTGCGGTCCATGCCGACCCGCCGTCGAGGCGCCCTGGATGGAAGCCCTCAAGATCCCCATCCTCACCCAACGCCGCCTCAGCCGTGTATGGCGCCAACAGCCACCCCCTCGCCCCGTCTGGAAGAGCCCATCATCCATCAAATGCCCTCCATCAATGAAATGGGCAGACCACCGGCGGTCCATCCTCACACCACACCATCAACAACACTCACATCACCGGCGTCACTCGCCAGCACTGCTGGTAGCATAAGGACATATTCAACGACATACATAAGATTACACATACGATACAATGATACATATACGATAAAACTGGCGGCTAGATTTGGTTACATATCCCCATACCTATACCCATTCACATATGCAAAACAATACACCATCATCAAACAGGAGCAACACGGCGAAACAGGCGAACAAACACAGGGGGCAACAGGAGCAGCGGCGGTATCCGCCAGCGAATTTACTTCCTCCTAACCTCGGGAGTCAAAGCATATTTTTTTTTCTTTCCAAATTTTACAATCTCCTCGGAAAACCCAACCGAGTGGGAAACCGGGGCGCAAATCAGGCGTGTGACGATGGGAGTGGGACACTTTGGTGGAACGGAGGGGCAAAGAGAAAGGGCACGTTCTGGTAAACAGCGCGATGACAGGGGCAGTACACCGCCGACAGGGGCACGGGCTCTGGGTGGGTGGCATTGCGATGGGACATGGATATTGGAGTATGACAGGGGCTGTCGGTAGTGGGACGTGGGGGGGGGGCTTACTTACTTACTATTACTGGGACGGGGGCGGTGTATATTGCGGTTTCGTTAATATATATTCACGTTTGTTTTTCCGTAACGTGGATTCATTGACTGGGTGATATTCTTGTTCCAGCAAGCGCGGGCTGATCGCGTTATCTCGATGGGGGGACTGCGATTACGACATCTGGCTGTTATCTCCTCCCATCGCACACTCCCACCTATCTCTTCCCCCTCCAGAGATTGTAGACGGAGACAGAGTCCGAGTCCGGAGATGCCTGGAGATGCGTGTACACAACAACATGACCCTCCCTTCCCCCCCACCGGGAGTCAGACCCCTATAGACTGGTTCTACCAAAGCCACCCCTGTTTAATCTGCTCAACTCCCTTAACTCCTACCCAAGGGAGTAAGTTGGGGAGTGCCTAACCACACCACCGTCGTATTCCCAGCGTCGCAACCCCCGCTACACGGTGGCTGGCGTCCCGACCCAAGTGCTCGGTGCGCGGGCTAGCGCTGATCCCTTCCCACCCGGTGCCTGGTTAGGGCATACCTCGCTATATCTCCGTGCTTAGTCGCGGTAGATGAGATGAGGGTAGGAGGGATCGGGAGGTGGTGGGAGACAGTAGAATGAGGGCCAAGAGGGACGAGCGGTGATCAGGTGGGAAGGTTAGGTTGAGGTAGTTTGGGAGTTGGCCGTGGAGTTAGGGACGTTTGGTTTTTTTGGTTAGTACTCGGGACGGTGCGGCGGAGTGGTGCGAGGTACGGGGTACGGGTGCGAGAGAGAGCGACGACCGTTACCAAGAAGGGGTCGCGCAGCGAGTGGAGGGAAATTAGAAGTGCCGACAACCGGCGAAAGAGGAAGGAAAGAGGGAGGATGGATGAGTGAATGATGGACATTAGATGGAAGGAAGAACTCCCAGTGAGGAAGCGTATGATTGACAGAGTGTGACGGCATAGGACATGATCTCGCTGATGCGACGCTGATCCCGTATGCATCGTCACGTTACCCTATCGCTCATGCGGATCGTGATGCACTGCCCACGACGGCACAGGAGAGTGTCACTATTACCGTCGCTGTCACAGCCACCGTGCCTTCCACGCATAGCCCGATGCGACGTCAAGCAGGAACCTCATCTCCGGGGCCATCATCGCTGCCATCATTCCTGGTATCAGCACCAAATCCCGCTCCAAAGCCCCCTCCAACATCACCTAAAATCGACATGTCACTTTCCAAACCAACAGTCCTCAAACCCAACAGTCCGGTTCACCAACCACAACCCCCCTCACCCCTCCACCAGGGCTCCTGTCACCTCCACATTCCCATCATTGACTTCCTAATGCAGCCTGAAATAGCGACGCCCCGACCCGTGGGTATGGTTCGGCCGTGGGTCTCATATAACGATGGACACGCCGCGATGTGCTGCGAGATGAGACGCGCCGGCAAGAGGGGCAGGGCGCCGCGGAGGAGATGCTGTAGGTCAATTAGTCGATGGCGGCAGGGAGTTGGAATGGAGCAAGTATTTGGAAGAGCTGTCTGGTTATGGAAAGATGGCGGGGGGGAGTGCCGATGGAGTGACGGGCACCCTGTGTTGTTGGTATGCGTGGTGTTTCATTGCGCGAGAGGGTACCTGTTTGTTTCATGGACGTCCTTGGTAATAGCTAGAGTTATCTCCCGGTTCAAGCCGATGTCTTCGATTCCGCTGCTGTCGTTCTCATGATCAGCGAGCGAGGTGGTGGAAGGGAGGTGGATGCCGTACTGGTCAAATCTGTGAGTGATCCCCATCCGTGACAACCGTATATTGTCATACTTGCCCCGTCGACAGGATTGAAAGATGTAGTCAGTGTAGTAGCATACAAAGAATGAACGCAACCCCTTTTCTATTTAATGCTCCTATATGGTATCTGTAGATTCTCGGGGCGGGGTTACCAAAAAAAAACGCGGTTGACAGCGGCATTGGAAGTCGTGCATCAGTCAAGCGGGCGCGACTCATTCACCGACATACAACTAGTACCTCATGCCCTCAACACACACAACAATCACCACATCCCCAAACCACCAAATCACATCATCACAAGAAAGAACAATAACCTCTATACATCTATCTACCCCCGCACCCACCACTCCAACCAACAAAACCCTCAAAAAACGAACACAAACCCGGAAAATATGCCCGCTATATGACTCCCCCCCCACCCAAGCCATCAATGCGCACTGCTATGCCGGTTTCCAAGCCCCCAAAGCCTGCTCCTGTCCATGCCATATCGTATATAACCCTGCTCCCATTCATTCATCCAGCCTAGCTCGTGTTCTCCATCCATGAAATTTATGTTCTTTCCCAAAGTGAAAAAAAGGGGCATCAAAATATGCACATGTTTATACGTCTGCTGTTCACACCCATCCATATCCCACACCCCCCCCCCAGTAATCGTTGATCAAGCGAAGTAGCTCTTCCACAACACGCCTTCCAGATCCTCCAGCTGCTCAGGTGTAAAGTACTAGAAACCCGTTAGTCAAATGTCCTAAAAAGCAAAAGCTGCAACAGCAAAATAGAATGGAAGAAAACATACCTTCTGATCAGTCCCCCAAGTATCCTGCCTCGTCTTCTTAAAATCCGCCAAAACCCCCTTAACCGTCTTCCCCACCGCCCCCGCATCCGCCGCCGCCCTCCTCGCCAACATCGCCAACACCCCCGGCATCCACGCCGGCGGCGGCGTCGCATACGGGAACGCCTGAACGAGCGCTCCCAATCCCAGCACCGCCGCATGGCGCCTCAGGACCTGCTTCGCATGGTCGACTGGTGTATCTGTTCCCGGTCTCTTGCGGGGCATCGGGTTCGCGTCTAGGAGATCAGAGAACTCCTTAATCAACGCCGTGATGGCGGAGGTGCGGAGCGCAAGTGGTGAGCAGCGGATCATACCTGCCAGAGTAGTGGCGGCGCCCATGCGGACTTCGAGTTGGGTGTCTTGCAACATGGCGGAGACGGCCGCGAAGAGGGCGGATTGCTGGGCTGGGGCGATGAGGAAGATGCGTCGGAAATAGAGGACTTGCATGTTAATCAGCGTGCGCAGACGCTGGTGCCAAGAGGTGCTGGAGCGTCCGATGCGGATTAGTGCGTCGATGAAGGCAGCGTCGCTGCCGCGGATGGGGATGTTGGGCAGGTGGCGGTAGACGTGGTAGGCGAGGCGCTGGAGTTCGGGGTCTTCTTTGACGTCCATCATGTGGAGGAGCTCTTCCATGAAGGTGTCGGCGAAGAAGGGGAGGAGGGACGTGCACTCGTATGAGCAGAGCGTTGTGTCGAGCCAGAGCATGACGGTTTTGGAACCGGAGGTGTATGATGACGGTGTTTGCTGGCCTGGGGTGCGCTCCGTGCGCCACGTCCCGAGTTGCTTGAAGACGCCTGTGATGGTCGCGGCGAACTCGTCGGTGGGGACGTAGGGCTCGATACCGATGGTCGACGCGGACTTGTTCGCTGCCAGCAGTGTCGGCACGTCCTTGAACGACTCGTAGTAGCGTGTGCGGAAGACGGTTGCTAGAGTGCGGCCCATCGCCTCGCGCACGCTCTTGTACGGGTGGTCGATGTGGTCCAGGAAGTCTTGCACGATCGGCTTCTCAAGGCGGAAATGCCACCCGGCGTCTGCGATGGCGAACTCCAGCAGCTGGATCTTCGAGCTCTCCTTGAATGCCGCATTGGATGTCATGTCGAGACGGAATGCCGCGAGGCGGTCCACAATCTCCCTTGACCTCCGAGGATCCTTCGAGTTCGTAATCAGATGCAGACATGTCATCCAATAAGCAATGTTCTCCGGCGTCAACCCATCCGCAAACACGCTCTGCATAATCGGCACCGCGTAGCCCCAGATCTTGTCGCGCAGCTCCAGTGGCTCGTCCATCACGCCGGCGATCAACGCGCCCACGATCTCCGCAGTCGCGCGGTGCTGGTGCTTATCACTACCGTCCTCGAACACTTTCGTCACCTCCTCCTTCACGTCCTCCAGCGTCGCCGCCGTCAGCCCGTCATACAGCAGGTCAAACGTGTGCATCAACAGCATCACGCTAGCCATACGGAACTGGTCCGACCGCGTGTCTCGTGGCTCCTGCTTCAGGTATGCGAAGTACTTCGCATACCACTCGCGCGTGATCAGCTTGCCGATGCGTTTACGTGTCGTCATCTCGAGCTCGTCGTACCCGTCGAAGCGCTTCGCTGGGCGCGCCGTGAAGGCGTTGAACTTGTTGCCCCACACGAGCCAGCCGGGATGGTCGCTGTCGACGAAGTACTCTGGCATCGCCGGGTCGGCGAAGCTGTCAAGGAAGTTCTGCGTCAGGTTCGGGTCGCTTCGGTCGACAGGCACCACGATCTTGTTTGGCTCCGTCTCCTTCTCCAAGAGGAAGTTCTTGTACTCGTGCGCGTACACGGCACGGAGGTCAATGGTCGAGAAGATGCGTGTGAAGGCCCCCGAGTAGGAGGCGCGCAATCCGGGGTGTGTGTCTATGGCGCCCTGCACCGAGATGGCGATGAACGAGTCCGGCGCGATGGTCTCAAAGCGCAGTCCAATATTATTGACAAACATCACGCAACGGCCCGCAACAGCCCAATGCGCAGTCTTCATCATCTCAACCAGCTCCTCCGCAAACTCTGCCTTTTTCGCCTCGACCGCCGCGCGGCGCTCGACAATGAAGTCGCGTCTGGTGTTGATTGCTGCGACGACCGACTCGGATGGCTGGATATCCGCCAGCAACTCCTCGTCCAATATCACCATCCGCTCCAGCGGCCTCCCAAACTCGGACAGCGCGAACAGTGCGCCACCGGTCAGCTTCTGGATGGATGCCTTATCCACGGCGCATGCCTCAAGATACAGTCTAATCATCTCTGGCGCAACCCGCCAATCCTTTGAGATAGTCTTGAGCAGGCTTCCAAAGAGCAGCGTATAGAGCCCACCCTTGACGCGATCGAGGTCTTTCGCCGCAAGCGCAGCCTTGAACGCCTTCAGGAGCGGAGGAATAATCAATGGACGCCCCCCAATGAGCACCTTGAGCGCGGACTCCGCCGCCGCCTGCGCATTTCGTCGCACCTCAGTGTAGAGCGACATGCTAGACTGCGTGAGGTCGAGAAGCAGTACTTTATCGGTGCCGCACTTCTGTCGGCCCGACGCATTATGCCTGACGCGCTGGAGATGGTATACGCTGGCTCTCTTAATGAGAAGCGGCCGCGGGTAGTTCTTGCGTAGGCCGCTGACCTTGAACGGGTTGATGTCGGCATTGTACAATTTTATCACGCGGTCGAGCGTGTGCGCCGAACGTTCAGTCCCGACATCCGTGATCCAGACTTTGTATGCGCTGTATAGCGCCGTGAAGCACGCCACGTCGTCCTCCTGGTGTTGATTGAGGAACGCATGCGTGCGGGACAGCAGCTTCCCAACCTCGCTGCGAAGCACGTGGATACGCACGAATTCCGGGCTGTCAGGCTGCAGGAGGTACCCCGCCTGGTAATGGAACTGCGGGCGGGTCTCATCATCATCGCCTTCAGCAAGGAGACTATTGTCTTCATCATCCTCGTTCCCATCCGCATCTGTCATATCCAGATCGCGGTCCGCATCACCCTCACCATTCGCCTTATGCGCGCCGCGCTCCCCAGACGCCTCCTTGGGATCGAACAGTGCCGAAAGGCCCGAGATGACGAGACGCAGTTGTGTCAGGTTGCGAGACACCTCGTCGGACCAGACCTTAACCTTGCCGCTGCGGCTCACAGACGGATTATCGCTCATCAGATCCGTTAACCTATCCGTGGCCGTCTTAACCTGCGACTCGAACAGCTCGACCGCGAAGGCAATCTCTTCCTTGGACGGGCGATGCCAGTTGATGGTAAGCTCCGACAGCGGGGTCTGGCGGCCCCAGTCTTGCGCGTCGATGCCGCGTGCGATCACGCTCGGCTCGTACAGTGCGTTGTCAACCGGGTATGTGAGCGTCAAGTTTAGGAGAAGGTGGTGGATGTAGTTGGAGATGTGAACCGTTGGCAACCCGCGGCATTTCTCCTGCATGTACAGCGCGATATCGAAGAGCTCAGTCTTGTAGTCCATGACATCGGCGCCGACGTGTACGATGATCATGCTGAGCATGCTTATGTGCCACACGAGCGCGCGGTCGCGCGGCAGCACGTCGGTGCCGCTACTGCGGTCAGAGGCTGCGCCGTTGTGGTCGATCTCGTTGCGGATTCCGACGATGAGCATAGGCACAAAGGTGCGCAGAGTGCGCTTCGGGTTCGCCTTGCACATTGCGTTTGTCATGAATGCCACTGCGTCGCGAGCTTGATGGACGACGTGTCCGCCTACGAACGCAGCCAGCTTCTCTAGCGCGACTTCGAAGACCTCCGGCGACATTGCGGCGAACAGCGGCGTCAGTGCAGCGGGGAGCGTATTGATAACATTCTCCTCGGGCGACCCGCTCCTGACCCTCGCCGCATCTGGCAAGTTCTCAAGCAGCGTGAATATCTTGCCTAGCAGAGCGCGCACAAACTCCGCAAAGCCCGCCGTGGAGCTACGCAGAATGTTCACCTCGTCCTCGTCGCTGAGCCCCTCCTGGTAGTCCAGCACCACGTCCTGGCCCTCAATCTCCATCTTCTCCATCTCGCCCTGCACCCACTGCATCGCCAATGAGGTATCGTGTATCCCGCCATCCGGCCGAGTGATATCGACGAAGGGAATGCTATACGCGACCGCCTGGAAAAACGTGAGGGTATTCATAGTCTTATCCAGATCATTCGCATCGATGCCGGGCAGCGCAAGCGCCAGCAGCGCCGTGATGTGACAGCGGAAGCCCTTCTCCCTTGCCATAATAGGCGCCACCATTTGTAGGCCCCTCAACGACGAGCTCGTGCGGTGCACCTCTACCAGTCCCTGTAACGACGGGTAGAAGCGCTGTAGCGCACCTGGTAGAATGATGCTCGGCTCCAGGTATGCGAGACCCTGTAAGGCAGAGAGGTAGTGGTTCAGCGACTTAGAGCTCTTGGCGAAGATACCCATGAAGGTGACCTCCTTGAGGCACAGCACGAATCGGCGCTTCAGTGCGTCGTTCAGTCTGCGCTCGGGCGGTGTGTCCATTTCGCCACTGCGCTCGCGGTTCCAGCGCATGACGAAGAAGTCGACGAGGTAGTAGGTCAGCTGCGATAGCATCGTCGTCCAGCCACCTTGGTTCGACGGGTGGAAGAATGTATCCACGGACTCGATCAGACCTTCTAGGTTTGCTAGAATGGAGCCTGGGGCGTCCAGACATGCGGGAGACAGCGACATAATAATCCATCGCGAGATAGTATATGCGATGGGGTGCTTCTTCTTGTCGCGCTCGAGATATATCGCCACGCCGACGCCGAGGTCGACGTTGCCGCTGTACGGCGATGAGGCTTGGCCGACAGGGATTTCGGTGAGGCGTAGGATGGCGGTGAAAATGAGGTCCGATTGCGCCTTTGAGAAGACACCGTGCTCACTAAATGGGACATGCTCGCACGATAGAATGTCTCGTGCAAGCCGGGAGAAAAGGTCGATGAAGATAGTGTCAAAGACCTTGGACCTGTTAACCAGCGCCCACAGGTGGAAGAAGGTTGGTAGGTAGTCGGCCGGCTGCAGTTGCCCCGGCTCGTCTGGCGCCGCTGTCGTTGGCATGAGCACGTTCAGCACACCCCCCACGATAAACGCTCCTGACACCTCCGAGGTCGAGAAGTACGGGAATATCTCCTCAAACATCGCCTGCCGCTCTCGCGGATCAAAGTACAGCTGCGCCAGCATACAGAAGCGTGCAAGATGCCTTGACGGCCGCCTCCTCATATTCTGGTGCGGCGCCGTCTCGGTCGGCAGCACGAGGCTGCGGATCTCACTCCACAGCGGCCGCCAGTCAAGGGTGAGGTCCTTTCCGGGTTTGAGGTAATGCTTCTTCTTGGTGAGCACGAGGAACATGGTGAGGAAGCGCTCCGCGGAAGACGGATCCAGGCCAGGCGCAAGGCTGAGCATGTAGTACAGCTTGGCCAGCTTGACACGCAGCTCGCGTGTGATCTCAAACTTGAGTCCCAGCCAGCCCTTCAGCTCGCGAGTCCAGTGCACCGCACCCGGCGCAAAGTCCTCCGCTCGCACTGCCGTGTATAGCTGCTTCAGGATCTCTTGTAGGGCAACATTGCGTTCGGTATCGGCTTCGACGGGATATGGTAGAAGCTTGAAGTAGGGAAATGTGCGTGGTCGGTAGCGGCGCTCGCGCTCAGAGTCGCTGCTGCTGCCGTCCCAGCCAAGGCCAGGGGAGGTAGAGCGGGAGAAGGCATCGGAGTGTGGGATCTGGGCCTGTAAGCTGCCATTGCCGAAGTTGTTCATTGTGTTTGTATTTTGGAGGGAGTTTGCGCGCAGATCGCTAGGAGGAGAGGTTGGTCGTGTATGACGGTACGCAGCTGCAGGTCTGGGAAGTAGTTAGCTATTTGTGTTTGCCATTGGCGTGCTTGCCGTTGACAAAGGGTGAATCAAGGCTGTGGTGTAGAGTTCCATATTGAAGTATATAGAACTACGTAGATCACAGCCGTGTGGGCCTCTGTGAACAGCGCTAGCATTGGACTCACCTTAAATAACCTCAGCTCACCGAGCCTTTCCTTCCTTCCCTGTCGGCCGAACCAGCCTTCAAGCTTCCCAGCAGCTCACTCAGCCAGCGTCTCCCAAAGGCGCCGTCTATTCCGCGTCACTATGTCAGCCTGGTGCAGACGCAACAATCAATCGGGCTCGTTCTATTCGGTTCCAGTATCTTGGATTCCTGCACAAACAAACAAAGACCGGTTGTGCAGAAGATTGAAGAGGGTGTACAGTGTACAGTTTGTGTAGTGTGGCCTGGTCTCGAGCTCTCTCCACAGCCTTGTTGCATAGGCGCCGTCGGTCCAGCGATTACCTAATGCAGTGTAGTGGAAGCTCGGGTACCAAGCTGCTAAGCGCGGTGGAGGTGGTGATGGAAGTACCGTGGCGAAGTGGTACCGTGCACACGACCTGCTCCTGGCTCCCCACAAAAATGACCTCGTGGGTCTTTTATTATCAACAATACAGGAGACCCGTATAGTGTAGTTAGAATACCGAGGAATATAAAACAAAGTCTCTGTATATTCTCTGTCTGTGCGCTGCGGTATATATGAAAAATCTACCACAAGAAAATCAATAATATCGGCTTTTTCGTAGAATAATCTCAAAAGAGAAATTAGGAGGGTTCTGTGTTCCCCCAGGATCCGGGGCCGCGTCGTCTTTATGAGAAAATGCTAAATACCAGGCTGCAAGAAGCTTTACGCAAGCCTCACTGTCATCCACGGCTGCTGACAATTAACGCCCGTAATATACGTGCTTGTGACACAGGCAACATCTGTGAACCGCCACCAGGGACAAAAATAAGGGGCTGATAATTACTATATTTAAAGTAAGAACATCACTGGTTTAAAAAGCACACGAAAGGCAAGGGGCCGTGATAGGAACCCCTTCATACCCCTTATCACTAACCAGCCAGTAATGCTATCAACATATAAAATCCCTTAACATCAACTAGCTCTCTACACAATCCAAACAATAGTTGTTAATAAATATAGCTATAAAAAACGACAGGAAATGATAAAAACCGAGATAGTACCTATGCTGCCCGAAAGTCTGAAGAGAAGCTGTACATGACAACAGTGATTACAGGAACTATAACTCAACTAGAGGCATTTAATCACTTGTAGCTACAAAAACCTAGATAGTACTCGTGCTACCCAAAAGGCTGAAGAGGGGTTGTACATGACAATAGCGATTACAGCGACTATAGTTAAAGTGAAGGCGTTCAATTACTCGGGAGCTATACTCAGCAAGCCAGCCATTGACAAGTGGAACTAGAGAGATAAGTTCTATTCCCTTAGATTAATCAGAACAGAGTTAGCAAGAAAACTCCTCGAACCCACAAATCATTCAAGTCGTTGAAATTCATCAACTATGCGTTTAGAATAGGCTCTAAACTCGTGCGTGCGCTCGTATTTATAGTGAATAAATGTATTCATTAGATCGGGACGATCAGTGACTAACGAACGTGCTGTAAATATAAATATTCAGAATCACTAGTTTTTTTAGAGCATCATGACTGCAAGAAGGAAGCCCGCACTGAGGCAAACAGTGCTACCCAGTACTTTATTGGCAGACCCAGCATGGACTGGAGATGTCGTACTCGTAGCATTGTCCACTTCCGTGGGCGCTTCAGTTCCCACAGCAGTACCACCATTCACCTCCACCGCCGGGTTCGTCACAGTCACAGCGGCACCTCCTGCGGTCAGGGTTTGTCCTTGGTAGACGACGACGGAGGCAGGTGCGACACCGACGCCAACTTCCGTTGCGCCAATCGCTGGGACCACATACGTGGAAGGGACGGCACCCTCGCTATGGATAACCTCGAATCCAGCAGTGCCGAGACTGACAACTTGCTGTGGCAGTGTTGGTGCGGCGGCGGCTGAAGAGACTTCGACGGGAACGGATACGACGGGAGATGCAACTACGACAGGAGTCTCAGGGGTTGGTTCGTTGACAGCTGGGACCTCAGGGGTTGGCTGGTTGACAACTGGAACCTCGGTGGTTGGCTGATTGACAACTGGAATCTCAGTGGTTGACTCAGTGACAACTGGAACCTCAGGGGTTGGCACATTGACAGCTGTTGTCGCAGTCGGCTCAGGGACAGCAGCTGTGCTCGTAGGAATGTCCGGAACAGCAGTCGGTCCTGTAGCGGCAGATGTAGTTGGTGCTACCGGCGGTGCAACAGGTGCAGTCGTCGACACTGGGAAAAGCCCATCTAGTGTTGGCATAGCATACGGAGGATCGAAGAGCCCGAACTTGTTCCCCACGTTGCCGCAATGGTTCCAGTATGGCAATCCTATTTCCTTGATCTGCTTTGGGATAATGAGGTTTGGATTGCAGCGAACATCAGCGTTCTTCACCGGGTGGGTGTTTGTCATCGCGGCGCTGTCTTGGGTGGTTGGACAGTTTGCGGCGAGATCGCTCAGGTAGAGTTGGCGCGTGGCACGGCGAGTGGTCGCCGTCTCATCGTCGTAGGGGACAAGCGTTGAAACATCGGTGATGTCGAAGCCAAAGATTGCGTTGCTAGTTGTAGGCCCGAGAGGTCCGCATGGATTCCAGCCATAGATGGTGTTAACTACCATGTACACGGAAGGCGACGTACTGCAGGCTTGTTAACGAACTGCTCTACCAAAACTACAGGTCTCTAATGGCCTCTCTTACAATGTATAGTCCAGCTGGGAATCATAGATGGTTGCCGGATAGGAGTAGTTCGTATCCGTTGGCCAGTAGGTGAGCTGAACCGTGCCGGCTTGGCTGTTGGATGTGTTAGTTACAGACTCGAATATACGCCTTGGAGATACACAACGTACATGCTACACCATGGGTCGTTCCATTGGTATTGACTGATAGTCGAATTGTAATAAGAGCATGTGTTGATTGGAACCACCTGCTCCGAAGCTGGCAAGTTTGGGGCCTGAGTGATGGTTGACGGCAGACTGCTAGATGTGGCAGAAACGGCGCTGGAATTGATGGCGCTCACAGAATATGCTGCGAGATATTAGAAGAAGCGCAACGGTATGACTTCGATCCACGGAGGAGGTATTATGAGATACATACCAGCGGCATTAGTAGCCTTTGTGAAGAAGAAGAGCGCGAGCAACGCGCAGGGCGCTGATGCGAACGACATTTAAAACACGCTCCAAAGAGCAAGCAAAGATGTAAGTAAAGACAGTGAGGTAGGTCAAAAACAGGAACAGGAACAGAAACGAAGATCACAGTTGTGGAAGTAAAGAAAGAGGGACCACCGCCACTTAGCTCTTGCCTCGACGCAGGCCTCTACGTAGACCTTGTACTATGGATGGAGACGAGGCGTCACGCTCTGGCACTATCTCGCTGCATCCTATGAATATCCTCCTAGTGAAGGATTCCACATGAAACTAGTCTAGACATTAATTTTAAAACGTATGTATTATTTTGCTGCACATGCCCAACATAACACAGAAAGAACACCTGATGGCTGCATGTTAGTTGAGGCTGAAGTCCGTGTTGCCCCTAAATAACTGGGGTTTCGATCAAGCCCACCAGTTAGATCTAACATATGGCTTCATCCAGGGGACTGAATCCTTCAGTAACGGCCTAGTATCGTATGTGGACATATTTGACGGGTGTAGAACCATCCGAAGTGACTCCATATATTGATGGCGGAAGGTAACCCGTCCCTCCCCACTTAACAAGGCATCGCAAACCCACTTATAAGGTCCAAAATACTCTTCTCCTACATCGGCGAATATTTCATCTCTTAAATAGCACTTTCTCGGTGTTATTCCCTGTCAGTGTGTTAGGTTCACCGTCGCAGCGAATCTTAATAAACCCATAATAACTAGGGGTTAGCAAGGGGTAGCATACGTAGTACACAATAGTTAGGGTTCACATGGCTTACTGAGAGCTTACCTTGGCGTATAATGCTTGACAGGCATGGCATGGTAAGGCGTTCCTGTCTTCTAGATTATCTTCGTTGGCTTGTGAGCGGGACTAACCGGGTAGAACGGCGTCGTCGTGATAGTTTAGGAGCCATGCCACCCCGCCTCCATTGCGAAATGGCTGCATCGTTTTTAACGTCGTAAAGAAACCCAAACCAAAATGTATTCTGCTCTTGGAACACTGCTTTTCACGCAGTGTCTGATCAGAATATGTGATGCTGTTCCAGATAGCGTTGTGGTTCGTGAGAATATAAACACGGTCGACCTAGCGCAACCCCTCGTGATCCCGCCAAGTCAATACTTGTCAGTACATCCGCTTCTCAATGCAATTGTTCGAGAGTTTCTAACATTTTTACGAACTTAGTGAAGGCATCGATGGGCCATGGAGCACTTTCAACTTGCGCGTTGGGACGCCAGAGCAAGATGTCCGCGTTACGATTTCCACAACTTCCCCTGAGACATTGGTGGTTCTGTCTGAGTACGGATGCTCGACCAAGGTCTTCGCAACCATCCCAGCGGGCTGCGCAAGCTCGCGTGGCATGATGTTCAGTCCGAACACTTCGTCGACATGGATTGATAATGGCTTCTTTGGGATCAATCAAAACGGCGTTGGCCTCGAAACCAACCTTGAGTACGTCCAGGCTGCAGATTTTGGAACAGAGACAGTCGGCTTGGGTTTAGTAGCTGGTGCAAATGGTGTTACGCTCAAAAACCAGACTGTCGGAGGCATTGCTTCTACGTCGCCCTTCTACTTGTATGACCTCCTTGATATAGAAGACCCCGATCAAACCATCTAATACAGGCAGAGGAATTTTCGGCCTCGGCACCCAACCAGCTAACCTCAGCTCACTTGGGAATTCCACGGGGCCCACCTACTTCACGTCTTTGAAGAATCAGAATGTCATTCCCAGCCTTAGTTGGAGCTATACAGCCGGGGCAATGTACCGTATGCTACTCATCTTACCCACTACTCTCCATCTTAATACTGACGTTTTCCCAAATAGGACTCAAACAGGTCTATGGGCAACTGATCTTCGGCGGCTACGACACTTCTCGATTTACTTCTAACTCCGTTTCCTTCACCCTCGCCCAAGACGTCAGTCGCGATATAGTCGTCTCTCTGCAATCCATCTCCTACAGCGGCACTGCCCAGGCATCCCTCCTCGCCTCGCCAATCCTGATTTTCATCGATTCCACCGACCCCAACATCTGGCTCCCCGAAACTGCTTGCAAGCAATTCGAAACAGCTTTCGGTCTTACTTTGGATGCTACGACTGGACTATACCTTGTTAATGACTCGCATCACCAGACATTGCTAGCGGAGAACGCACAAGTGAGATTCAGACTCGCGGATACGCCTACCGGCGGGGAAGCAGTTACAATTGTACTTCCATACTCTGCCTTTGATCTTAAAGCAGAGTATCCCATGGTCGCGAACTCGACTCGCTATTTCCCGCTCAAGAAAGCGGCGAATGAAACACAATACACTTTGGGACGGACATTTCTACAAGAAGCGTAAGTTTCCCGCGTCTATTGAGACGATATAATGCTGACGATGAAACTAGTTATCTAACAGTGGACTACGAGCGTGGGAACTTCTCAGTGTCGTCGTGTTCCTGGGTTGAAGGCGCGGCGGCGAATGTCGTTACGATTACATCGAAGGACTTTGCAGTTGTAAGCAGTGGAACGCCGTCGACAACTGGATCAGCAGGAACGACGGGGAGCCCAGAATCGATGAAATCTGGGCTTAGCACTGGTGCTATTGCTGGCATAAGCGTCGCGGCCGCCGTCATCGTCCTCGCCCTTGCCATCGGTGGATTTCTCTTTCTCAAGAAACAGAGACAAAAGCAAGCCTCGATGCAGACGATCACATCAGTGGACCCAAATGATGACGATGCAAACATCGCTGACTCAAAATCGATACAAAGTCATCAACTATCAAATTTGGGGGAGGTGCCGATGCCGAAGCATGAGTATGAGTTGAACGATACCCAGATCTACCAGATGCATGCAGGAGATGAGCCGACGCATGAGTTGAATGATACGCAGATCTACCAAATGCAGGATGCGGGAGGCGTTGTGAATCCGGGATCGGGACATGTAGCTTATGAGCTGACAGGGTCTGAGGTTCCTAGAGTAGAGCTAAATGCGGCCGAGAAGAGTAAACCTACGAGTTCGTAGAGAAAGTTAAAATTTACTTCAAATTACTACATTGGCGCAGGTTGATCTAAGGGTCAGGCAGTTCATAATCATCATGTCTAATATTAATCTGTATGCCATGTATTAGCATTTCATTAAGTATGTTTCGTTAGTGTGGGGAGGGAGCTTTATTACTTTGTCTACGTTTATTTTCTTACTTCTATCTCAAGGTTTCTGGGCGAGCACATATACGCATTCTCAGATTATAACTTGTTGGTATGCGGTAAGTTCCTATAAAGCCTTTATGACACTAATAGATCCTATGGCACGATAACAAACAGACAGTCACTGTGACACGGTAACAAATAGACAGTCACTATGACACGGTAACAAATAGACTCACTAGAGCCAATAGCCCTTTATTCTGCAGCTCGAATCTCTAGACCTATTCCCCTAGACTATGCTTTAGGGCGCAACTGATCTTCTTTATATTCCGGTTAAGAAGTAATTGCCCCTCTCAAACAAAGTGACTCGTTCCACCCGTAGAATAATTCGCCCAAACTACCTTACCAGCGTAGCACAGCACATCAAATTATATGAGTCCCAAGACGGCCCTAAGACAGCTACCTGGATTAGCTAGTTTTGCCACATTCGAGGTGTGTATACAAGTCTTAAAGACTGTCCTAAATTGAAGACAAAGCTTCAATCCAGACGGTTGTCCACAGTTTTGGGACCGTCGTAGGACCGTTAAAATTGTATGACGTCGGCAAGTACGAGTAGTAGATAAACCTCCATTATGTGATAGCGACCATCTCAACTTTAGAAAGTGAATATCATAATTAGATCGCACAGTACCGTAACATTCAATTGCCATGATTGAGTTAAGCTCTTTCCCAGTAACAAACAGAGTATTGTATGTACCATGCACATCATTCCGACCAAGACGTCACTCAAGCTCAGCCCCGCAGCACCGCCCCACCCCCACTTCAACCAACACCTTACAAGTACGCGCAGCTTACACTTCAGCTCTCCTTCCTTCACATCAAACATTTCTTTCCTTTAAAAGTTATTTCCATCCTCTTTCATCGCCCTAATTTCCTCTTTGTTCCTCCAACGGTGAGATTAAACAGCACAATGGGTGTAAGTTCACATCGTACCCAGCTTTACCCCGCAGCTACGAACTAACTGAACCCCTAGCTTGCATCGAAAATGGCCGCGGCACAAGGCGGTGCTGGTGCCTACGGAGCTCCTCAACCCCCATACCCAGGTGGTCCGGCTGGTGGACAGCCTACATACCCTGGAGGACCAGCTGGCGGACAGCCTCCATATCCTGGGGGACCAGCTGGTGGACAGCCGCCATATGTAAGATATACTCTCGGTGCCAACCGCTATTTCACGCGCTGACTATTTAGCCCGGCGGAGGTGCTCCGGCGTACCAAGCATATCCAGGAGCGGCGCCCCAGGGTCAGGGTCCACCACAGGGCCAATACGGACAACAGCAAGCATACGGTGCCCCTCCTCCACAACAGGGTTACCCACAACAGGGTGGGCAGAAGCCAGTCCGCCAGGCACAGACTAACCCGCAAGCCTACCGCGGGCTTCTCCAAGCAACAATCCAGGAGAAGAATCTCCAGAGCTTCTTCTCGAACCCAGCCGCTCTCGACCAGATATGCCAGGGCGCGCCTGGAAAGGTGCAGCACTTGGTTCAAACATGGAAGGTTGAGCCGGAGGTTGGCCAGGATATTGTCAAGCTTGCCTTGTTCGATATCATTCTTTACGTTGGTATGTATGCTTGAAAAATAGTCATAGAGTAGCTGTTCTAACACCGCCCAGATGACAGTGGATCCATGCAATTTGAAGAAAACGGCGAGCGCATCTCAGATCTCAAGCTCATCCTCTCCAAAGTCGCCTTCGCCGCCTCCCTTTTTGACTCCGACGGCATTGAAGTCCGCTTCATGAACAGCGACATTCAAGGCAACAACATCCGCAACGAAGCCGAAGTCGAGCAGCTCATCTCCCGCGTCCAATTCAAGGGCCTCACACCCATGGGCACCCAGCTCCGCAACAAAGTCCTTGAGCCCCTCGTCATTCAAAAGGTCCGCTCCAACCAGCTCCGCAAGCCCGTCCTCGTCATCACTATCACCGACGGCCAGCCCGCCGGCGAAGCCTCCACTGCAGTCTTCGAGGCCATCCGCTACACGTCCGGCGAGCTTACTCGCTCCCCATACGGTAAGGGCGCTGTGAGCTACCAGTTTGCGCAGGTCGGAAACGACCTCAAGGCCCGCGAGTTCCTGGGCAAGCTGGACGACGAGCCCGGAATCGGCGAGCTCATCGACTCCACCTCCAACTTCGAGGTCGAGCAGGACGAGATGTCGCGCGCCAACCCACCGGTGGATTTAACCCCCGATCTGTGGCTGTGCAAGCTCCTCCTCGGCGCCATCGATTCGAGCTACGACACCAAGGACGAGAAGTCCAACAGGCCAGCTGGCGGACAGCAGGCGTATGGAGCACCACAAGGTCAATACGGAGCTCCCCAGGGCCAGTACGGCGCCCCTCCGCCAGGTGGACAACCACCCTATGGCGCTCCCCAGGGACAGGGCCAATACGGCGCTCCTCCACCAGGCCAGTACGGTGCTCCTCCTCCAGGACAGTACGGACAGCAGCCTCAATACCCGCCTCAGGGGCAGGGACAGTATGGACAGCAGCCTCCTCAGGGACAGTATGGCCAGCAGCCGCCTTATGGACAGCAGCAGGGGCAGTATGGTGCGCCTCAGGGTGGACAGCAGGGATACCCGCCGCAGGGGCAGGGGCAGTACGGACAGCAGCAGTATGGTGCCCAGGGGGGTTATCCGCCGCAGGGACAGGCGCCACATAAACCACCTGTAAGTTTCCTCCTTCTCCTTCCTAAGAGATCGATTGCTGACAATAAATAGAAGTATTAGACATCCCCGTGCCATGATGGTGGGGTAGTCGATGTCGGGGGATTGTGGATTGTGGTTTCTACATAACTCTAGCAATGAAGTAAGCTTTGGCCAGATTTTACGTTTGATGAATTACGCATTTTCTCAAATACTCGTTGACTTTTTCGTGAGGGGATGAATTTCGATATCAACGAAACAATGATGTGTTTACGCCCAATCCCCATCTCCTGACAATCCTCAAATGCTCGTGAAGTCCATGTTATACAACCCCTCCTAAACCCCCCCCCTCCCGAAAAAAAATAATAATCCCCCCACCACCCCCACCACCCGCACCACGCGCGCTCGATCCACACATCTATAAAACCACCCACCAACGCCACCACCAAACCAACAACCAACACAATCCGATCCGCGCTTGTATGCAGTTACGTGGCACAGAGGAGTGTGATTGAAAAACAAGAGGGGGGAGAAGGAATCGAGTGATGGGGGGTGCATCACGGACCCTGCCCACGCGCCTCCGTCGCTCCGCGTTCTCGTCACCACCCCTTTTCCTGTCGCTTCTCTCTCACCCCCGCACCCCTCTCCCTACCACGTCCTATCCCCACGTACGCCCCCTTAGACCCGAACCACACACGCGAAACACCTCCTTCGCGGCGTCGAGGTTCAAGAAATCGGGATCGCCACAGTTCGGATTGGTCTAATTGCACGAAATAGTACATGTTTGTCCTTGGCCTGTCCGCTAGCACATCCGGGGGGGGTTAAATAGAGTGGACGGGCGAGTTGGATTGTGCGTGCTGTGATGATGGGATAGGATTAGGGGGAGGATAGAGGGGATAGATCGTATGAAGTGTATGCTAGTGAAAAGTGGGAAGTCTACTCTTACAGTTCCCCTCCCCCTTCCCCTATTCCCCGTCCATTCCCCCCATCCTCGCATATAGGCAGAGATCGATTGGGAATCAATCATCAAGGCTGCTACAGCCACTAAAACATATAAAACCATCGAGACTGTCCGCACTAAGAACCTTCCTCGTGTGGCTACGGCTCTCCCATGCGGAGATGGATCTGGAGACCAAGGTGAGCTCTACACCAAAATGTAGACACTAAGTTCGGCTTATCAAGTACGTCCAGGTGCCTGTTTACCTTCTCGTCACCGTTGGGTTCGTGTCACCGCCGCCCCCCGCCGTCACTCTCTCGCCCCGCATTCCTGTCACCGCGGCGCTGCTCATCACCGCTGTTCTGTCACCCCGAAATCCTGTTACCGTGGCCGCTCTCTTAGACACTCGAGGAGTGGCCTAGATGGATCTCCGCTGAATCGGTTTCCATGCGGTTGAGATCGTTCATCACGAAGATGACGAACAATTCCTTCCTTTTGTGCCAGCTTGTAAATCTCGCGAATCTCTGCTTTGCCGTGTTTGGATTTATCGAGCTTTTATGCATAATGAAGCTAGATTTCACTCGTTTCCACGCAAAATTTTGACCCGTAGCATCACGTCCTTAAGAGTATTCGGATCTCTCTTCCGGATTCTCCGTGGCTTTTTTGGCTGAAAGTTTGTGCTAGATTTCTGCCCCTTTGTGTCTTTGCGATCGTATATGCAACAATAATCAGTATTTTCTCAACTATCGACGATGAACTGGATGGGATGGTCTATATCACATCACCGCACCTAGTCATCATTATTTACCCCTATTATCACGGCACTTTCTCAAGCGCTTCGTCGCTCATTCACCCACCTTTCAATACCCTAAGACTAGGCACCGGTTTTAGCCAGACTGCCAGTTTGGACCCCGGACGACGCTCTACCATGGGAACGAGAAGGTTGGGGGGAGGGGTGGGATGAGGGGGGGGGGTATAAGATATGGTGGATGTCATATCATGAAAAGTAAGAGGGCGTACTTTATGAAAAGAGAAGAGGCTGACAGGACTTCTAAAACCTCCAAACCCCTGGCATGGAATCAGCTTTTCAGAAGCTCATGCCTCTAATTCGACCCTGCTATTCTATCGTCGGAGTTTGGTTCTTGTCACCGCTCTTCTCGCCACCGCCGCGTTCTCCCCACCGCATCTCCTCTCGCATCCCCTCTCGCATCCCCGTCGTATATCGAACATACTCCACCACCCCCCTTGAAACTATGCATATAGTTCGCACAAATCTCAAGCAGGCGCTCACGGATAAAGTCTACGTATCAACTCATTATCTTACTGTGTGGGAGTGTGCTTCTCGACATAATGGAGGGGTTTGTCAATAGCCCTTCTTTGGTCGTTTTGTGGTGCCGCCTCGGGCTAGTCTGAGAAGTATCGCGTCGCGGATGATGGATTGTGAGTTATGGTGTGTAGTGGGGATGGGAAGGGGAGGTATAGTAGCATATAGTTCTTTGAGAATGTAGGATAGTGTAAGTCTACACGCCCAACACCTTTCTCTCCCTCCCCGTCTTCCCCCCCACCCCCTTCCCATCTCATCTCCAATCCTACGATCCCAAAATCTCACCCCTAAACCGCATCCCCATTCCCATCCACTCTATCCCCCAACCACTCTATCCCACATCCCCGTCCATAAAATCAGGCAACACCAAAGCAGACCTCGCATGCCACACTACACTACGCCAGAAAAGGGAACATGATGACCTGGGAGTCCAACGTACGTTTCAAACGACGCAAGGCAATTCAATGGCGATGGCGTGGACTGTAGCTATCAAGTATTTCGTATAGAGGGATTGCTCTCGTCGCCGCCTCCTTCTCACCACTAAGCCTTCCCCCCACCGCCCCCCTTCCCGTCGCCGCCCCACGTTCTCACCACCTCCAACCTTCCCACAACGCCCCACCCTCACCCCTTCGCTCGACAGACTTCGACATCCAACAATCTAACCACAAAACCAACCAATAGTATCTCCAGCTGCATTCACGGCGTATTCTGAACCGCGTGCAAAGCAAAAGTTTTTCGGAGAGGCTCCGAAGATGTAGGTCTGACATGCGGGTAGCGTAGCCTTTATCAACCACCCACCCCCAACCGGCGAATCCGTCATCACAGCCCTTCCCGAGCCCATTCCCAACCCCCGTTTCCCGCATCCTTGTCATCACCGCACCCGGCCACCAAAAACGGAGAATGGCAAGATGGGAAGAGATAAGAGGAGTGATAAGATAGGCAGGCATAAGGTAAGATATATGGGATAGAACCTTATGATAATATTATCACAGATAACTAGGCGGAGAAATAGGAAGAAGTCTACCCGTCCCTCCTTTACCGTACTCAACCCCATCTCTCAACACACAGATATAAAACCGAACCCCCCCCCCCCCCCCCAAGTCATCCACTCCCAATCCTGTGCACCGCAAGGTGTGACCTTTTTCAGGAGCTGGTGTGGGTGTGCCCCCTTGCGCGAGCGGCGGTTGCTAGTGCTACAGAGAGAGAGGGGCGAGGAGTTTATCAAGAGAATGCTGCTGTTGCCGCCTGCTTCTCACCGGCGCCTGCTTCTCACCGGCGCCTGCTTCTCACCACGTCTCATTCTCGTCACCACCCCGCCTTCCCACCCCAGTATCCCCACCAACGCCTCGACCTCCCTTTCGCATCCTCCATCATAGCTTATCCTCCACATGAGTATATCTAGGCCAGGCTGTGTCAGCTTGTGCTTCTCGTGAGAAGTAGCAGAGTCGTGGGGAGCAGCAGAGTCGTGCTCAACGGCCGGCATCTTATAGATGATCTCGCTCGGAATATTCATTATTTCCGAGGAGTTAGCTTCACAAGAACGCAGCCTAGGACGTTCATTTCCTTCCATACTGTCGGTAGTCCCAACGAAGATAAGAGTTGGTTCAAAGCTCGATATATCTCAAATTCTCCACGGGAAAAACTCTAAAGCACATCCCGAACCCTCTGATCCAGTCCCTACCCCCCGCCCATACTCCAACCCTCCCATTCACACCGCGCCAACACATCCCCAAACCAAGTCCAATCCCACAACTCAATCCCACGACCCAGCCTCACAGCAACAGCACCAAGCACCCCTACAAAACCCCGTAACCCCCCAAGCCCTCGACATTCGTACGCACAAAACGAGACAACAATGCAATGAAATCCGAGCTGCCGTTAATCCCTGCAAAAATTGTAGAACCAATACAAGTAGCACAAACGATTTTTCACCGACGGGAAGCCCAACAGCCCTCAGCAGCCCTCAGGGCCTTCTCGTCACCCCTCTTCTCACCACCACCTATCTCGTCGTCACCGCTCCCCTTCTCACCGCCAAGTTCTCACCACACCTCGTTCTCGTCACCTCCACCTTCGATTCTCATTAACGCCCCGACCTCCCTCCCTCGCACCATCCATCGTAGCCTTTCTCAGGCACGAGTAGTTAAGTTTACGAGAACGCAGCCCCCGTCTCCTATTGCCCTCCATACTGTCGGTGGTGCTGACAAGGATGAGGGTTCGAGGCTCAGACATCTCAAGTCCACTATATACCCTAGCCCCCCTAGCTACCCCCTCGCGAATCTGACATCGCAGCCTCTTTTTCCCCTCCTCCCCATCCCAGCCCCCTTGCCCCTCTTATCATACAGACACTTAGCCGCCAAATCTCAACCCCCCCCCCCCCCAAATCTCTATCCCCGTCCTCGCTCACATCATTCCTACATACAAGCCACGAATTACCATTTTCGATACGCCCCAAGCAAGCCAACCCCCACTAGCATACACCCCATCACGAGACTCTACACATCAAAAACACAGCCAGCCCATCACTCGTTGACACACAAGATTCGACCAAGATGCACACGAGGCGACATGTGCTACCCAGATCGTCGTCGACCAACCAGCAAAATTTGGACAAGTACAAGCACATCATGACATAAATTCGTGAGATCTATAAGCTAGCCCAAAAGGAAGCGATTATGCGCCATATCTCCGTGAAGACAACGATCTGAATCCGAGGAGGTTTCCACTGGGGTCTCGTAAACCTCACTACCCGTGCGAGGAAAAAGCTACGATGGAGGAAGCGAAGAAGAGAGATCGTTGGGTTGAGGAAAATTAGAGGGTGGTGACGAGAAAGGGGCGGTGGGGGGTGTTGGCGGCGAGAAGGGAGGTAGGTGGTGAGAAGGGGCCCGGTGACGGCGAGAAGTGTGGTGGTAAGAAGGGCAGTAACGAGAAAAGGTAGTAGTAAGAGGCAGGGGCCCATTTCCTCGGTGCGCATGGCCTTGTCATCATCATCCAAGGAGCCCTCTTCCATAGAGCGCTCGATGAGACCTCGAAGTCTCGCCCAACGCTCACGATTGGTAAACTTGTTCGCCGGCGTTGGCCTTGAGAGGAGAGATGTCAGCGGGTTTTGGTCTCTTGGATGGAGATGCCGGTGTCGAAGATGAGCATAGGAGGGAGGGCGTTGGGGTTTATACTATCTGTCGGTGGTGGTGCTGACGAGGATGAGGGTTGGGGGTTGGTTCGGGGGAAGGATGTTGAGAGGTGGGGATTGGGGAAGAAGGCGATGTGTGGACTCTATCTCCTAGCTACGCTCTTGCGAATCTGTCATCGCAACCTCGTTCTCCCTGCCTCGTTCTCCCATCCTTCTCATCACGGCATCTCAAACACCAAAAATGCGAGTGATTCCCCAAAAATCCAATCCACATCCGCATACTCCACCCCCTCCCCCTCTCCATCACCTACTCAGCCACAGGAGTGAAAGGTCATGCAACCATCACCATGAACAACATAAGATCGACATTCCCGACTGACATCCGATTCTTATTTCTCAGTCTCCGGCAGTTCCTCATATACGTCTCTCCTCCGCGTCTCTCTCTTACCATCGCTACCGCCACCACCGTCGAGTCTGTTCTCGTTCACCGCAGCCCTTCTCGCGCCGAGCTCTCACCTCTCACCACCGCCCCTTTCTCGCCACCACCTCCCTCCCACCCTCCAATCCTCCTCAACTCCCCGACCTCCCTCTCACACCGTCGATCATAGCCTCTCCCTCGCACGATCGAGGTTTACGAGAACGCAGCCCCGGCCACATGTTGCCTTCCATACTATCGGTAGTACTGACAAGGATGAGGGTTGATTCGAGGTTCGAATGGGGAATATATAAGAAAGCGGGGCCTCCTATCTCCTAGCTATCTCCCTCACGAGCCCTTCTCCACTCACCTCCCCCCGCTACTTCTCATCCCACTCACCCGATCCCCAAAAGTAGAATACCCGCCACCTCCCCCTAATACCCCATCCGCATCAGCATACCCCCCCCCCCAAATAAAAACACACATATAACCGCCCCCCCCCACCACACACTCAAGATGAATCCAATCCAATACACTACCAATTCTCCTTCTGCGACGCGTGGGACGCAGCAAAGATGATAAGGTGCTAATTAGAACCACTAACTCCATAGAAGGAGCCGAGGCTTCAATCGTCATCCACGATATCGGCGTCACCGAAATCCTTAGCTTCACAAACAACCCTAGGAGATGTCTCGTCAATCTCACCAGGGCAACCGACTTGTCCATTGTCGTTAGCCAACTGGCTAACCTCAAAAAGGGCAACAACAATGGCAAGGATGCTATCATGGCCTAATGCTTCCATTTGGCTGGCGTCAAGGGCATTGTTAGGAAGCTCTAAGTCGACCACCCCCTTCTTACCATACAATCTGACATTTGCCGCCACTACAGTTAATGTCATTGAGAAAGCGGTCTCCTCTGGCATGCATGGACAGAACTTCGGTGTGATTACGCCATATATGGGGGCAGGATGGCGAGCGGAAGTGATACAGAGGCAACACCCTCACATACGCCCCCCCCCTCCTTCTCACCACCACACCCGCCTTCTCGTCACTACAGCCCATTCTCACCACCACCACCAATTCTCACCCACCGCCTCCCCGCCTCTCACCCCATCCCCCCTTCTCTCTCACTCTCATCCCCTAAACTTCGTTACCTTCATACCCCCCCTCCCCCCCCCCTTCTTCTCACTAATATCGACGCCAACGCCAACCTAGGCGAAAGTCAGATTGTACAGCGAGTTCTGTCGTCGCGTCCTTGGACGAAACGGCACCCTAGGTCTTATATATAGATGACAAGGGGGAGATGGGTTGTTCGTTGGTTATCGCATGCATGAGAGGGAGGACATTGCAAGGTGAGATAAATGGGGAAATATCATCCCCATTCGAACCCGATATGATTGATATGAAAGTCGTGGGATGATCTACCTCGTACAGCCCTCTCTATCTCTTCCCCCCTTTCGGACTATACCCCAACCCCGCCATCCACTCTAACACCCATCCCCACCCTCCTCCCCCCTCCCACCCCCTCAAAACACCCGCCCCAGCACCCTCCCACCACCCACTACCCTATCCCGCACCACCACCACAGCGCAAACCTACATAACAAACACCCAACCACACCAACCACGACGAAAACATCAGCAAAAAACATATCTACGCCGCCAACATTTACCCCGCAGATCCAACAGCCCAAAGCCATACACACAGGAGCTAAAGAATATCTTCGGTAGACTCCCTCGAAGGAACGGAATGAGTACGTCCCCCCTCTCTCTCACCACCACCCCCTATTCTCACCACTGCCTCCCATTCTCACCACCACACCCCATCTCACCACCACACCTTCTCACCACCGCACCCCTCCCTCTCACCACCCCCCCTTCCCCCCATCCTAGACCTCCCCCCCACACCCCTCCAGCAACGCCAATAACGCAAACCACGCACGATACAAACCCCCAACCACAGAACGTATCTGTCATAGCATCTTTGATCGAAATAGCGCCTTGGGTCTCAATTTACGATTGTCCAAACTCGGGTTTATGTAGGGTATTTGGGTGTGGGGTGGAGGAGGAGACGAAGGGGGTGAGATAGCAGGCAAATACAAGGTAGGGGAAAATAAAGATGAAATGGGAATATCATTCCCCATCCAAACCTATTCTGATTTGATATAAAAGTGGTGTAATCTCTACTCGTACAATTCCCTCCCTCCCTTTCCCCCTTCTCTTCTCCCTTCTCTTCTCCCTCCTCCGCTTTCCCCCTTCTCTTCTCCCTCCTCCGCTTTCCAACCCCCTCCCCCCAAATTCAACCCCCCCCATAAACGCCTCCATCCCAAATCCCAAACACCACCCAAAAAAAGAAAAACACAGTATATGCATGTATGTACGCTCACCACCAAGGCCTGCTTTTCCTCCTCCCCCGCCCCCTTCGCACCTCGCTATGCCAATATCCCCCCGTGTATGCGACGCTAAGTTGATAAGTCGTAGTAGTTTTGACGCTCTCGGCATCCTCGCCGTCGTCGGTCCATTCGACAAAAAAAAGTTGGTAGTAGTAGTAGTACAAGTACAAAAGAACAAACATCGTGCTGTTATAGTAGTCGTGTGTTGTCGCGTCAACCTCTCATCCACCCCCACCCCAACTCAACTCCTCCCCCCCTTCCCCCTCCTAAAAAACTTGATAATCGAACTAAACATCCGATTCTCCTTCCCCTTCTCCTTCTCCTTCTTCACCGCGGGCGGCGGCGGCGGCGGCGCCTCCCTCGCCATACTCCTCTCCCCACCCCTCCTCCCCACCGTCCCACCCACAACCTCCGACAGCGGCCTCCTCCGCTCCTTCACCGTCCCCCCCCCTCCATCACCCCCCATGATCCGAAACCCCGGACTCGGCACCCCCCTCTCCCCCTCCACAGTATCCAACGACCTCCTCCTCGGCGTCCCCGCCCCCTCACTCCCACTCGAACTCGCCGGCCTCCCCGCCTTCCTCGCAGCAGCCTTCTGCATAAACGCCGCCCCATTCGAGAACGATCGCTCCGGGGGCTTAAACTGTTGCTGCTGGAACGCCGACGGCGGCGCCGAGTTACGCTTATTCCCATTCCCATTCACAGCCTCCGCATCAGCCAGAGCAGCAGAGAAGGTACTAGCGCTGAATGTCGCCCTGGCGAACACCCCCCTCCGCGAGCGCGTCGTGCCGGTAGAGCTATCAACCGATTCCGGGATAGACGTCACGGTGTTACTCCTACTCCGTCTATGCCTCGCCGCACCACTCGGCGTGAGCGAGAAAGACTTCGGCCTCTCACCCTTAAACGACGCCGTTGACGACGAAGGCGGGGTAGCGAATTTCGCCGACGACGGCGGGGAACACCAATCCCCATACCTAAACGACGGACACCACCCCTGCTTCAGCGCCACCCACACAGCCGAGACCTCGATAAGCAGGCGCTCTTCCTCGTAGACAGTCAGGACTTTGCGATCCACGCCCATATTCGCGTTCGAATCGCTATCCCCCTGCTCCGCGCCATCCAACGACGTCCGCGACGACACGGGCGGGTGGCCCCCCTCTTCTTCTGAATTGGCGACGGGACTGTACGTGTCTGAGATCTTGAGCGTGCCCTGTGTTAACGTCGCTAGGATGGGGTGACGCCGCGTCCGAGGATCGATGAAACTAAACTGATACCTCGGTTCCGCGCCCGACAAGCCCGCCGCTCCCCTCGCTGGCGTCTGAAGGGAATTCCGCCTCGATGTCCCCCGCGGCACCCAGCGCCCGATCGTGCGTTCGCCTGTTAGGGGGTCCGTTTTTACCAGCTCCAGCACGCCCTTTGATGAAGGTCCGGCAGTCCAGCGTGACCCGTCTTCGAGACAGATCTCTACTGTCCCGAGGTCACCCTTGGGGACCTGGCATATAACAGCCAACACGTCCCTATCCGCCGCGGCATCCTCGACAACAGATTCAACCTCCTTCTCCTCATCGAGGACATCATAGTCATCGCTCCTCACAATCATAACATCATTCACCCCCAGCTCTCCCGAGCCTCTATACAGATTCGGGAATTTCTTCGACAAGCGCGGCACGAATGTCGACGCGGATATCACATCCACCATCGGGCGTGGTCGCGCGTCCGCAGAGAGCTGCTGGAGTTGTAACAGCAGCTTAGGTCGTATATGCAGCAGCCTCTGCTTCTGCGTCAACGTCGGCGCCGGATGAGCGAGGTAATACGACGTGCTCCTATGCCTACACCTCCTCTTCCCCCGTCCCCTCGCCGCCGCACTGCCATCAGAGTACCCACACGACCTCCCATCATCGCTCATAACGTCGTCCGTATCCGGATCGAGGAAGGCGACACGATCGGGGGTGTCGCGGGGCTTGGTGGGTGAGAGCTGTCCCGTCGTCGTCGTCGTGCGGAGGGCGGGTTTGCTGGGTGTGGTGTCTAGTAGCGAGGAGGAGGGCTTGGTGGGGGCGGAGAAGGGGGAGCGGTGTAGTGTTATTCGTGGGGATGGGGAGCGGGATTTGGGTGCGTTCTTGGAGTATTCGTGGCCGTGGAGGCCGGCTCCGGGGTGTAGGAGGTTCATTGCCTCTTTTTTTGGTGTGTGGTTTGTTTATGTTTCTTGGGGAGGGGCTTTGGAGTATGGATTGCCCCTTCCCGCGGGGTGGGTTTGTTTTGTTTTCGAGGTGTGGTGGATTGGTTGGTTCGCCCCTTCCTTGCGGGGTTATCCTTCGAGGTTCGATGCAAGGGAAGGTTGGAAGGAAGGGCGGGATGGGTTCGAAGGTGAGACACTGAGGTTGAGAATGTCTCGTTCAGAGGCCCAGCAAACGGGAATTGGGTTGTATAATAATGAAGAAGGGCGTGCGTGGCCGTGTCACAGAGCGAGGGATATAGCTCGCTCTACATAGCTAGGTAAGGGCTCCATGCAGAGTCGGAGACGGAGGCGGGAAGCGAACGGTAGAAGTCGGCGGTCCGAGGTCAGTTTTTGGTAGCAGGGTGACCAGGCTTTGTCAGGGTGAAGGGGTGGTTGAGTGGTTCGAGGGATGCGAGCAAGGTATAGTTGAGTGGTTTGAGGGGAAAGGCGGCTCTAGAGCAGGGACGTTGGGGTTGTAGGATGGAAATAGGTGGAGGAGGTGGAGGAGGTGGAGAAGGTGCAGGGGCGCATGGATGATTACGCCGAGAGGATGGTTGAGTAGCAGGGTAGTGGTGGTGGTGGTGGTGGTGGTGGTGGGGGTAGACCAGGTAACCAGATTTGGTGGTGTAGGTCGTACTTTCGTATATATGGTGTCGATTGGTGGGAGGGCGTGTTCAGGTCTTCAGGTGTTCAGCCGCAGTAGTTGGAAAGGCTGAAATAGTTGGAAGAGGAGGGATAGAAGGGAGAGTAAGGAGAGTATGAAGGCAAAGAATGGACACGTAGAAGTTTGATATGTGCACGAGGACTGTAGTTTAGTTTCCTTGGAAGTAGAGAGTAGAGTATCCTGTCATGAAAGTATTCTTCTTGTTAGTTAGTACTACTACCACTTCTACCACTTCCAGCCGTGGGTACGATGGATACGATGGATAATACGTGGATACGCCATGGGTTCAGCCGTGAGTGCGTGTGTGTAATGGGTAAAGTCCAGTAAAATATGGAAGAAAGTACTAAAAGTAACACACATGTCATGGCAAATGCTAAAAGGGGATTAAGGTACGGCCTGGGCAGAGTGATTAACTAACACTACTAACCACAAAGGGAACGACAAGCTTGAATCTCCACACTTACACATCTCAGCACAAAAAGTCACATCTTCTTTCATAAACAAATTACTAACCAACCAGCCAATCATCATCCGCCATTACTCTCTTTATCCCCCTACCACACCAGGACACGGAGAGTCGGGTGAATTGAAAGTTCCTGTACCCTTGTCGTTTTACACCCCTGCACCCGTCATAGCATCTACCCTCTACCCTCTACCCTTCTCTACCTCTTCTCCATGTCAGTTACGTAGCTCGGGGACCTATTCGGCCACTCCAAGGCGGCCGAATAGATCCCCGAGCTACAGTACAGTACTCTGTAGTCCCCGAAGAGACGTTTGAAGATCATGAGAACGTGAAGTGTGGATCTAGTTAGTGGGTGGATCATTAAATAAACGGCTGGATTTGATAGTTAGAGCGCTGCTATTCTATTTGTCTGGTCTGGTCTACTGTCGTAAACAAAAAAAAGTCGAACAATGCCAAGAGTGCCGGCGGCAGTTACAAATTAATTATACTATCGTAGTAGTAAGAGGAGGGTTTTTTACAAAGATTTCTCAATGGCGCCAAGGTTTCTAACTCCGCCGAGGGAGATTTCTAATTCCCTTCCTTCTCTTTCGCATTCGCATTCTCCACCTCCCCTGCACCCCGGGATCCGAAAGAGCCGCGCCACGCCACTTGCCTGGATTATGCATCTGTACTATCTTCATAGGTATCTTCAACACTGTGCGACTCGGGACGTCGAAGAAGCTCCAACTAAGACGATCCTCCTCTCCTGTATGGATACCAGTTGTAGGCGTGTAGACTCTACGTACGTACGGACCAATACAATGGCCAAGGGCAAGGGGACGGACAAGGGAGTGGGTTACACACCACAGCCACAGTAGAGCTCCATCCCTCCATCCCTCCATCCCTCCATCCTCCCATCTCACCTCATCTCACACCGTCCATCCATCAACCGTGTATTTCCCTTCATGGTACGTACAGTACAGTCAGTTTCAACCAGTAGTGCCTACCCCAAATCCTCCTCTCGTAAGATCCAGCCAGTACAATCATAATCCCATCATACGTCACTCTTGGCGCCGTAACGACTGTGAAGCTGTTGCCTTGCCTTGCCTCTTCTCTTCGCCACAGAAAGAAGGGTACGGATGGGATGTACTTTGTAACTATGTAAGCAGTAAAAACCAGGACTATATCATCAATCAGCACACACACACACACGACCAACCAAGGAACTTAACAAGCAGCCACTATCTATGCACTCCAAGCACTCCAAGCACACTAAGCAACTCCAAGCAACTCCAAGCAACTCCCACATAACAAAACCCGTAGTCGGCCATCAAAGCAAGCCACAAAACCCATCACCACCCAACCATCTTCATCCAACTCCCGCGCATCCGGCAGTCAACCCGCAATACGCTTGCCACCCCTCCACACAACCCCCACTACCACGCAAAAAAGATCACCCCGATCATCCCCGATCACCATCCCACTACCACTACCATCCGCCCCTACTATGAAGGATGACCACGTCGATCCCGCCACCAACCCATCACACCCGCTCTAATATCGGGGTATGGGTTGGCTGCCGCTGCCCACATTAATTGCATAACCATTGCATATAATTTATGTAGGGCTGATGAGGGGGGGACGGATGCCGAACCTGCCAAGATGGTGGTGGGGAGGGATCATCCACTTACGGGCTCGGTCGCGGTTTGTTGGCCAGTTAGGGGGGAGTTGGCACGTGATAGGTAGTATGAACTCCGTAGATATGGAGTCTGGTGATGGGGGAAAGGGAGACTCCGATGATCCGGTGGTAGTTCAATGGCTTCCCGTGGTGGGTTTCTGCTTCCCGTGGTGGGGGGAGGTTATAGATGCCTCGGTGATGGGCCTTACTCGGTGTTAGGATGGTGATGGGTATTGGTATGGGCCTTACTCGGTCATGGGTTGGTATATCTTCGGAGCGCGCGGAGTAGGATTACTGAACTGAACCACAACACCATCTTGGCATTTTAAAAATCCCGCAGAATACCTCTCTTCCAAAGCAAAGATTTCAAAGACCAGCATCTAGACCCCTGCTTAGAGACACCGTTGAACGACCTGCACGCACGGCCCCGTTGTAAAAGCGCGCAGACGGGGTGGGGACTGGAAATGAGCGATGCTAGGAGAAGGAGGCGCCGACCGACTGCTAACCACCGACTTGCCGCCCCTGTTTGTGCCGCTTAGTAACGCTGATGGTTGGACTAATGTGCACGCACGGTGGTCTAAGACATAGAGTGCGTAGAATCGTCACTAGGGCCCGTGAGATGCGTGAAGACGGTAGAAGGTTGGGCCGACTGCTACGATTTCTACTGTTTTGCTGTTTCTCCTGCTTAGTTCACGCCGAGGGATATACGTGCACAGCCTTTGATTGAAAATGCGCAAACCTACACTGAAAAGTTCAGGACTGCGCAAAACCGGTGGAAAGTTCCACTGGCCGCTCTGTTCCTACTACCAACCTACTACTACTTTGTTCACACCGACCGACTACTACGCACAGCCTATAGGCGAAAGTGCGGAGAAGTCGCTTGGTTTACGCAAGAGCGGAGGAACGTAGCACCGCTGCCGCGTTCCTGCCGCTCTCTCACACCGAGCGACTAGTGCGCACAGTCCTTTACCGAGGAATGCGCAAAACTAGGTAGAAGAACCTGGTAATGCGCAAAACCGGAGAAGGGGTTGTGCTGGCCGATGGGTGGTGCACGGCAGTATAGATATGAAAATGTACAGTAGTAATAGAGAACTGTGGTGAATGCATTAGGACGGAGGAACGTGGTGCCGACTGCCGCCCTGTTCCTGCCGCTCACACCGAGCGACCCCTCCGTATGGTCCTCAGCTATAAAGTGCGCAAAACTACATAGAAAGGTGTAGCAAGGCTCACAATCGGAGGAGAGATTTTCCAGCCAGTGCACGGCCGGCAATCTGGAAATGCACAGTAGTAATGGAAATTCTTTAGAAGTGTGGAAGGGCAGAGGAACGTGGTGCCGGCTAGCTGTTGTGTTCCTGCCGCCCTGTTCACACCAAGCGACGGTAGCACACGGCCCTCACTGAGAAATGCACAAACAGCACTGGAAAATGCCAGTAGTGTGCAAAATCAGAAGATTGTTCTGCCGACTAGTGCATAGTCTCTAGTCTAAAAGTGCGCAACAGTGATTGGAAACTGCTACTAAATGCGCAGAAGCGGAGGAACGTGGTGCCAGCTGCTACGTTCCTGCCGCCTCTTCACGCCGACTGACTTGTACGGATAAACTTACAAGTGAATGTGCACTAACACTACTAGGAAATTCTAGCAGTGCATAAAAGCAAAAGATAGTTGTGCTGACTAGTATATGGTCTCTAATCTGAAAATCTAATCTGAAAATGCATTCTGCTATTTAGAAGTACACAAAACCAGAGAACCATGGTAGCTTGTACAAGGGAAAATATAATATTATTACAATTTTTATGTATAGTCACTAGAAGTCTAATCTTGACGTATAGTTACTAAAAGGCTAGTTTGTAAATATAGTTGCTATTTACTATTACTGCTAGTATAGACACCATAAGAGCATATATAGCATATTGTTACTATATGTCACGTGCTATATGATAATCACTCTAGTAGCTAGTAGGAATCCTGCTGCTATAAATCACGTGCATTAACATCTATGTAGCCTAAGAGAATTTAACATGCTATATATACTAATAATACATAGGATTCTCCCCTTAGTATAGAATGCCATAGATAGGTAATCTACATATAGTCTATAATTAAAAGTGCATAGAATTAACTAGAACTGCTTACTAATGCACAAAACTAGCATGTAGTAGTAGAGTTCTAGTATTTAGACACTAGTGTCTAAATACTAAGTAAATGACATTATAGACACCCCTAGATTTATAAGCATTTATGTAAGTAAACCTTACTAAACCATGCATAGAGCACCTATAGTGCTAAATATAGCCTATAGGTATGTGTACATAGTACCTATAGTACTAAATAGAGCCTATAGGTATGTACATTTAGCACCTATAGTGCTAAATAGAGCCTATAGGTTAGTGTATAGTACTATGTAAACATACTTACTATAGGCTATAACATGTGCTATAGCTAGATAAATAGCTACTACTACTACCATGCCTACTACTATTACACCTACTACTTAAAAAGGTTATAGTAAGTAGGGTAGTAAGTAGGGTATTAGAGGCTATAGTAAGCATAGTAGTAGGTAGTAGCAGTAGGCAATAGTAGTAGGCAGTAGTAGTAGGTAGTAGTAGTAGCAGTAGCAGTAGTTAGGAGCTGCTATAGGCTATAGTGTACTATACTGTATTATACTATACTGTACTGTACTATACACTATTTAGTAAGTGAGTTAAGTAGTGAGTTAGCTAATTGCTTACAAATCTAGGGGTGTCTGCGATGTCGTTCACTTAGTATTTAGACACTAGTGTCTGAATACTAGAACTCATAGCAGCAGCTGGCTGGCAGCAAGTTGCTGCCACAGATCACGTGTAGCAACAACTAAAAGATTAGTAGACAAGAGGGAGCATGGGATAGATGGCCGTGTTATGGGATCATCCCTTTCATTCACACACATAACTAACTGCACACGGTCTATAAGCAAATGTGTGCCGAATTGACTAGAGCTGCTCACTGGTGGGCAAAACTGGCGTATGGCAGCAGCCGGCTAGCGTATGGCAGCAGCCGGCTAGCGGCTACTTCTAGCTAGCAATCACGTGAGGCGACAACTAGTGACACTGCTAGACAAGAGGCAACATGAGATAATCCCTCCATATAGGCAATGCTGCTACGCACGGTCTCTAACCGAAAATGCACAGTACCAGACTAAAATACTCACCGATGCACACAATCAGTGAATAGTTAAACTGGCTGGCGGCAACTTGCCGCCATGTCAGTCACGTGTTTCGACAAATGAGAACTGTAGGAGCCCACCACAAATCGGCAGAAGCATCACAGCCAACCTGTTGCGCATGGTCCTTGACCGAAAATGCGCAGAGAAGATGGAAAATGCACAGTGATGCCCACAACCGGAGAATTGTTGCAGCGGCCGGCAACATCCTGCCGCCATGTGGCACGTGCACTAACACCGACTAACAGGTAGTAGGAATTTACCATCCCTTTTAACACCTGTACCATTATCATGAACAGCTGCGCATGGACCTAAATATGAAAGTGCGCAGCTGCACTAGAAAATGCTCACCGGTGCACAAAACTGGAGGACAGCGGCCGCTAGTCGCCGCTGTGTTCTGTCCTTGCTGCTATATCACAGTGGCAGACCCTATGCTAGTCACATAGATAAGTAAGAGCTCCATCTAGCCTTAACAGCCATAAATACCACCTACGTAAACACATTTGTCGGCCGCCCTGCACTACCTACTGTACTCTTACCAAAAATGTGCAACAAGATCACTAAGCGCGCGAAAACAGAGGAAGGCGGCCGCTAGTCGCTGCCGCGTTCCTTGCCGCCAGCTGTATCACACCGATCGACCGAGAAGTGCGCATAGCGGACTGGAAAAGTTCAATAATGCGCAGAAGCGGAAAAACAACATGCCGGCCGGCCAGTTAACTGGCTGGTTCGGTGACTTGCTAGCCGCTAGATATATTACTATCTAGGGCTCCTGTGCTATCGTAGATATTGGACTGGACTGAACTGTCCATACGAGTAGTGTAGAGGGATCATTTCAAATATATGCTATGTGCCGTTCATTGCTACACCAAAATTATTCTTGGTTCATCTCTCGTCTCGTTCTCATTCTCATTCAACAAGGTCATGCCACGCACACCGACGGTTCATCCCAAAACGCCTCCAATGCCCGTCCTGCCAATGCCCGTCCTGCCATCTCACATTTCATCTCATTACAGCCCTGGCGTCAACCGTAGTCAACAACCGTCGTCAGTACATACACCCAGCCCCTATTTCAACATGCTCCCCCCCCATTCTCTTCTCGTGGTATCCTTACTCGAAACCTACGGCCTCGAAATCCCCTGTCTCGCCTGCAAAAAGTCAGTCAGCAATCACTCACCACACACACCTCCACAGACAGCACAACTAACCTTCATCTGCTCAATCTTCGCCTTCAACGCACTCGTCACCTCAGCCGCCCTCTTCCAACTCTCCACCGGCTGTCCATCCCCCGGCGCCGGGCTAGGATTACTCGCCTCCCTCCCCCCCCTCCCATACGCCTCCCTCGCCGGACTCCTCCCACTACTCGTGCTCCCCGTCCTCGACAACCCCCCACTCAACAAATCCGGACTCCTCAGCTTCCTCATCCCAGCCCCCGGACTCTCAAATCCATTCCCATTCTCCTTCCCCTCGCCATAACCCCCCGCAGCGCCCCTGCCGCCGAACCCAGGTGTGCGACGGCCTTCTTGCCCGTACATACCGGTATCGCGGTAGATGCCCGCCTCGTCGCTACCACCGCTAACATTCCTCTCACCCATTCCACCGGGACTAACAGGCCCTGACCCGGCGCGTTCTGCAGCAGTGAGCGCGCGCTTCAAGCGTTCCATCTCGCGGCGGAGTTGGGCACACATCGCATCTGCGGCCTCGGCCTCACTCCTCGCACGGACAAGCTGCGTCTCCTTCGCCTTGATACTCAGCATATCCCTAGTATGGTCCTCAATCAACTGCGCATTCTGGTTGCGCAGCTCCTGCACCTCGGAATTGAGCCTCGACCGCTCCTGCCGCAAGTCATCGCAATTACGCAACAACCTGTCTTTGTCCAAACGCAGCTCGTCTAGTTCCGCTTTCTCGAGAGCGGAGAAACCAGAGGATGGAGGCGGCGAGGGGGAATCCATGCGCTGTGCTGGGGCGGGCTTGCCGAGTGGACGGCCGGCGAGACCGCGTCCGCCGAGTCCGATGCGTGGAGCGGGTATGACTTCCTCTTCCATCTGCGCAGGTGCCTGACTGACCGGTCTACGGGGTGATGCCAAGTTCGGTGCCGGTGCGCCGCCCGGTCCAGCTAGTGTCCGTTTAATCGGCGCTTTAAGCCCCGGCTTCGGGCCGAGTTTAGAAACCCCGCGCGCTGTGGGCTGGGGCTCTAATGCGGCCTGTGGCTGTTGCGCGTAGATGCTCGGCGGGGCGGGAGCCTTCTTCGCCGCGGCTGGTTTCTTGGCTACCACTTTACGTGCGGCGGCTGGAGCGGCGGCAGCTTTGAGGGGTGCGGCTTGAGGGGGTGGCTTGGGCTTGTCTTTCGCCTTTACCTCTGCGGCGTCGAAGAATTCCTTGATCTTTGTTTTGCGGATCTCGTCGAGTCCCTCCAGATGAGGACCCATAGAGCGCTCACCCATGATCTTCATGAGCGTGCCGAGCACCTCTGCGCCACCAGAGCGGAGACCCTCGCTCCCCTCGGAGAGGAGCTTCTTCCCGGCTTCGGCGATAGAGGCGACTTCTGGCTTGGCGGGGGCTTCGCGCGTGGTTTTCAGGGAGCGGATGAGGAATTTCATCGTGCCTTCTTTGACTTGGGGGTTCTTGTGCTTCAGGCATTCTAGAATCTCTTCTAGACAGTCGCCGAGACTTGTGGCCATGAAGACTTGGTCGAGGGCGGCGCCTAGGGCGTCGGCGACGGCGGCCTTCTTCTCCTTGAGCCTCTCTAGTACGGGTCCCATGATGGTAGAGCGGTATTTGCCGAAAGGCTTCCGGAGGCCTTTGGCGAGAACCTCGATACAATTAGCAGCAGTAGTAACGACTGCCACGTTAGCATCCTTCATGCACTTCGCAAGACCCCTCGTAACCTCCCCGTAATCACCGTCCTTGATTCTCGGGACGTCCAAAATCTTAAACAGGGCCTCGCACGCCTCCTTCCGCTCCTTCCATTTAGAAGATGCTAACTGGTCGCTGAAATCCGGCGATACTTTCGACAGGACGTCTTGTGGTTCCGCCAGGTCGAAAACATCAACTTCCACGACCTCCTCTTCCTCTTCCTCCTCTTCTGGTCCTGCATCTGCGCCTGGCGGTGGAGCCCGCGCCATTGCTGCTTGCTGGGATCGTAGGAAGCGTTCTTGTTTCGGTGCTGGTTCCGCCTTGAGCTTCTCAAATTGTGCCTCCAGATCGGTCTGTTGTGTGGGCTTCAGCTCTCCCCAGAACATGGGTTTCATAGCATCTCTCAGCCAGCGGTAGAATTCGAGGGTCAGGTTCGTGGCCTCTGCTCTGACGTTCTTGTCTGCATGGCCAAAAGCCTTGGGGAGGATTTTCAAGACCGGTTTCGGGTCGGCCGTCTTGCATCCGAAGTTATGGAAAATCGCTGTCATGGCAGCTAATGTCGCAGCTACAACTTTGGGTTGTTTGTTACCTAGTGATGGGAGAAGCTCCTCGATCACAGGGCCTGATGTATCAAGTTCGACATATAGCAATATCGCTTCGAGGGATGACGCTTTCGTTGCTGCCCTTGTCGACGAGAGACCCTTTTCAGCTAGAGATGAGACGACGTTTCCTCGTGTCCTGATATTGTTATTAAAAGTTCCATAGTAAAGCTTCGAAACCGTCTTACCTTGTACTGCATTCGCGCCCACCAAATTTGAGAAATGCGCATAGCGCAGCGACACCGTCTTGCTGTGCCGCAACGTTCGAGTCCGCCGCTGCTCCCTTCCATAAACTCCCCGAGTCTTGGATAAACGGCTTGAATGCGGGATCATGTTCATCTGGTGTGACTTCGAATTGCTTGACTGCATCTTCATATCCGGCCTTTCGTACTTTCCAGTTCTGCGGAGGGGTTAGCTCAGGACTCGCTCTGGATTCCGTATTGGTGGCCCATCATACCTTGTGCTGAAATCTATCGGGTAGGGGGAGGGCACTGAAGTCCTCTTCGGCTTCCGCCATGGTGTGCTAAGTTGGAGGTTGAAATCGAGTCCCAATAGGGGTCTAGCACGCGTGTGTTAGTCGGCGCATCCATACAAGCAACACAGACTATGGTAAGAGCTCCCAGGGTATTGTAATACGCGGTTACAGCGCATACGGAGCTCTTTCCATGGAGTGTTTGGCTGGGAAGAATTGGCTGCGTACGTTTGGGCTCCTAAAGTATTTATGGTTGTTCGTCCTGGGCGCACTGAGGGGTTCCTGGACCAAGCCGGTATCGGATTAAGCGCGTGTGGTATGGCGGGATAGAGGCGACCTGGGTATGCTGTGCCACTTCCGCAAGCTGTATATGTAACCTCGTCGTCGAAGTTGGCGGCGGTGAGTATTGGGTTGATTTCGATTGTGTTGTTGACGTGAATGTTGGGCTCAGTCGCTACGGTGATCGCCAATATTTCGGGAGCCACATGATAAGGATGGAAGCTCTCAGCCCAACGATAAACAAAACGGACATTAAGTAAATAAAAGTCATAAAAGCCAGAACAGACCAAAGTACAAAAAATACACCATATTATAACATATTATACGCCATCTCCTTCTTAATACTACCTCAAACCCCTACCAAATGTGAAAGCAACGGCCCAAAAGACCCCACCTCCTCGGCCAGCTAAAACAAGCTGCACGTGACCTGACGTGCGAACCCATAGTTTTGGACAAGGCCGAACTTCTGCCTTGCCTCCCATAATTACTTTCGCAGCCAATTTCAAGGGTCTCCCAACACAACGTCTCGCTCATGCGCAGCACGTCCACCTGGGATCCGAATCGCACAGCATGAATACCTTTGGTGGCGGATCGTCCTCGGAATCCGAGTCAGAGGATGACTTCCTACACCCAAATGCCGACCCAAATGCCGACGAGTTCGCCGACTACAATCCACGAAAGCGGAGGCGGACAGGTCGTGATGCGAAGGAGAGCGCGGCGCTAGGTGTATTTGGCAGCGAGAGCGAAGATGAGGGGCCTGGGAGGCGGTGGAAGAGCAAGACGCTGAGGGGGAAGGGGATGGCGTTTGTGTCGTCAGGCGACAACCTACTTAAGGACGAAGAGGACGAGGAAGAGGACCATACGACAGCGAGAGTTGGGGGGCAATACCTTGAAGACGCCGAAGATGTGGATATGGACGATGTTGCCGACGACACTGAGGAAGTACCTCGAGCTGGCCTCGGGGCCCGAAGCGCGCCCGGACTTGGACAGCAGAAACCGGGCCTTGGTGGCGGACTAGGATGGCAAAGCCCTGCGGCGCGAAGCATGGGGCTGGGGAATGGAGATTCTACGGCATCACCTCTGGGCCGTGGTTTTATGCCTTCTTCTGCGGCAATACCTGTCCTCAAGGACTTTAGCGACGAGAAACCCGTCAAACGAGTTGCCATGCCCAGCGCGTTCTCGACACCCACAGCTGCTAAGGGCGGGCGACCCGGAGCTCAGAAGGCAGCACCTATAAACGCGGGGTCGTTCGCTGCCAGGATGATGGCAAAGATGGGATACAAAGAAGGCGAGGGTCTAGGGAAGGAAGGACAAGGGCGTAGTGGGGTCATCGAGGTTCAATTACGGCCTCAGGGCGCTGGATTGGGAGCTGTAAAGGAGAAATCCAAACAGGAGAAGGAGGAAGAAAAGCGACAAGCTGCTAAGAGGGGCGAGGTACTGGAGGATTCAGAGGAGGAGGAGAGGAAGAGACGTCGCCGAAAGGCGAAGACGAGCGGAACGGATAGCGGTATGAGCACACCAAAGCGACGACCGAAACCGAAATTCCAAAGCCTGCCGGAACTTCAAAAGGCTGCTCCAGGGCTGAAAATCCCAGATGCCTTTACCCCTATCCTGGACATGACTGGTTCTGGTCAGAAGTTCCTGACGGCCAGCTCTGGTCTTGCAACGCCTACTTCTGGTGTCGCCGAGTCTACTGAGGTGGTGGAGGCTAGAAAGCTGGCACGAAGGGCACAGAATGACCTATCTTCCTTCGTGGAGGAATGGAAAAACTTGGAAGAACGGAAGGCTTGGGTTGAAATGGAAATACTCCAACAGCAGCAAGCTGTGGACGAACAAAATGGTTCTTCCGAGCAATTAAGGAAAGCTGCGGAGATTGTCGAGGGGTTATCGGTCGCAGTGCGAGATGGGCAGTGGGACCCAGTCATAGGTGCCCTGACGGAAGTGGAAAAACTTGATGTGGCTGGTAACGACGAGTTGGCAAGTATCGCCGTTGCAGCTGTCCACCCCTTCTTCCGCCAGGCTGTCGAAGGTTGGCAGCCGCTGGAAGACCCAAAACTCAGTGGTGTCGCATCTGATGGATTTGTCTCTGCCATCTCCGGAATCAGCAAACTCCTTGGGATGATCCCCGAACCCAATGGGACCTCCGCTCATACTACCAAACCTCACAGCAATCGCGTCCATAAAACAACACCTTACGAATCCCTTATTTACACGGTCTGGTTTTCCAAAGTCCGCTCCGCCATAACCAACACCTGGGACGTGCAAAACCCCACACCACTTCTCACGCTTCTGGATCTATGGACTCCACTCCTCCCGCCATTCATCAAATCCCAGATATTTGAGCACTTAATTTTCCGCAAACTCGACGAGGCTATCGCCGATTGGAATCCCAAAAAGCGGTCCAGAACGAACAGCCTGCCGCACATGTGGCTCTTCCCTTGGCTGCAACATCTACCCGCTCACCATCTGGATCCTCGCTCTTCCTCAGGACTTGTTGCAGATGTCAAGCGAAAGTTCAGGGTTCTCATCGACAGCTGGGATTTCCGCCGTGGTGTTATCCCCGGACTTACCCAGTGGAAGGACCTCCTCCGACCCTCATCATCCAGCAAAGACGATTCCTGGACCCCCCTCCTCATCAACCACGTCCTCCCCAACCTCGCCAAGTACCTCCGCACCAACTTCCAAGTAACCCCCCAAGACCAAGAACCCTACATGAAGACCCTGCACAACGTCCTCGAATGGCAGCCCATCCTCGGAAACAGAATCACCGGCCAGCTCCTCGTCGACGAGCTCTTCCCAATGTGGCACGACGTCCTCCACCAATGGCTCACCCTCGACGACGTCAACTACCTCGAGATCAGAGACTGGTTCGACTTCTGGCGCTCCATCATCCCCACCTCCCTCTCCTCCGTCCCCTCTGTCCAGCAAGAATGGCAAAAAGGAAACGCCCTCATCAACACCGCCCTCGACCTCGGGTCGCGCGCTAAAACAGAGCTACCCGCTCCCTCTCGCCCAAGTCGCGTTAGTCCGGGCGTGCAGCCAGTGCCGGAACCGGCGCCGAAGATCGAGAAGCCGGAGCTGGAGGAGGTCACGTTTAGGCACCAGTTGGAGGATTGGTGTATGGCGAGGGACCTCCAGTTTATCCCGGAGAAGAGCACGTTGGAGGCGAATGGGCCGGTGTATCGTGTTACGGCGGCGGCGATTGGGAAGGGGGGTGTGTTGATCTATTTGAGGGGGGATTCGATATATGCGCAGATCAAGAGGGGGACGTGGACGCCGCTTGGGAAGGAGATGGATGCGTTGTTTGAGTTGGCGCATCGGTAGAGCGGAGGCGGGTGGCTGGCTCATGTATTTCTCGGCTAGTGGTAGAACTAGGAAGATTGGAAATGTAAACAACTATAATATGGAATAAGTGAAGAAGTTCAAAACGCTTAATTTGTGTGCTATGCATGGTTTTCTATTTCCTTAAAACGAGTGATTGGGTGTATCATATGCTCCTTCCCCGTCTATCGGCAAAGTTCAATGCACGCTATCTCGCTCATCCTCCTCTTCCGCTCTCAAGTCCCCAAGGTGAAATGCCTCAAAAACGCAGCGAATCTCCCATATAAAGTAGAAAAATAGCCCCATCTACGCCCCAACCCCCCCCACCAAAATACTAGCACATCTCTTGATGCCCAGCACACACTCAAAATATAAGGGGGGCCATGCCCCCATAAAAACGAATTCCAAAAATAATCCCACAAATGACTCCGATATCAAGGGGAGGGTAAAATAGAGCGTGTTTCCCCCCTCTCCCTGACTGATCCCTCAGTTTCCCATATCATCTCAACGTCGCGTTCATAATGTCGATCCTCTCCGTTTCATAAATGCAATCCTTCAATATGCGTCAAAAATATGGTTGGTCGTCCTCCGTCCCCTCGCTCTCTCATTCGTCATGGGATATCATCGATACCTGCCCAGTCGTCTAGCCGGGGATCGCGCGCTCTCTCCAATACTACTACTACTTCTCCGACTCTTGCTTGTTGTGAAGCTAAAAGCCCATAATGCCAGTGATGGCCCTTTCTAGCTTGTCCAGGAAAAAAATCCCTAGCACCACCCGTCCCCCCAGCGCTCCCGGCGCCTTCGCTCCGCCTGTTGTTGTTGTGGTTGTGGTTGAAGTGCTTACTCGATGCTAGCGCAGAAGAGCTCGATCTCTCCCAGCATGCCGTTCTTGAGGCCTTCAATCTGCTGCTCTCGCCATTCCTGGAATGCGATGTGTATATCATCATCTGATTCGATGGTTACGTAATCTCCGTCCTCGTCTTGGTATCTCAATCTCATCGTGCCCCTCGCAATCGCGTTATTGCTGAAGCGGCCGACCTTGGCGTCGATGCGGTCAATGAGGCTTTGGTATGTAATGTTGAACGCCACTACCAGCGTGACGTAGTTGCCGTCACAGTTGACCTTCACCTTGAGTTGAGTCGGGAGCCCTATGTCCATTCCGGGTAGCGAATTGCTTAGAGGGGGCGACATGGTCTGGGTGCGGTCCTCGCCGCCCTTAACTGTCGCAAGAACGGGCGTTGTGTTGCTACGCAGATACGCTGGTGGTACTGCTGGGTAGCCTGCTTGCGGTGGCTGGGACCTGTCACGTTGGGTGCCCGGGCTCTGCGTGGCGGAGCGAACGGGAATGCCATTGATCGGGGAACCGTTGCTCGAACGCGGAATGCTGTTGTCATAAGCCGGGTGGAGATGCGGCGGGATACCAGGCACAGCTGGTACGGGCTGGCTGTCGTTGCGGCGACGAGCTGCGTTTACCTGCGCATTGATGTCAGGAGTACTGTATGATCGACTGCGGTTCTGGGCGTTAACCATCTGTGCTTGCTGGGATGACATGACAGGGAGGGAAGGACGCTGGGGGTTGTTGCGGTAGTTAATAGACTGTTGCGATTCGCGAGACGGTGTACGGCCGATGGCTGGGGCGGTGTAGCGGCTGTGGTCCTCCCAGTTTCCTGTCAGGGACCCTTGTCGCGGGAAGGGGAACATGGAGTTCTGGCTCGTTCGCGATGACGCGGGCGATTCGGCGACAGGCGAGAAGTAGGAATCACCACCTCTCGTCCCAGGCGGGGTTTGTAGAGGCATCTGCGTCTGTAAGCTCAATGGCGGCTGGGGTCCCATAGGAAACCGGGGAGGGGCTTGTCTAACCACTCCAGCGATGGATTGAATGCTCTCGCCAGTCGTTGACCTCGATCGCAAGCTAGTGCTTGATGTATTTCTATTCATCCCAAAGGAATTTTGTTCAGGGGGTATAGCTTGTTCGGCAAACACCCCGCTGTTGGCTAATTGCGGATAATCATCGTCGTCATCGTCATCGTCCTCGGGTTGAGCATAAGGATTTTGGATGGGCGCTTTCTGTGCTTGCATCCATGCAAATTCCGGTGTTCCAACTTCAGGTCCTTGTTCGCGGTCGAGGCAATCTTTACGCTGTTTATCAACCGCTGCAGACCACTTTTTCATGACCTCCTCGTGGGAGAATCGAATCATAAAGTTCTCAATTCCAGGATCCCCTTTCCACCAAATCTGCACGGTGTACGACCCTGAACCACGTCAGCATAAATCTTTGGGGCCAGAAGCGGGAAACAAACCAGGTTTAACCATCGACACAACGTCTGTGACGTTGGTCATAAATATGCGGCCTTTCAGCTGAAGCTTTGTAGTTTTTCCGGATTTATCCTTCTTATCTTTCGCAGCCTTGCCTCCTCCCATAAGCTTGTCTTTGGTGGCCTTATTAGGGTTCATCTCTTTACAGCAAAGTAATATGCGCTCGAAAAGGTATATGGTATACTGCGAATTCAAGGGCAGACGAGCCCCTCGTGTCAGCTACAGTTCTTGCGGTTCAAGCCGAATTATAGGCTTAGAGACTTATGTCTGGAGCAGAGGTTTCGTGGTGTGTGTATGTCCACTAGAACAGTTATGGCCAGAGCCACTAATTTACACCAACCAGAGCACGAATAGGGGAAGTAGGCCACTGTTCACTTGACAGGCTAGAGGATACGCTTGTGAAGAAGATGGGAGTGTTTACCTCTTTCTCCAAATCACTTTTACCAGTGATCACAGTGAATACACCGTGAAGGAGTAGGTCGCCAAACTGATTAATATCGTGGTTCTTCCAATCATCAACGCGTGTGCAAAGATCTACCAAAGCCTCGTTCCTCAGCTCCCTGTCGACTGCATCATTGGCTTGGTGCAGAACACGATTGGAAGCTTCCATCCCCGCTGTAAGTTCTGCTTTCGTTTGGTCATCCGCATTTGTTTTATCGCGCAAATCCTAAGAAGTATTAGCCAATGCACAAAGTCAAATCGTAGTTCATTTCAGAGGCTCACCTTTAATAACAGCGGATATTTGACCAATCTCTGCATAGGTTTTAGCAGAAAGCCATCCAAAGTGTTGAAATCAACCACAACGGGATGATCTGCCAGCGAGATCTTGTCGAACTCTCGTTTGGCAATATCGGCTGCTCTTCGCTGGTTGGCTATAAATGGTTGATAAATCCCGAAGGATTCTTCGTGAAATACAAAGGGCGCGCCCCACTCCTGCCTTGCGTCCGGCTGCGAATTCGTCGTTTCGATCCGGATCAAAAACCTTCGCTGGAAGTCGAGAATCGCATTGATGTTTAAAAATATAGCATGCACAACATCTCCGGGTATAACGCCTTTCTGCTCGATTTGCTTCTTGAGCTCGTGCAAATTCTCCAGGTCCTGCACATATTTGCGCTCGGTATCGACAAGTTCTCGCACAACATGGTCCCTATAGCTCATCTTTCCCCCCACAGCAGCGTTGGGAGTCTCGGCTTCCGCCTCCGCAGTAAGTAGCAGACCCCGCTGCTCTGCGACGTCAAGCACCACATTCAGGACCTGGGTGACCTTAACAAAACCAGTTGTATCGTCGCCGAACAAATCGTTGAGCACAAAAACCTCCTCGGGGGGTAGCTTCAAGTCTTTCAGGCATGCCAGCACAAATTTTGATGCTGCGCTCTTCGGTTTTTTCGCATCCGAGACCTTATCATCGACTTGTAGGGGTTCGGGTGGTTGAAGTGCGTTATATATCGTCATTAGGGGGTATCCCTTTCGCAGGCATCGCCACAACAAGGTAACGGGGTCGTCGTCGTATATCTCGTCGTCGTCCAACTCTTGCAAGTGCTGCTCGAACCCAGGGACCAAGAGGAGGCGCTGTCGCAGACTGACGCATATCTGGTATAGGGATCGGGAGGCATCTGCCCGCTGGTTAATGATATTGTTCGTCGCCACCACATTGCTCCCGTTCTGCGATATGGTCGTAGAGGTCGACAGAGTGTTTAAGGATGCCGAAGATGCTGATGTGAGTGTAGAGGAGGACATTTTGGAGGATCGAGGCCCATGTCCAATCATTTTACTTGGAAAAGGGTCTCTCGAAGTTCTGGTCGATGTCGATAGAGTTGGCGCGGTGTGAATGCGCGTTAGGCCCGGTCCGTGCGCCATGGCCATTGTGCCCGACGACATCAAAGAGGATATATAGATTGAAGAGGGACAAGAATACGCAGCTAGAACATCGCAAAATGGTATATAGCATACGTAGAGGCAGTAGAGGCAGTAGAGGTCATGCAAAGGCGTCAGAGAGAGTCAAGGCAGCAAGGGAGTCGTTCAAGAAGGGCCAGGTCGTCAGCGTCAAAGAGTCTTAAGGAGGGGGGTTTGTATGGTTTGTATGATTCGTACTGGGACAGTGAGACCCACTAAGAACGGGCGCTTGCCGCTTGCCTGATATAGGCTGTAGGCCTGTGGGAGGCGTGTGGGAGGGCCTGTAGGCGCCCTGGCTACAAATGGGAAAATGCTTGAACAGGGTCTGACTAAAGAGACTAAAGGGGTCTAGCTTCCATATCACGGGATGGTCACTGGATGGTCACGGGATGATGTCTATACCACTCATCTATGCCACTCATCTATACCACGAATCAGTATGTACTGTACTGTACAGTATGAACAGTATGAACAGTATGTACGATTCAAGTCTATAAATTCATGTCTACGGTGGCTTGTACGACACAGAGATGCAAAGCAGTCACCCTACCCTCCCTCTCAATCCCCTTGCCAATTAGGTATAGCGTTTAACAAGAATCTCTTTATCACGGGGTTGATAGGGGTGATGAGGGGGATGGGAAACAGTATATGGGTGATAGGTGATGTGTGATGGGTTATGGGTGATGAGTGATAAGTGATGGGTGTGTTACGGTGGGTTGTACGACTCAGACGTGCAGGCAACCCCTCTACTATACATATTGTCCATGAATGTCACGGGATTTACGGTTGTCCATCCACTACAGAAATGCAAATGCCGTCTCCAAATGGCAGGAAGTACTATGGACTTCAATTGTCACCAAGATTCCCTCACACTACCAAGTAAACAGTACTTACTACCACACAAAATAGGCTTCGTTCCAGCCGCATAACATCAACCTGGCTTACTCTACCCAGCTACACCACCCAAAAGTACTCCACGGCAGTGCTCCAGTACCACCACCCATAATATTCCATCCTCACCTCACCACCGAGGAGAGAGACAACAAACGAGGCATACACCCTCGACTTCACGAGACTCTGTACATATATACTGTCGGCCCGCGCGTCCCATGAAAGGCTGACCATCGCCATCGCCATCGTTGCTACTCCAACACACGGACCTTGCTCCTTGGCCACCAGATGGCATTGAACAACAACCATACTCACCCAGGTCCACCTCACGCTGTTGGTCGACGATAAGACGACCAGCCTTGACACCACAGCCAACCAACGCCCAACTCGGGCTCCTATAACCCCAATGACTATATTTAATGCCCCTCAAGATGAGGGCTATAGCGAGGCTCCTCTGGGCACGCAGGTGGCGGCGAGAAGCTCGGGGCGCATGGATCCAACCGTAGCCTCGTGGTATTCGTCGTTGGACGTCGATGACCGCATCAGTACGAGATCCAACATGTCTGTTATTCACTGCCTCACTAACCCGTGTCCCTCTAGGCCTTGCGATGACCATTATGGCCGACCTCCCAACATCTGCCGTATACGATATAGTTAATGCCATGGGCCCTTTGTTACACGTCAATTTTTTGGACAGATTACCCCCCGAAGTGTGCTTGAAAATTCTGGGATTCCTCGATCCATTGTCAGTGCTGCAGATGGCTCTAACGTCGCGTGGTTCGTTGCCACTGTCCATGGACTGGACTCTATGGCAACAATTATACTACAGGGAGGGCTGGCGTACCAACCAAATCGAGCTTAAGAGCTTCGAGAGAGAGCTGATGAACGAAACGCTCGAGACCAGATCGGGGTTCCGGTCACAGGGAGGGGTGGTGCGCAAACAGTCCCCCTCCCATGACCGAGTGCCGCCGCGGAAACAATTAAAACTTACGGAGAATAATAATAGGCCAGAGTTTTACGTTAAGGACCAGGACGATGATTTAGAGATGGCTGACGTTGGGCCAAGATCTCCTCCCGAGCATAAGTCCATATTTGGGAACCCAGCGCCACAGTTGTCACGAAACTTGACCCCAGAAGGGGCTCATGCTTCAGAGGATCCAGCTACTGCACGTAGGGCGCCTAGAGCTCCACGCGAAAGTTTAGCACCACAACCCATAATGCGGCGGCCGTCAAACCGGTCGACGAAGGCAGCACCAACGGATGTTTCAAGCATGTCGTCTCTGGTGGTGCTAGACCGACGTGAAAACAAACGCAAACTCAACTGGCACTATCTTTACGCTCAACGGAGAAGACTAGAGGCCAATTGGGAAGCCGAAAAATATGTTAACTTTCAACTGCCACACCCTGATCACCCAGAAGAGGCACACAAAGAGTGTATTTATACCATCCAACACAGCGGGAAATATCTCGTGAGCGGAAGCAGGGACAGGACTCTTCGGATTTGGAATTTAGACACGAAAAGACTCGTTATGCCTCCTCTGCAAGGCCACCAAGGCTCGGTCCTATGCTTGCAATTCGACCCTGATCCATCTGAAGATATTATCGTTTCAGGGAGTAGCGATTCGACAGTGAGGGTATGGCAATTCTCTACGGGTAGGATGCTTCAAGTTTTGGAGAAAGCACACCCAGAGCCAGTCCTGAACGTCCGATTTGACCGCCGAATACTCGCCACATGCTCCAAGGACAAGACCATCAAAATATTTAACCGGAGACCGATGCACCCTGGCGAGCTAGGATACCCTGGCGTGCATCAGGGCATTGAACCTGCGGCTATAGTATTGAATAATTACGGCTATAATCCTTCGCCACGCGAGACCCTTCCTATACTGCCTCCTTTTACGCAGATAGGGTGTCTAGAAGGCCACGGTGCTGCTGTCAACGCCATTCAAATATATAAGAATGAGATAGTCTCAGCATCTGGTGACCGTAACGTCAAGGTCTGGGATTGGCCGCTTCAGACTTGCATTCGCACGCTCGTTGGGCATCAAAAGGGCATTGCCTGTGTGCAATACGACGGCCGTCGCATCGTGAGCGGCAGCAGCGATCATGAAGTCAAGGTGTTTGACAAACAGACGGGCCTTGAGGTTGCAAGCCTAAGAGGGCACACGCATCTTGTTCGAACTGTGCAAGCTGGGTTTGGGGACTTGCCTGGGAGTGAAGAGGAAGACCAAGCTGCAGCCAAGAATGTAGATAATGACTATTTCAAGGCTGTTGATAGCGGTGTCATTCCCCGTAACCTACCTAAGACACGAAATCGAAACGCGGGATCGAGCAGGCCCGAAGATATCATGGCATACGGAGCCAAGCTGCCTCCAGGCGGAGGGGGCGGTCGATACGGCCGCATAGTTTCTGGATCTTACGACGAAAGCATTATCATTTGGCGCCGAGATAAGGAAGGTGTTTGGAAGGCAAAGCATACCTTCCGCCAAGTCGACGCCGCCCGATCCGCCCTGACCAATTTTGAGAGATACCGGGTCCCACCGCCAAGCCTTCCACAACAGACTGCCGCCTATTTTCACGCGCTGATCGACCTCGTCGTTCCCCTCGGCGCCAATGGTCTTCGCCTGGCCATCCATGAGCACCCCCAGATCATATGGTACAGCCGCCTAGGATCGGCCATCATGGCTGAGCCAGTCGAAACCCGACGACAACAGTTACGTGCGGTCGTGGATCATGCGATGCACCGGCAGACGGGTTTACCTTCGTCGGATAACCACAACCTTGCAACTCGTGGGATGGTGCCATCACAGGACCCGCCTGAAGGTTCAGCACGGCCGCAATCGTCGGTAGCGCAGACGCAAACTATGGCACAGCAACAAGCAACTAGCATTCCGCAAACAAGCAACGAACCATCCATACAGCACACCCAATCTGCACCACCAGCACCAGTCCCACAGGCTCAAGCATCCCCCGCACCGCCACTGGATACCCAAGCCACCATCCAGGCAGTCGCACAAGCCCGAGCCACCGCCCAAGCCCAGTCCCAAGCACTCCTCCAAGCACAACAAGCGCAGATGCAAGCCGCAGCCCAGAATGCCGCGGCTGATGTGGCGGCGCGTGCGGCGCCTGCGAACCCAGGGGCGAACATGGCGAGGGTGTTTAAGCTGCAGTTTGATGCGAGGAGGATTATATGTTGTAGCCAGACACCGATTATTATTGGGTGGGACTTTGCGAATGGGGATGCGAAGATTGAGGAGGCGAGTCGGTTTTTTGGGGCGGTGGAGTAATGGGGGGGTTTTAAGGGGGAAGGTGGAGGGTTTAAATGGGAGTTTTGCTTTTGGGAGTGGAGGCAGATAGGGGTTGTAGGACTTGGGGGAAGGGGGTGGGGGGGGTTTACATTTTCTCGGCAAGCGGGCGTGTGTTTATGTGTTGGCGCTGTTCGTCTTATTATTTTTTTGAATTTGTGGGAAGCGCGGTGTTGGTTATCTTTTTTGCCTTATGATCAACGCCTGTGGTATAAGATTATGAACGTATATATAGAATAACGAAGTCGAATATTCCTCAAAGACCTTGGAGTCACACGGATTTTGATATGCTGGTCCGCCTTCTTCTTGGATCAGGCAGGTGTAATGAAGTATGAGAGCTGTGATGCTATTGTCTGAAAATAGAGTATTACCCCTATTTTCTGTTTTGAGCCTGAGCGGCTGAAGATGGGCACTGTGAATAGCTTCATACATAATACGTTCTCCTTCCTGTGTGGTTGGGATATGCTCATCATCACTTCCTCTTCTCTGCTACTTTATCAATAAGGTATGATCAACCTCACTTCCGTGATTCTCACTCACTAGCCGTTATTTTCAATACCGACCCTACCTGAACGCCATTGTTACCCTCACAGCCCTTACAATCCGCCGTGAACCGGTCGAGTCACCAAAGCCGCCTCGGCACCGGCACAGGTGATTCACTCACCCCTCGGCCTCGTTATATTGATCCACATTTCGGCTTTGTTCCCTCCTTCTTTCAACACTACACCTCACCATATATTCGGCTTCTATTTCGGCTTCTATTCGGCTTCTACTCAGCTTCTATTCAGCTTCTATTCAGCTTCTATTCAGCTTCTATTCAGCTTCTATTCAGCTTCTATTCGGCTTATATTCTTCCATTCGGCTTCTATTCTTCCAAAGCAGATTCATCGACCCGGGCTGGTCCCATCATTCAAGCTGGTCACTCAAATCACAACCACTATCACAGGCTACCTCGAGCGCATTTTGATTTCAACAGTCACGAACTTCTTTATTCATTATCGTTACCGATTCACGCTGGGTCGTGATATCCTTTACCACATTCATTATTATTTTTCGTGAGAGCGCTTGCTCCAACGCATTTTTCATTAGAAGAGTCACGGTACTGTTATCAAGGATGGTTGGCACGCAGAAATGGACGATGGAGGAGATCCTTTGGGTGAGTACGATGGTCAAGCAGGGGCTGAAGGACGAAGAGATATATGAGAAATTCTGTGGGATATTCAAGAATGCGAGGCATGTTAGAGGAGCGAGCAGTATCAAGTACTGCAGGACTGGGTTTATGAAACAGGAAGAGTAGGTTCCCCTGTCTATCCCTCTCGATGATGTCCATCCTCATACCTGGGTTGGTGAATACTGACAGTCTATTTGATAGGTACTCTCAGGAGAAGTACTGGGAGGATACCCCTGGGAAGATAGGATTCGTCCTTGGCCGCTATGATGCTGGCGTTTATAATGGCCAGGTCGTGGCTGATGTGATGCACCATTTCCCAACTCACACATGGGTCCCGCATATCAAGCCCACGGGCAGGTGCATTGAGTTTGTCATCACGAAGTATAGGAGGCTTCAAAACAGGCAAGTGATGTGATCATTCTTCTTTGACGAGGTCATGGACTAACGTGAGGATACTAGATTCTCTGACTACACTCGAGAGAATCCTCTCGTTGAACCTGTCCTCAGTCTCACAAAGGATGGGGTATCACCCAGAGAGATTTTCAAGACGGCAAACGAGAATGGAATTACCCTGGATGACATTTATTATATCATGGCCAGGTTCTGGATGGAAGTGAATCCACGGTTAGTTCCCCGACATCTGTGAAAGTATGTTGCCTAACTGTCACATAGCCCCACTGCTTGGGACAACTCGAACTACGGCCATGCCGGGGCTTCATCATCTGGTGCGAGCACAAGCCACGGTACTCCAGGAAATGCCAAAGCAGGGCCACTCATTTTCGAGCTGCCTCCGACAGACTCGAACAAGAAATCCAAAGCTCATGGGTCTCAGCACAACACTTATCGTTCCTCCGTCGCAAATTCACGAGTGCCTCATCATGGTTCCAGATATGAGTACATCAACAAGGAGGGCAGTCAAGTCGCATGCCATGGAGTGCAACGGGATTTGGAAATGTCGTTTTTGAATTCTGGATACCCACAGGGGATATCACCTGGGGCATCATCTCAGGCACAACTACATGCTCCCCAGCGCCGTCCTCAGCCAGGAATCTTTCAGCCATCACAACAGCATGATATGAGATTACAGTATCCACACATGCCCCAAGATGGTCGACTACAACACCAGATGGGACAACAGCGTTTTGAGCAGCAGAATCTTCAGGGATACGCTGGAGAGTACCAGAATCCAACCATTCAACAAAGCATACCTGGCCAGTTCGGTCAGCAAAACTGGGGCCATGATTCTACCTTTGGGCGGCAACAGGTAGTACCGGAACAATCTCAAATTAATTTCGGGGGCTACCGACAGGCTCCTGGTCATCTTGGCCAGCTGAACTATGGCAGCTCGTCACAAACAGGACACCTCTCATACCAGGCTCTGCCATGCCATAACCTGACGCAAGCCTTCTATGGGCACCCTCAGATTCTTACTCAAGAACGCCAGCAGCCTGCTATTCCAGTTACGGGCTATGAGAATATTGACCCAGCTCTCCTGGGAATGGGCACAAACCAAGCGTCACGCCCAGATGCCAGCATCATGACCCTCTCTCAACCTCCTTTGACCCCACGAATTGCTCCCCAGGATTTCCTGCATCCATTTGCCTACTCGGGGTTCCAAAACGGTCAAGACGTATCCCCGCTAACAATTGAAAATCCACAGTTTCCGGTTACTCTACCACCAACACCAGAGGTGGCCCATGATGCATTTGAGCAAAGAGGACAGTCAACTATACCCGACCCTTTTGCTCAGAGATCAGTACTGACGGAACAGGCTCAGTTGGGACTTGGGACTGACTTGTACCACTATAGTGGAATGAGTAGTTTCGATCAGGATACTTTCGATCAGGCTCTCACTTTGTCGAGTGGAGCTAAGGATGCTACCTTTGGGCATAAAAACTCAAGTGAGTCGATACATTCCGTGTTGGGTATCCCAGATCAACGCGGCAACCACAATGGGAATGCAGAAGGTTCAGTTACTGAGCAGGCGGGCCAAAACCCCTTCCAAAGTCCAAACTCCATTCATACTACAGTTGACGAAACGCTTGCGGGCACCCCCAGCGCTAACCAAGAACCGCTTCCCGATGTTGAACACATGGATTTGGACATTCTTGACGAGGTTGCCGCATCTGGGGAGCTTTTCGAATTGTTCCCGGATCTTGAGTATCACTTTCCTCGTGGATGCAACTTCAATTACGATGGGTCTATGGTTGGAAGTGGTGCTATTGACCCTTTCGAAAATGACCTGTCAAAAAACAGCCCTGAGGAACACGGTCCACCGGAGAAGTGGCCTTGTGATAACAAATCTTCTTTGGAAGCCATGGAGGTCTTGAGCAGGAGTCTGGAAACAGAGATGGCTGGCCCATTTCTTACCCAGAACTCGTCTGAGGACAACGATGTCTCTGGTGGCATTCAAGGTAGCAACTCAGGGGTGTTTGAAGACGATTGGGCACCAGAAGGGACCTGCTGTGCGCATCATCAGAATTTCGAGTGTTTCTTTGAGGTTCCAGATTCGGACGGTGAGAGTGCTACTGTTTCAAAATCTTGAGGTTGGTGTGGGCTTCTTTCTTTCTTTTATGGGAGTTATGCACTGAGTTTGAACAAGTGAGTGGATTACGGAAAGTCGGGGACTTGTTTTATACCCAGTTACTGCGATGATTTTTCAAAACCAAACGGGCTAGGTGTTATGCGTTCCTTTTTACCTTTATATGTACTCAAATATGACCAGAATAGGTGATGAATCTATTTTGGATAAACTCTCTCTCTTTTACTACTTGCGAAATGTGAATATCGATCGTGGAGGCGCCACTGAATCCGATAGTTGTCTGGGATTCAGTTATAGTTATTCTGCAAAGAGAGCCAGTGGATGGCCTTATAACCACTCCGTTCATTCACTTTCACAGCCTAGCATATAAACTGGCTTTCTTCTCCTCTACGAGCTTTACATCCTTCATCTCAGGACAATCTACAACCAAACCACCGCCCAACATGTCCCAACTAACCCCCCAAACCCACTGCTCCGCCTGCGAAGCCACCGCCGCACAGTGGACCCGAGTAAACGCCTGCACCCATTCCAACCTCGACCTCATCTCCCCAAGCAAACCCTATCCCATCCCCCCAACCTTCGGTACCGACAGCCACCCCTACGCGCGACAGATCGGAGAGACACAGTTCATGACGGTTCCTGAACCAGAGGTCCAGGTCACACAGAACAAAGTTTGGATACAACCGGAGCATAATGTCGTGGTAAAGAAGAATGTCGACATGGAGTATGTTAAGGAGTTAATTGCCAATATCTTCCCTCCTGGTTCGGAACCAGAGGATGTAGGCCCAATGCCTCCAGGACCGAATGTTCCGATGCCACCGGGAGTGCCTCCGAGGTATTGCGTTTTGAATTTGAAGGTGGAGGATTCTATTCCACCCCCAAGGCCGAATGTGCCGGGTAGGCCTCCAAGGAAGTGTCTTCCTGGTGGGGGAATGGAGGATGCTATTCCACCTCCAAGACCGTATGTGCCAACGCCGCCATATGAAAGATTTTCTGGTTTCAAACCGGAAGATGGGCTTCTAACTCCAAGATCTTATGTGCCGTTGCCTCCGGATGCGCCTCCGAACCAAAGCCTTTCTAGTTTCGACAGGAAGGGTGCATTTCCAACTCCAAGGCCGAATGTGCCGCTGCCACCAGATGCGCCTCCGAACCAATGATTGAAGTTTTGGGCTGGGTTGTTGTACAATAGTGAAGGTCTTGGTTGTGGCGTCAGTGCCGCTTGTGATAGTTCGGTGATTTCTGAGTTCTTTTGCGATGGTTTAAGATATTTCAGTCGTTGGGAGAGAGATGTATAATAGGAATATGACTGGAAAATAAAACGCAGATTTATCATATGCAATCAACCATTCTAGTGCCGTCTATCTCTATAATCTAAACTCCTGCCCCCTTCCTCTTCCAAATCCCCCACCAACAATGCACCCTAACTCTCTCCCCATTAACCTCCCAATCATCAAACCCCATCTCCTCCCCCTCCCTTACAATCTCAAACCCCCTCCCCCCCAACTCCCTCTTCAACACCTCCCCAAACCCCCTCGTCGTCTCATCCCTCAACGGAAACCCCACCACCGCTCTCGCCCCCTCTTCACGTCCTAACCTCTCATCGATAGCCGCCGCAAGACAAATCGGATGTTCAGGCTCATACAGCGGATCCGCCGCGATTACGATATCATACTCCGGCCCCGGGGTCATACACGACCAATCCAAGACGTCGGTTTTAGCACTCCCTCCATGCTCACCAACAGCCCCCTCATTAGCCACCATATTCCTCGCGAGATTCGGCACAATAGCAGGTAAATCCGTCATCACCACCTCCGTCCCCCACAGCGCCGCAGCCGCGAGTCCCAGTAATCCCGTCCCAGCCCCTAATTCAAGAACAGACGGGGCGGCGAGGCTGGAGGGGAAGAGGTGAGGGAGGTGGGTGGGGATGTGCGGGAGCACTTTTTGGGCGAGGATTAGGGCGGTGCCCCAGGTTTTGAACCCGATGTTGTCGTTTGTCATTGTTGGCTCGTGGATGGCTAGCGAGGTGGGAGGGGTGCTGGGGATGCTGAAGGTGCGGGTTTGGGCGGGCATTCCTAGGAGGGTGTTAGATTTCTCCTGGTTGGGGGGAAAGGGGGTTCCCCTGAGATTCACGTGATTTTGGGGGGAGGGTTGTGAACTGCTGCGTATTCGCTGGTAGGGATGGGAGGATGGAGTTTGCTTACCATTACGACCAGATCTCTCGCTCAGTCTGATGCTGGCTTGTTCCCAGACCTCGACTTGCTCGTCTTCGGTCAGCCACGTGAGGGGACTCGATACGATCTTAGTCAGATACGATGCAATGGCGTTCTTGTCCTCTCTTGGCTGGTCATGGTCGGCATCGTTTTCTTCCCAGGATATTGGCTTTGGCTTGAGAGATACGAGGGCCGAGAGGAGAGCTAAGCTGGACGGCTTGGTGTATAGCTGGGGTAGGTCAAAGACTGTGGATGTTAGTGTGCGTGTCTTGTATAATTTCGAGAGACTAAAGATAAGAAATACTACCATTTATTGGCTCGCCATTTTGGCGAGCAAGTTCTGTCTCTCCGGTGAGCATTTTTGGCCCCTTTCCTTCTCACAAATATATTTCTTGTCGTTTTATTTATTTTATATCCGTGGAAAAAGGGATTAAAATCAGGTGATCACGATGAGGAAGGGACGACGGTAGAAATGGTATAAAAGTCAGACATAAATATGAAGACTACCACCACTAAAGGAGCAGTAATATTTTGAGGAATCGCCGAGCCATTCGTGATACGTAGACGTCGATGTACAGTACGAATATTAGTCTTGTCAATTTATCAAATTTGCTGTTCGCCTTAAAAGGGCGCGGATTATAATTAATCCGACCCCAACATTAGGTTCCGAGCGACGACAGGACGGTTGCACCACCCACCTCATTCGATGACAGACATCCTGAAATCAAGCAACTATTAAATGCTGTATAGTTTGTTGGATGCAGGATGAGTGGATGTGTTATATTTGCTATGTTTGTAGATAACGATATCTCCTGAGGATGATTCTTGGAATATTCTATGCTAGATTCCTCCCACAGGAAGGTAAGCCATCACACTTTCATCACGAGTTACAGTCAATGCATATTTCATACCAAGAAGAATGCTTCGTATATTTACACCTTGTTTTTGAACCGGAATACGAGGGGAAGTGTTAATATCACCATCACAACACTCACCCTCACTCTCAACCAGACCAAAAACCACCACTAACACGTGCCCAGGAATCAAAATCGTCCACCAAAACCCCCCCGGCATCATCGTCCCCGAACCCGGCTACGAGACCGCCGCCCTCCTCCACTTCGACGCCATAACCGACTTTGTGATCCCTCGCCAATCCTTCTGCAACCGCTACATCACCGGTCGCGACCCCAGCGGTCAGTACCGCATCCTCGGCTTCCCCGTGTGCGTCCACAACGAGAAGTACGCGCGCAACGAGTTCATCTTCAACTTCGGCATCGTCATCTCGACAGACCATGACACCGCCCCTTACGAGCCGGTGATCCGGCGGCTGGCGACGACGTTCACGGAGATGGAGGTGCAGACGCAGTTTTTGAGCCAGGAGGGCGTGGCGGATCATGTGCAGAGGAGTATTGGGGGGTTGTTGGAGATTATAAGGGAGGATCTGAATAACTACAATGAGTGCATGATTCCGGTCGACAAGTCGAATACGATTAACATGAAGCTGTTCCCCGTGCAATGCGACCCGCCGCCGGTGAAGTCATGGCACGTTCCTATCGCCAAGATCCGGTTCGACGAGATCGTGGATGATAGATGGGACCTTACGATGCGCAAAGTAATCCCCCTCATCGACGGGGTGCGCGACGTGCGACGCATCGCAGCGGCGGCGGATGTATCCCTCGAGCTGACGAAACTGACGCTGAGGCACCTGCTGTACTATAAGACGGTCATGCTGGTGGATATGTTCTTCTTCAACAACATCTACGCCGTGACGCCGCTGATTCGCGATTTCGTGAATAACGTCGATAACATGCAGGATGAGTGCGCGGCGTACGTGCTTGCACAGCGGCCTAAGGCGGTGGGGTACCAACTGTGCCGGCTACTGGGGACGTTTGGGCAGGGTCGCACGATTAGGGAGTGGTTGCGTCTGCATATTGATGATGGGCAGGTTGCGGTTGATGGGCTTGATGTGCGCCGGCTTGTGCAGTTTGGGGTTATCAAGAGCTTGTTGAGGCGGGTGCATAAGTTTCCTGTGTCGGCGGAGTATGTGGCTGAGTTGGCGGAGGGGAAGGGGGTGGAGAAGGGGAAGGGGAAGGGGAGGGGGAAGGAGCAGGGGAGGGAGGATGGGGAGGTGCTGGAGAAGTATACGGATGGGAGGCATCATTTTGATCAGATTATTACGGAGGTTAATTTGGGGGAGGCTGAGATTATGCGGGGGCTGAGTAAGTTGTCGGCGGGGGATGTTCAGATTGTGTATAGGTGAGGGTGGGTGTCGGATGGGGATTGTGTATGGGGAAGCGTGACAGTTGGGCTCTTGGTATTGTCTGTCATACAATTAGCCGGTCTCGAAGAAGACATGGACTTACATTTGAAGTTAGCCAGTCTCGAAGAAGATATAAACTTGCATCTGGAGTTACTGTGATGGGAATTGTCTGGGCAGTGGGAGCATTTAAATTGGGAATTGTGGTATGTCCGGGGACACCAACTGGAACAATTGCTATAGTATCCCAATGGTGGCAGCCTTTAAATTGGGAATCGTGGTATGTCCGGGGACACCAACTGGAACAATTGCTATAGTATCCCAATGGTGGCAGCCTTTAAATTGGGAATCGTGGTATGTCCGCGAACAGCAACTACTCGAGCAACTGCCCATAGTACCGTACTGTATGTCAATTGTGCTAACTGGGTATATCCCAAAGCGATTCGCCGCGCCGCATTTTGTGTGCCAATTTCTTGTCGTTGGACCTATGAGCTACAGTAAATCGCCCATGGAAAGCCTACTCGCATTCTCTGCTTGTTCTTTTTGCCATAGCCAATTTCATCTCTTGCTGGACCTGTGAGCTATAGTACATAGCCCACAGCAAGCATACTCACTTCCTCTTGTTCTATTTGTGTAGACAATTTCATCTCTTGCTGGACATTGCCCACTGGAAGCCTAATCATATATTCTCCTTGGCCTCGTTCTATGGCCAATTTCCTTCTCTCACTAGACCTGTAAGTCACATAGCACACAGCAATCCCAATAGCATTCTCTTCTTACTCTCTTTTGTGCAGTCAATAACCCACAAGCCCATTCAAGTTCCCTTCTTGCTCTATGCTGTCATTGAGACTACTGGGTCTTCTTGGTCTCTTTTGTGCCTGACACTGCTGGATCTTCTTGGTCTTTTTGTGCTTGACACTGCTGGCTATTTCTCCTGTAACCACCCCTCAAACTGAGTCCTCCTAAACGCACCTGTATTTTTTAGTAGTCTGGTGATGAAGTAAAACACACCAGTATATAAAACATATTGTACCTGCTTGAACATCAGCCCACACAAGAACAACAAGCCCCTACGCGCCCATCCATCCATCCATCCCCACCACCCGTCCAGCGGCACAGCACCACTTCCCTCCTCCGCGGAGGCTCAAACCACAGTCCCTTCCCCTCCCCAGGCACCAGCACGCCCAGAACGTCGTTCCCCCCCACACGTCCATCCCCCCAAACCCCCCAGGGTCACTCACCGTCCCTACCGTCCCTGATAGGCCCATCACATCTATTAGGCTTTCCTCAAGTCTCCACTCTCCAACACACCGCAATGTCGTCGTCGTCGTCATCGCAGCCAATTGCTGTGGATGTGGAGTACTCAATTGCTGTGCCGCCTCCTGAGTGGGAAAGTGCGACATTGCTTGCGCCTTCCTTCCACAGCCCAGCCGGGGCGTCCGCGTCCGTCCGTCGTTCGTCTCGCGTGCGGGCCACACCTCCAGGGTCTGGACTGACTTGACAATACCTTCATCTCTCTGGGGTTGTTGTATGGACAGATGCGAGTGGCTGGTGCGTAGTAATGGTGTAGTAATACTGTTGGTGGGTAATATGGAAATCAATACCTCGCCGCCGACCTGCATTAGCGTTGCCTCATAGTGGTCATAGTGGTCCATAGTGGTCCATAGTCCCTGCAGTTGGTCATCGTTCTGGCCACATTTGACACTTAATGGGACTAGTCAGGCACAAGTGAGGCACAAGTCAAGCACAGCTAGGCACGACGGACTCCACGCGAAGGATGGCGGATGGAGGGGCGACGGGGATGGCAAAAGTCTTGTTTTTGCACGGATTGGGCGCTAAAGATACGAATATCCACCAATTCCCTCCATTTCCCACCACAAACCCACGTGCGACGGCTGTGATTGACTCTCTTCATGCCTCATTGACCCTCATCGTCGCTCTTTTTACCCGTTGATTGGCACTGTCAGGGCTCTTGGCTCTTGGCTAATCCATAACTGGTCTAGTGCTCACCTTTTCGCAAGATCTTGCCCATCCATTCCTCATCCTGGGCTCTTTCTTCCCTCATGTCCATTATTCCCTCCCCCCCCATCCACGTCGCTTCCACTGCTCCCTCATATTTCTCACTTCCCTCCTCCCATTTTACCGCCTTGGGCATCCTTGGCCTCATCTTTTGATGTGTACTCTATACTTCTAATATTACTTCTTCTCACCTTTCTTTACCGCTTTATCACCCTCGTCCCAACTGTACTCTCTACCCCTCCTTCCACTTTCTTTCCTTCCATCATTCCATCACTGTCACTCCTACGGTCGCTCCTGCGGGAGATTATCTTCGGCCCTACTACTTCCAGAAATGTCCAAGCTCATGCCACCCCCCTGCTTGACGTTCCTTGTTGATCCCCCACTACACTACACTCACTACACTACACTACGCTTCACAAGGCGCATTGGAACCCTTTAGTGCTCAACTACTCCAAGGGTACTTCTTCATACCTGAGTCTTCTCACTCTATACAATGTACTTTGGATTTCTTCTTCTTCTTCTTCTTCATCCTCATCCTCCTCCTTCCACTTCTGCCCTGCATCTGCCCTGCATTCAGCTCCACCGGCTGTTATAAACTTGTACCTGCATCCTTGGTCCTAACCGCCTTGATCATGTCACCACACCCACCACTATTCCCGGAATCAACACCCGCTCACTATCACCCATTCACTCAGCGAGCGGCGGCGGCTCCATCGATCGGCTCCATGCCTCCGTTTCGTCACCCTAGTCTGCGCCCCCCATGTAGGTTTGTCACGATCCTCATCTCATCTTCCTCTCTTTTCCCTTTTCTCTTCCCTTCCTCCCTCTTTCTCTCTCTTTTCTCACCTCACCCACTTCCTCCTCGCCGTCCTCATTCCCACCCGGTATCGTCGATATACCTCGTTGCAGACTTTTGTTTGCGTCCTTTCGTTGAAAGTCAAATCAACACCACGCTCTTTTGCACCGGCCTAGGCCATATTACCATCTTTAAACCCCTTCGCTCTTCGCTGCTTTATATATTTATCATGGGTATCTCCAAGACCTTTGCGGCCGTTGCCGCCCTCTCAGCCGTGGCGAGTGCCGCCGGCTCCTCTGCAAGAAGCGCCGTGGCCACATACTGGGTAGGTTTATTGAAGGAACGGCACTGACGCGGAGATGCTGATGATAGAACAGGGCCAATCTGGCGGAAATCTTCGCAGCTACTGTGACACAGCTGATACGGATTACATTCCCATCGGCTTCATCGACTATTTCCCGGCGCAGGGGAACGGATGGCCAGGTTCCAACTATGGCAGTTCATGCTGGGCCACGACATACACCGCCCCCGGCTACAACGGCGATGACGAGCCTCTCAACAACCGCCTCCTTGACCACTGCACGGGTATGGCACAGGACATCCAGTACTGTCAGTCCAAGGGAAAGAAGATTCTTCTATCCCTCGGTGGAGGACCTGACACCTACTCCCTAACTGGCAAGAAGGACGGAGAGGCCTTCGCCGATTTCTTATGGGCAGCCTACGGCCCCGCCACCGAGCAGTGGACTGGCCCCCGCCCCTTCGATCCCCTCCCAGGTACTGAGGGCGAGGGCACCGCGACAGTCGTCGATGGATTTGACTTTGATATCGAGCACCCAGACACCGGTAAGATTCGTGTTTCTAAATGCAGAGTGCGTGTCGCTAAATTCTTTAGACAATTCCGTTGGATATATCGCCATGATCAACAGGCTCCGTAGCTACTTCCCTGAGGGCAGCAACTACCTCATCACCGGTGCTCCTCAGTGCGTTGTCAACGATGCGAACATGGACTTGATGATCCAGGGCGCCCAGTTCGACATCATCTGGGTTCAGTTCTACAACACCGACGGTTGCGCTGCTAGAGACTGGGTTGAACTGAACCCTAACTACGCGAAGACTGGTGTCGAGACTACTGTCCCCAAGCTGTACCCCCACGGCGGCTTCTCCTACGATGCGTGGTTGAAGCGCCTCCAGGCCCCTGGCTCCAAGAGCAAGAACGCCAAACTTTCCATTGGTGTTTTGGGAGCGCTGGACCCAACCAGTTCTATTGACTACTACCTGTCGGCGGATCAGCTTAAGCCGCTGATCGACGAGTACTACTGCCACGATAACTTTGGCGGGTTCATGATCTGGGACGCCGTCTCTGCTGGCAACAACAAGGACCAGAACGGCGTTACTTACCTGGCTCAGATCAAGAACCTCCTGGTTGCCCGCGAGGCCAAGGGATGCGCAAAGCCCACTTCCACTGTCAGCTCCACCATCAGCTCCACCACCATCAGCTCCACCACCACCAAGTCGAGCTCGAGCACCAAGGCTCCAGTCACCACCTCCACCGACGCGCCAATCACCACTGGCCCGCTCACCACCGGCCCATCCACCGCCGTGCCCACCTCGACAGGCCACTGGGGCAACAACACCATCAGTGACTCCCCAACCCTCACCTCCACCATCCTCCGCACCACTGTCTACACCGTGACCAGCTGCGCCCCCACCGTCACCAACTGCCCCCTCGGCCACCTCACCACCGCAACCCTCACCGACTACACCACCTGGTGCCCCGGCAACCCCACCATCACCGCCGCCCCAACCACCACCGCCGCCGCCATCCCAACCAAGTCCGGGAAGCCCAGCACCGTCTACACTACCATCATCCACACCATCACCGCATGCCCACCTAGCGTGACGAACTGCCCCGCCAACGAGAAGACTACCAGCGTCGTTACGGAGACGAAGGCGCTTTACACTACGATCTGTGATGTGGAGACGACTCTCCAGACCGCTCCTGCCGCGACTGGCGGCATCAAGGCCGTTGGCACTGGAAGCGCGACGATCCCCCAGATTACTCCATTCGTTGGTGGTGCTGGACGCGTCGGTGGAAGCGTCTTTGCGGCGGCTGTTGTAGGTGTGTTGGCGCTGCTGATGTAAATGCGTGTGTGTGTGGGATGGGATCTGAAAATATTCGCTTCTATGATTTAAAGAGAAATATTGTGATGATATTTATTTTTTTGGAGATAATGGCTTGTTGAAATCTGAGTTTAGCGATTGGGGAGGGAAATGAAATGTATTGGATTATGTTTCTGAGTGTTTAGTTGGGTAGGTAGCCTAATGTCATTTACGGATCCAGCGAGACGCCTGTGGGTGGTTGCTTTGGTGTATTTGTGCTTTTTTAGTTTTAAAAATTTATGATTTATAAGAGAAGAGACCTGGAATGAAAGTTATATACTAGATGCTGAATGGTCTTTTTGATTGTCTGTTGTTGATGCGATTGTATGTGATGGTCTGAAGTTATAAATTTGCTTCTTCCCACTCCCACTCTTTCTCGATCCTCCCCTCTAAACCCCATACCCCCATACTCGCCTTATAAACTATTAAAGAATCATTCTATATCATCAAGACGATTCCGAATTAATAACAAAGCCCGTCTTACCCTGACAACTGGCGCTAATGCATGCGTAATTTAGAGTTATCATCCCTCCCCCTTGGCAGCGCTACTCGTTACCTGATCCGGGTCCTCGTATCGTATCGCATCGAGTGGGGATCGGATCGGTCCTTGTGGTTACACGATCAATACGAGAATACCGATCACTTTCAAAGTCTATTTATTGTCCTAGCCATTCTCGCTGCTGAAAGAAACAATACATGGGAACCCGACAAGCTACTCTAAAATGCTCTCTCGCCCTCTTGGTATATTTATATCCCCCCCGCCCCCTCAATCCCTCCCCACCCAAGCCTGACTCCCAACCCTCACCCCCCTCCCCCCCCCCTCCCTCAAATCCTGCTTCACAACACAACCCCCAAACCCCCCATCCGGACAAACCCCCTCCCTCACAAGCCCCTTATCCCACGGCCCCCTCGGCCCATCAACCCACCTCCTCCACCCCCACCACCACCCCTGCCTCCCATCCCCATCCTCAAACTGCTTATCCCCCCAGCGCCCCCTATACTCCATCGCGCCCACCGGATTCCCCTCTTCCCCGCCTATATCCGCCGCGCCGCTGAAGGAGCCGCTGGGGGGGTCGTAGGTGTACCAGAATGCGTTGAGGGTGGGGTCCCAGAGTGTGCCGTTGGAGGTGGTGTCGGTTAGGAGGAGGTCGAAGGGGAGGTGCGTGCCGGGGAGTAACATGTCATGGCGGCCTGGTGAGGCGTAATTCGCGTGCGTCCCACGAGCTGAGTACCCCACTGGCCGCTTTCCGATTTTCTCAACGGCATCGTAGGCGAATGCTTGGCCGCCGCCGTGCTGGGAGAACCAGATTGCTTCAGGCACGCCGGAGTGGAAGCGGATCATGTTGTGTTCCCAGTCCCCGACGTGGTTTCCCAGCCGCTGGCCGAGGACGGTGGGGCCGAGGTTGAAGGAGTAGAAGTAGGTGTAGAAAACATCCACGATGTCAGCGGAGCGGGGGACCGCGATGATTGCCGCGGAGGTGGAGGATGTGAGGCCGGTGGAGGAGGGTTTTGTGCCGGTTAGCCAGCTGGGGAAGGTGCTGGCGTCGAGGTTGGAGGTTAGGTAGATGTTTAGCCCTTCATTGCCGAGGGCGTTGAGGAGGGAGAGGTTGGTGAGGGTGAGGGTTGTGTTGAGGACGAGGGCGGTGTGGTCGAGTGCTGGGTGCGTGTTTTGGATGTGGGTGGCGAGGGAGGAGGGGAAGTATTCTTCGTCGATGTCGAGATAGATTAGGGGTGCTGGGAGGAGGGTTAGGATGAGGTGTTGTGAGGGCTTGGGGGAGGGGTAAGGGGGACGAACCGTAGTCGATTGCGTAGGAGGGGATGGTCCCTGGGGGATGGGGGGTTTGGTCCGCATTTGACGGTGTGGTGTAGCGCGGTTGAAATATTAGTGCTAGGATTCCTATGGTGCAAAGTGCCTGGAGATACAATGTTAGTAAGGTGTTATCTATTGTAGTGGTGAAGTCGTACCAGTGTATATGAAAGGATCCGGCTTCGTATCCTCTCCTTCGTCCACCTCGCGTTGGCCCAGTCTATGGGTCGCTCAAACTCCCCTTTCTCTATATCGGTCTCCTCTATACTGTTCTTCTCTATGCCGGTCTTCTCTATACCAGTCTTCTCTGTATCCATGATGGCGACAGGTCCTGCCGACTGGGCTCAGGTTCTATTTCTTTGTGTATGTTGTGAAGCATGCCCACGTGAGCCTAGTACCTGTGTCACGCTCTAGACCACGAGGCCATTCACAGTACTCCGAAAACAAGCTTCTGAGTGTACAGTAATATACAATTGGTCGTTCTTGGCTTCAGGTTCAGCTCACATACTGATAGAAAATCTCTGCCATCATGTAGGATGGATCTTCATGAACTGTCGTCCGTGTCAATTGTCAGACATTGTGTCACTTGGAAGGGCAAAGGAGGTCTCAAAATTCTCAGGGTTGAGACGATGACGTTTCCCATGCGCTGCCGCGTTATCTTATCCACTCTCATCATTTCCCCTTGTACCTTGGCAGTTAGCACCCACCCAAAGAGCACGTGAGTCAATAATTGATGGGAGGTAAATAAGAATATGACCACGGATATTGTGTCTGGTAACTGATCCAAGTATATTATTAAGACTTAATATTACTTGAGTTGATCTATATCAATTGGTATTGTCACTATTTAAAGCAAATGTTGCTGTCCGTCGAATTTCACGCGATGCATTAACTTCAGTGGACCCTGGGACGGCATATACGTCACCTAAGCATAATTGTATTCTATGTAAATGTTGCCATCATACTATAGCATCCCACAATAATATGGGGTGTGAGTTGTGGCGCGGTCTTCCTCATCAGCTATTTGGGATACGTTGCAACCACGGAGGGATTTGGGCAACTGGTATAGCACCATTGGTGAAATACCGAAGCGTCGGCCTGGCAACTCGGTCTTGCCTGTCAGCTCAGGGAACTGAAACCTTGAGCTAAACCCAGTAGATGGCTTGCGCATATCTCTGGGATATGGGTTTCTTGGCTCCATCCTGCTGAGCGTGTGAGGGTTGTGGTGTGTGTCTTGTCATAGGTCCCTTCGAAGGTGCCTTCAGCTCCTGTTGACTGGCTCATCATCTTCGCCCAACCTCTTCACTTCCGTTCTGTCCATGACACCTGTGTCTAAGTGAACCTTGGCTACCTCTTCTGCGACCACAGCCTCCCAAGACTGAATCAAGGGGTGCGCATCCACGACGTCTTTCCATCCACCACCACCTTCTTGTACGTCGTATACCCAAATGCCATCCTCGCCCCAGTACTGTCTGCCAAAGACACCTTCAGTGCGTAGATCGCTGCGTGCCTTCGCGACTAAAGCCTTCAGCCTCTCGGTCTCTGGTTGTGCTCCAGTGCCGATTCGGACTCCACCATCATCCAGAGCCGGGGCACGGCTGGTGTCTGGCTTCGCAACTGCAGCCCAGATCCCTTCTAATGTCCCTAGTATAGAACCAATCCGCAAGCCCATAGTTGCGCCCAGTCCATATCCCTCGTCAAACCCTTCTTGAATTGTCGTGCCTTTCGCATTCGTCAGGCCGTCTCGGTATCCAGCAGTACTATGCGCAGACCGCAGTCGAGGGACTTCAGAGGGCTCATCATTGCGGGTAGATCTCGTGGCATAGGATAGCGTGGGAGATGATGGGGCGGACCCGAAGACGTCGTCGAGGTTGTTTGCCTCGTCCTGGCGAGTTGTTGGAGATGGTGGCGGGGAATGGCGGGGCTGAGAGTAGGAGGGATGGAAGGAGTCGTCATGGAACATGGTGAGGCGGCTTGCTCTACAGCCAGAAAATATATGCGTTGATGGTAGCGTGTAAGGATGCTGCTGTGGCGCAATAGGCACTGTTGGCTGGCAATCAAACAATCAGCAGTGGTGGTATGTGCTACTCACAGTTCCAACATATCACAGTGAAGTGGGGTAAATAATTTACAATTTACAAACCACAACATTTCCCACCATGAGCTTACCAACAGCGGCAGAATACCCCACCGCCTTCCATAAATAGTACAGGCCGCGGACCGGGCCCGCCGGGTTAATATTCCCCGTCGCAACCTTTAACAGCGGGGTCCGTGGAGCAACAATGTCCGGCCACACAGCAGAGAGACAGCAGAACACAACAGAACAACTCAGCAACACATCCATGGTGTGTGTCAATGGTGGAGATCATCCCCTCACTCACCAACTTATCCGGTGTATCTCCAACGGATCACAGCATACAACATACCACACGGCACTCCGGTATGGTACATATTCAATATCCCGTATCTTTTCTCCATATACTTGTTCATCTTAAGTAATCCACGTTAGTAAGTCCTGCTATATTACTCTGCACCCACCTCCTTCAGTCTTGGTTCTTTTCGTTTTCGGTCCTCTCTTGTCCTTTCCTCTAGTACTCTTTTTCTCTATTCAGGCAGAATTCCCCCGCGCCCCGAAGACCAGAGGAAAAAGCAAATTGTACGTGTCCGTGTCCGTAGATGCACCGAGCCCCCCACATCACAGACCGATAGCGAGTGAGTACATCCTCCCTCCCAACACCCTGCGGGCCGCCTGTATCGGAGATACTAACAAGCAAATAAGGGACAAGTAATCAAATCGTGCAGACCTTCTGTGCGACCGAACACCACAGAACCGATTCTGCAACTGAGACCCCGCCGGACCGAACTCCTCACATTTTCTCGTCGCGGCCGCACTCTCCTTCATTCCATCCGTTGTCCACGCCCTCGTATTCATCTGCGCGAATCGTAGAATGGATTCTGAATTGACGAAGCAAAGCCTCTGGGTCCCTCGCCGGGCTTCCACCGCCTCTCCCATAGAGTCTCCCACCTCCCCCACCAGCGGTGCCCCAGCACAGGCGTCGGTCCCCGAGCACACTGAGAACGACGGCGAGCCTTCCCCGTTGTCCCCGTCGGACCCGACATCCACGGAACCACAGCAGCGCCAGCGCCGGGACTCGCGCGTCAAGAATACGGGGCGCCGGATCGCGCAGATCGTCAAATTGAAGCCTGAGTTTGTGGAACAGTACAAGGAGTATCACGCGAATGTGTGGCCCGAGGTGTTGAAGCAGATCAAGGAGTGCCAGATCCGTGATTGTGAGACCCCCCCACTATCCATATTGTCGGAACAAGCGCTAATGAGATACAGATTCGATATTCCACGATCCCGGAACTGGAATACTCTTCGCTTCATTCCTGTATGTCGGCTATGGGTTCGCCGACGACATGGAGCGCATGCGCGATAACCCGAAGGTGAGGGAGTGGTGGGCGCTGACCGATGGGATGCAAGAGAGTCTCGTTGAGGGCGCGGTCTCGAGTGCCGACGGTGGGTGGTGGAGGGAGGTCGAGAGCGTTTTCTACGCTGCATGAGAGAAATGCTCTCAGATGATGCAATACTCGATCGACAAGGCCAAGGTCACAGCAGCGAGAAGGTGGAGCGCAGATTGTGTGGTCTCTCCTGGGGTTTGATGATTGATCTAAGATAGCCGTTATGGTTGGGAGGGCCCAAGCTCTTATGTATGAGCGGGACAGGTTCGCTGCTTGTGCATGCAGCCGAGGGGCTTTATAACATAGGAATACTTCTACAATTTATCTTACTACATCCCACCTATCTACCCTTCCACCAGCCCTTCAACCAGTCGGCTAGTCATAACTTCCCAAACAATCCCCCGAATAACCCCGTCCCTGTGCCGCCTCCCCCGGTCCCCTCTCCGTGCCGCCGAGCTTGCCGCTCAATCCACTCTCTCAGCCACTGTTCATTACTCATATTCTTTACGTCCGTCTCCCTCTCCACCACCTCCCCTCTGTCAAAGACGACCAGCGTCGGCAGAGAGGAGATTATAAAATCCATGCCAAGGCTGCTCCCCATATTCTCTGGGGCATCGAACTCAACCTCGACGAAGCCAACCTTGTTCGCAGGATCGGCCGGGCAGGGCGGCGAGTCAGAGGATATGATCTGGTGGAGGATTGGCGAGATAACCTTGCAGGGCGGGCAGTACCCTGCGGACCAGTATGTGATGAGGGGCGTACGGGACGAAGTTGACAGCAAGATAGTCTCGTGCAGGGCAGCGGGGTGGCGGATCCTGGGGAAGGGGCGGAGGGTCAGCGGTGTAGAGCAGAAAGTGGGGAGTGAACGGCGGGGAAGGGACCACTTACGGCGTGTAGATGCGGTTTTTGGACGAGTGGGGTGCGGACGAGGAGAACTGGCGAATGCTGCGGATGCATACTCGCACGGTGGAGGGGAGTCTGATCGCCATGATTGACGTTTGCGTGCCGGAGCGCCTCGGTGAAGATTGTATCAATGGTAGGGTTTATATGGTTGCTTCACAATTCGAGTGGCATCTCACATGCAGGTGTGTAGACCTCGTCTTACCCCAAAACAGGGTGCAGGCATGGATACGACTGCCTAAGATGCGCCTCGTGCGTCATAGTTCGCGGAGCGGAATATCTTTAATTCGGGGCTCCGCCTCGGTGTGGAGGCGAGGCGTCAGTCAGATATGCCCCGTGGGAGGGTTGATAGGTGAAGACGGTGAGGCCGATATTGACATAAACAACGCTTCTATATCTAAGTTACCGTTCCTGTTGTGTAGTTCATCGGCGTAGGAAGATATATACCAACGCTGACCCCACGTACCGCTCACCGACAGTCGACATCATCCATCTATCTGCTCACTATCTCTCAACAACCTCGAAGGGTATTTTCTTCCCGTCCCATGAATACGACTCCCTAGGAGATATCAACCACCCCAGTCTCCCCCGCCTTCTAGTTCTCTACCCCCGTACCCGCGTTTGCCATAGACCTCCCTATTCCAACAGCTGATCGTCGACACCGCCTCCCGCCCGCAGCCTGCACCTATCCCCTTCCGCGGAGCGCTGAGACACATAGCTCTTGGCCAGCGACCCCCACCGACTATCAAGGTGTCATATGCCAGGGTAGCAGCAAACAGATAACATGGCATAAAGCCCTCGAGTCGACGTCTTTGCTCATATCATTATCGTTGCTCATAACACTACCAAGCTACAACTGCCGGAGCTCGAGTTCTTGGCTACTTTTGCCCCCCGCTTTGCGAAATCTCTAGATATATTTACTCCCTCGGTGCCGCTCATCTTCAGATATAACCTGTGCTGAGTTGATCTTTGCGTTTTGTTTATCATGGAATCCTCTTTAGACTCCCAGGACGGGGAGAAGCCTCCACGCTCGCGGTGGCGCTCATTCTTCGGGCGCAACGCCGCCACGCCAGGATCGCAAACTGGCCAGCCTGACGGCGACAGAGAGAACCTGCCTTCGAAATGGAGCATGGGAGTTCTCAACGATAGGGAAACTCATGAAGTGCCTGGTGCGTATCCTACTTCACCGCTTCCTGTTCCTGCACTTTGAGTCTACGTCCAACGTACTAATAACGATAGGCTCCGTTCTCCTCCTTGCCAACCTCCGAAATGAACCTCTTGGCTTGCGAAACGCACCGGCTCGCACTTCGCATTCCTCTCTCCCTTCACAATACCAATCACCATCACCAGCACCATCACGAAGACAATTGAGGAGGACCATCTCGGATGTTGCATCAAAGAAGAAAACGAGTGACGGCACCATCGTCCTCGAACCACAACCCGAAGACTCAGATAATGACCCCCTGAACTGGCCAGCATGGCGCCGAGATAGCGCGCTTCTGTCGTTGGGCCTCTATTGTATGGTTGGTGGAGGAATGACATCTGTCCTTGCGGCTGGCTTCACAGACGTCGCCAAGACGTACGATGTGTCGGTGCCACAGGTCGCTCTGACTACAGGTTTATATATGATGGGCTTGGGAGTGGGCTCAGTTTTTGCAAGCCCAACGGCTATTCTGTACGGAAAGAGACCTGTATACCTGGCTGGCTGCGTCTTGTTCGTTGCGACTTCGATCTGGTGTGCGGCATCTCCAAGCTACCCATCACTGGTAGCCGCGAGAGTGTTGCAGGGCATGTCAGTTAGCCCTGTAGAGTGTCTTCCTTCAGCTACAATTGCTGAGATTTTCTTTTTGCATGAGCGGGCGTATCGGATTGGCATTTATACCCTTTTGTTACTTGGTGGGAAGAACTTGGTGCCTTTGGTTAGCGCCGCCATCATTCAGGGACTGGATTGGAGATGGGTTTTTTGGTATGTAATCCTATCTTTGCAGACGTTGATTTCGGTGCTAACTTCTTCAGGATTGTTGCTATGATTGTTGGCTTTTGCGGAGTTCTTGTTTTCTTCTTCGTCCCAGAGACGTTCTGGGACCGCACACCTCGCCCTCGAGGTCGCACGTTGTCAAGGTTCCCAAGCGTCGTCCAAATGTACCACAGTGTGGCTAGCACAAACAGGAAGAAGGCAAAGGGTGATGGCGATGGTTTGGATGATGGTAAGAACATGACCTCGTCAGTTCCGCCCACTCCAAATGTCGGTGATGCGCCCAGAGGACCTCACTCAAGGCCAGGGTTAAACCGAAAGAAGACACCGCTTCATGTTGGATTTTCTGTACCAAGCTCAAGGCATGAAGACGGACCAGCTGATGCGGACTACTTTGGACTCCCGATGTCTACAATCACGGATCGCGATAATGTTGATACCCCAACTATATCTATTAACCAGGGTGAAGCAATAGAGACTCCTGCTCCAGCAACGCGCCCACAAACTTCGCAAAGCGAATCCCAGGGTCAAGTCCGTGCAGTCGCCGATCTCTCCAGCAGGCCGATGAGGGAAAGAGCTGAAAGCCCTGGGCTGGCTCCCGGCGCTCACCTTTCTGACATTCCTTCCGACTTGGAAGCTGCGGTCGGAAAGCCACCTGGGCGGAACTCCAAGACAGGCGAGAAGTATACAACTGTTCTCAGAACTGCGCCCAAACGCTCTTTTGTCCAGCAGCTGCGTCTGTACGAAGGCCGCTTGCACCAAGATAACTGGTTCCGTGTTGCTATCCGCCCGTTTATCCTCTTCGCCTACCCAGCAGTCTTGTGGTCAGCGATCGTATACGCATGCTCTGTCGGTTGGCTCATCGTGCTCTCCGAGACTGTCGCCGTGGTCTACCGAAACCCCGAGTCATACAACTTCACAGCTCTGGGCACTGGGCTCATCTACCTCTCGCCCTTCATCGGCGGTGTCCTCGGAACGGTCGTGGCGGGGAAGGTGAGCGACATCATTGTACGTGCGCTCGCACGCCGCAATGGCGGGCTCTACGAGCCGGAGTTCCGGCTCATTATGGCGATTCCCGTTGCATTTACTACTGTCATCGGGCTTATGGGGTTCGGATGGTCGGCTGAGAACCATGACGCGTGGATTGTCCCGACGATATTCTTTGGTCTCATGTCGTTTGGTTGCACATTGGGCAGCACGACGGCTATCACATTCTGTGTGGATAGCTATCGGCAGTATGCTGGTGAGGCTCTTGTGACTCTCAACTTCTCGAAGAATATCTTTCATGGGCTGGTATTCAGTCTGTTTGTCAATAAGTGGATCGATGATAAGGGATTGAAGGATGTGTTCCTTGCGTTAGGGGGGATCCAGCTCGCTCTGTTGGCGATGACTATACCGATGTATATATATGGGAAGAGAGCAAGGATGTGGACTGTGCGGATGAATCTGATGGAGAGATTTTAAGGAGTTTGAAGTTTAGGATGGGCCTATATTGGAAAGGGAGGGCATTTTCTTGGGGGGGGTTCTTGGGGGTTTGCAACAGGCTGGTGTAACAGATGGGAGCTTGCATCGTTGGAGTTACATCTTCTGTAGAGCGTGGGACTGTTTATTCGATTGCTTATAATGCCGTATGACCTATCACTAATATCCCCAATATATTTTAGTCTCAAACCGGTTGCACGTCACAGTAGTGGACACAAAGACAACTACCATTGATTAGACATCTTTATTCTCATACATAGGCGGGAAGACCCGTGCTGTTCAGCTATAAATTATGTGTACTCGTTACATTATCTCGACGCTGTCACTCTCCCAATAATAAAATGAACATCAATAGCGCCGTAGGCCATGCCATTATCCTTCCCTCCCTTCCTCCCGTACCACTGCGAGTTAGGGGACCTCTTGCGAGCTTTTACCCTGTTATACAAAGCACCTTCATGTGCGCTTAGAAGCAAAGAAATCCGGAGACAATGCCGTAGTCGTTGACAGTGCTACTGTATATACATAGTTGGCCCATTCAGGGCGATTTTCGTTAAAAGGTTATCCGTCTGCTTCTCATGTCGAGTGAAGCGAGCCCAGCAGGTAGACGATACCGAAGATGATGAATGCGAAAGCTCCACCGAGAGTTACTGCGTTCGAGAATTAGCAAAGCGGAGCTATATACGTTAAAATGGATGGGATTAAACTTACCAACTCTCAGAGATACTTTGCCGGCAATTGCCCTTCCTCCAATAACAGCGATACCAGTGCAAACCGCATGCCCGCAAATAGCTCCTGCAGTTACCCACCAGTAATCCTGTCCTGCTGCCATAGCAATGGTAGCGATCTGACTCCTGTCACCCCATTCGCCCAAAAACGTCATAACGAAGGTTTGAACCCAGGCAGGGCTCAACAACAGAGATACAAGGTTACCGAATCCAGCTGCTGCATTCTTCAACGCGGAACCTGGGACCGGCGATGATCCTCGCGACGATGATGGGCTCCTTGGTGGAGATGGCAAGCGCGTCTTTGATCTAGACTTCCTCGAGTTATGGCCTAGACCCATCTCCAAGGCATATGGAGAGGCCGTTGAGCGACGACCCTGTTGACGTAATTCTTGTTCTTTCTCCTCAAGTTCCATTTCGACTTCTTGCATTTCCGCGGCGACACCCTCGGTTGGGCTCATAGCCTGTCCTTCTCTCAACATTTTCACGCCGAATATCAAAAATAGAATTGCAGCCATGAAGTTGGTAAAGCGTTGTGGAAGCAGGCTAGGAACAGCGTGGCCGAGAACTGCAGAGAGGACAGTCATGGTGATCAGTGCAGAGAAAGCAGCAGTAAAGACGAGGATTCTATCGTGCTTCATAGCCATTAAGGCTGCGATAAGGAACGTCTTGTCGCCAATTTCGGAGACGAGAATCATAGTAAGGGAGAGAATGAATGAATGAAGGGGTTGGATGAGACCTTCGACGCCCTCAGCATCCACGTTGGATTGGCCAGTTTTGGCGGGCTTTGTGAAATCCAAGTGGTCCTTGTGGGCAGAGTCGGGGATTGGATGTGGTAAATCTACCGGTTTCTTTGGTAGCTCATCGGGTTTCTGTATATATTAGATTTGGCTGTACTAAAACACTCAAGACCAAGACATACCTCAAGACCCGCAAGTTCGTAATCATCATCGGGGTCAGCTTCTTTAGCTTTTGGCTTCTTCGTGTCCTTTTCTCCCTTTTCATTGCCGGTATTAATCAGCTCCTGTTCGCTGTGTGGCAACGGAGGGGCTTCTTTCGGCGGGTCTGGTTTCTTTTCTAGTCGCTCTCCGGTCTGTCCTTCGTGTGCCTTCCTATCTTTATCCTTCTGGCTAACCCCTCCCTCTGTCCCAGTCGTCCCATCTTTTGGTAACTGGCGTTCCGGGTCGTTCATGACGCCGTCGTTTACATCAGGTATTTTTTGGCCATCGACCATGGTGATATCCTCCGGTGCCCCCTTCAGGGGTGTTTGCTTCTTTGGGTCGACAAGCTCATCTGAAGTGCCTGTTGGCTCTGGCTTCTTTCTATCCGAGTCGACAAAGGGGCCGGCGTGGGGTTTGCCGTCCTTTCCGTCGACAGGGGCGTCCTTCGTTCCATGGAGGCCCAGGGAAGTGGGCTTCAGTCCTGCGAGCTGGGCACCAAGTTCGGTAGATGAAGGCGGGATTTCTCTTGCCACGGCAATGTTCGTTGGAGTTGGGGTGTCCGATGCATCAGCAGCAAGAGCGGCAGCTGCTGCCAACGAGGGGACGAGCAGAACGAGGAGCGGCGACGCACGACATAATCGAAACTTCATGGCTATTATGTGACGCTGGTGTCGAGTAAAATGTCGCTAGGCTCGTTGCTTTGGGCGAGATCCAGCGATGGAGGCAATGGCTGTCCTAAATATGGATTAAAAGGAGGGATGCGGCCCAACAGGTATTGGCTCAATTCCGATGGCTTTTGCCTGCGCTATATGATGTGTGTCGGCAAAAAACCGGCTGACGCTCTGCCCAAACGGACGATCATGAAATTTATAGTCGTGACAGCGTTTGAGCGCAGATGCGATAGGAAGTTTGCTGGAGGAAGGGATGAAGTCGCGTGTACTGTAAAGTCGAGTAGTGCCACAAGGCCCTTGACAGATCAATAGTATACTGTACTTTTATGGGGGAGATCGAGCTAGACCGTTCACGGAATAAGTTAATATGGATCTCAGAGACAGGGGATGGAGGGGAAGTATTGGGCCGCGTACTTTATATAGAACTCAAGTATCTACCCGGGGGAAATTACCAAAGATGGGCACTTCAAGGAGACAGTTATTCGTAAATAAACTCTTTAAGGAATGTGAGGAATATAAGAGATATAAATAAACTGTAAGAAACATACGATATAAGAAATCCTGTTAGCAAGGTTTTCGGACTCTTTGAGAGGAGAGGATGAATAAGGAGTATGTACTTCATGTGAAGGGTGCCTGAGGACACATTCGGCTCAGATACAATTCATCCCAGACATCCTCAGGCATGCTCAGGCATAAAGTTCTACCTTAGTACTAAAATAGACAAGCTTAAAAGTCCCGTGACCCCGCGTGTGTCGCGTAAAGTTGACGGATTCACGGTTTGGGTATGATTGCGGCATGATTGCGATAACAAACAATTACTCTAACACAGCCATTGTTACTCGCGCCTCTCCAGTTTCCCCAACTTCTTCAGCGACTTTCACCAACTACACTAACAAGCTATGCGTGTTGCATAGTTTTACTATTCTTGACGCCAAAGCAAAGTTTGAACAACAGCACCGAGATCCAGTCCAAATTCCAACACTCCGCCACCAACCGTTCACAATGGCGCGTCGAACCTCGTCGCGAGCTGCTAGCCATGATCAAGCTTCATCGCCACCCAAGCCCGACGCTTCCAAACGCACTGTTCGAAGCCCACAGAAACGCTCAACTCGCGCAACCCGCAGTCAGAGTCGAGATCTTGATGAACCTTATGCGCCGGCACTGAGACAAGCCGCGGGGCGCATTGAGAGACAGGGCAGCGTGGACAGTGTAGGCAGTGACGCTAGCGCAGCAAACAATGGACACGGAAAGAAGGTGCGCGGTAATGCGCCAATACAACCAGGTAAGATTATTAGAGCGAAGGCACAAGGTTGCGTCGTCCTAACATACAATCAGACTTGTCGATGGTAGCTGAGGATGAAGAAATGCAAGGATCGCTCGAAAATGAAGAAGAGGCTCGGGGATTTCCCAACGTTCAGCAACCTCTAGAGCCTATGTCGGGCCTCTCTGAGATACCACAGCCACCACCTGCGGCCAAGAAATCCCTTCTCCCAGCCGCTCAGATCCATAGTACCTCGCGAGGAAACAGGTGTGTAGAATCCGAACTTACCTCAAGTTGTTAGATTTATTCCAAATATGGCACGAAGAGTTGAAGGCAACTCACTAAACCACAGTACCCATACTGACGGTCACTTTAGTCTCTACAGGGGAATGGCCAGCATCAACCGTCTCTTGTCCAAAAAGCCCCAAACAAGTGCGGCACCGCCCTCGAATCAGCAACAACTACAGCAGCAAGTCGCCGCCGGTCCCTCAGCACCCAAGACTCCACAGAATAATGCGACGCGCCAGTTACCCTCGACCGCCCCGGCGAAAACATCACAGGAAGAGCACCCAGAAGCGGATGACAACAGGGCCATCCATTTTTCGAATGAGGATTTTGCAAATAAGATGACGGAATATGACGCGGAGAAGAACAAAGAAAACAGGCCTCTCCCTACTGAGGCCATCGCTCAAACGTCAGCAGCTACACTTCCTGAAAACCCTCAACGCAAGTCCTTCATTGAGCGCCAACCCAGCGCCCATAGAGTATCCCAAATCAGTGACTCCGACGGTGATTCTCAGCCAGAACCCACAGCCGGGCAGCGCGCCAAGCGCACACGAGAAGAACCCGAAGAAGTGTCTGAACACGAGGTAGAAGCGGCTATGGATGAGGACGAAATCTCGGAAGATGATGGCTTCGAGCAGGACCGCAACCAACTACCTGCTCGCTTCCGGGAACCTCCACCTGAGGTCATACAGGTCACAGGAGGTGCGCGCAAACGCGCAAGGATTCCCAGCCGTATCGTTTCGCACGGTCCGGCAGGGGAAGTACAGTCCAGGCAACCGCGCATCGACGCTACAGCGTCCAGATTGCCGCAGCAGCCCAGTTCCAGCCGAGTGCAGGGTGACAATGCTGTCGTTTCTCCTATCGAAGAGGAATTGACAGAGGGAATGAAGGCGTACCATCAAGCGCAGCAGCAAGCGCAGCAGCTAGCATCGCAGTACGATGCGGCGCGAGAAATGGCGGCGCAACAGGCGCAGGTGCGTCAGCTGAATATTGGTGCCCACAGGCCGACCCAAAGGCGAACGAAGTGGACACAAGACGAAGAGGCCGGGTTCATAGACCTGATAGGACGGTTTGGGGTTGGCTGGGCAGCACTGCATGCGAGAGGTCAAGCTGAGGAGATATTCGACGAATGTCGGAACCAGGGATCACTAAAGGACAAGGCTAGGAATATGAAAGTTGACTTCCTGATGTGAGTTGTCTCTTACCACCTCTCTCTCATTCCTGGTATTTCCATTGGCGAGGGCATTGGGGGATTTATGTGTGTATAGAAAGCAGCTAATGAAAATAGTTCGGGGGCACCTCTACCTACGAATTTTGACCTCATTGCGATAGGCCAGAAGGAGAGAGATAAGGTGATGAGCAGGGGTAAGAACCCCTATCGCAAGGAAGGCGAGATTGTGGGGCAAGAAGCTATTGATATGGATGGGCAACCCAGAGGTGTCTTTGACTGATCCCCTGTCTCTGTTGGTAAGGTATGCGAGCTCTATGCCGTATGACCACAGAGGGGTGGGGTTGGGCGGAGTAGGGAGTTGGTCGCATTTCTGTCTTTTCAATATACCCAAGAGGATCACGATGCCGATGGATGAGTTTCTTCCACAGTTCACAAGTGGGCTCGCAAACCCGTTTTATTTATATATGATAACTTACTTTCCTTCGCGTCTTTATAGTTGTTTTGGATGACCTGGTAATGTTATGATATGAGAAGAGAGCTGTGTTGATTGGGAGAAATAATAAGTATATTGATATCATAATTACAATCAACATGGAGAGCTGGAGTCTTCCTTCCTTACATTTTCCTCTACGTAATAAGACTGGTCTTTTGATTGAACCAAGTCACTTGCAACCCGTGACAGGCACCTCACTCGGTGGACCAGTCCACCAGTAAATCCGTCTCTGCCAGTACCGTATATCCCACACTTGACCGCTTTTGTCGCATACACACTCACCAGAGATACACCATCGCTAGCTTTCGAAGTGCCTGCTTCGACATCGGCTGCGCATCTAGTAGGAACCAGGGCGAACAGAGAGCATCCCGCCATCCAGTAGCATGATGCACCCATTCACAAAAGAACCTGCTCTAGATGCCAAGTAAAGCACAGCACCGGCGACATCCTTGTAGAGACATTAGCATTCGATCAATTCAGACTGGATTGTTAGCATACCTCTTCTGTGCCTGCTCGTGTGGCGGGAATAGCTTGCCACGGCAAAGAGCCGACAACGCTGATATCTCCCTCTGGGGTGTAGGCCTACTCCGATGTAAGTTTCTACTCAATGGTCAAAAGACCTTATTTTTTTACTATGACATACCTCTGTCATTTCTGTGACAAAAGTACCAGGGGCAATAGTATTGGCCCGGATACTATGTTTAGCATACTCCGATGACAAGGTCTTCGTGAAGTGGTTTAGAGCAGCCTTGCTAGCATTATAGTCATAGCTAGGAGCTTCAGCTCGGCACAGGCCATCAAAACTAGTGGTGCTTATGAACTGACTCTGTAGCAGTCCACTCTTTCCTATGCTGTCAGCGTGGGTATTGCCAGCTCCTAGCAAACCTAAGAAGGCGAGAAAGGTAAAATACGATCCCGCTATGTTAGTAGTAACAACTTTAGTTGCATCTTTATAGGTTGACTTGTTCCACAGTTCCTTTTGAAGTTCACCAAGAGTCTGCTCTGCCGGCCTGGGGACCATACCGCTAACCTCCTCAAGATAGCCCGATTTGGCAATGAGAAGATTTATAAATGGCGTCTGTTTTTCGATTGTCGACACTGCAGCCTGCAGGGATTCTTTCGAGCTCACATCACATACGACCGGAATGAGAGAACCATTTTTCTAAAAATAAATCTGCTTAAGAGGGGAGGATCATAGATCATTACACACTGCTTTTGATGCAACCTCCTTGAGTTTGGATTCTCGGCGGCCGAGGATGAAGACTTTAGCTGCACCGTTAACATCAAGAGCATGAGCCATGACTTCGCCCAAACCGGAGCTAGCGCCTGTGATTACAGCAACCAGTCCCTTGACAGAGAAGAGCTGAGCAGCGTCGAGGTTCGACATGTTTGTTGTTGTTGTGTGAAAAGGTATATTTCTTAGTAAGATGTGACAAAGTTATCATAGGACTAAAGCAGAGACAGATAGAATGGGGTGATGGTGATGAGAACTATCAAAGTTATCTGGCTGGGGCAGTTGTCTTTGTGATTATAAATATGTATGACATCGATTATATTCCATTGTATGCTATTGATTAGAAATACAATTTAATTTGATCTCCAGGCTAAATCTCCAAGAAACTTCATAATTAATATATAAAGCTCTTATTGGAATTGTAAATGGGGTTTAAGTTTGATAAGTTCGATAAATTCGATAAATTCAGTTAATTTAATTCATTAAATTCAAGAGTCTAACAATCTCCCTATGCTGAAATATACGATAAGAAAGAGAAAAGTCCAATTGTGTTCTCTCCCGGATTTGATGAGTCTCCTAAGCCTTGATAATGAGAAAACCCTTGGAAGTGTCTTCTAAGCTCAGTGCGGGAGGAAGTCATCGTATCGCAATATAAGGTTATGGAGAATTACTGCGATTGAAGCCAAGGGGATCAACCATTTAGCCTGCTTTTTTGGTAACTTGCTTGCCGAATATAGTAATTGCAGCCCGAGAAATTGAAACGTTTTATTTCATTCGAAGTTGCTGTAAATACCTGGGGCAAGGATGGGCTTCCTCCTGGCCGTGGTGTTCCTGTGCCTGGGACGGGTCGACTGTCATGCACGGTCCTTTAAACTTCGGTGACACGAGCGACTACCGGTACCTTGCACTTAATTCGCGTTATACCCCTGGCTGGACGTGCAACCGCAGGTTTAATTATTGTAGCAAGGTTTGACCGAAGAGTGCCTTCTGTTTCCAATTCATTGTCTGTGATTTATCGCTCGTTTCGTCTCCCATGTCTGCGAAATCTAATTAGTCTTCACAATTGCATCTGTTGCATTTGTTTACTCGCTCTCCACCTCTGAACTCGCGAACAACCGCGACAATGCACGCGTTGGCCAGCCTCAGTGTCGCTCTCCTCGGCCTGGCCTCCTTTGTGCCCTCTGCACTCGCCGTACCGGGCTATCGTCGTGGTATTGCTTCATAACAGTTCCTCCAATTGTTGCACATGCTAACATCGTTGCCCTGCACAGATACCTCGGGCCTCGAACCGTGGATAACCGTCAACCCATCCAGCGTTGCCTCGACTGTTACGCCAGTAGCCACAACCATCAATGGCGTAGCAACGACCATAAATGCCTCTCCAAGCGCAGCTACAACCGGTGCGGGTGCTCAGCAGACACAAGCAGGCGGCTCATCCTTCGACGTCTGCCACAATAAAGACGGTCCCAACGCGCCGTTCTGCGTACCTACCAACGGCACACACCTTGAACCCGGCTCCACATACTATATAACCTGGGATACAAGCGCGTTCCCGGGTAACGCATCTGTGTTCGTCCTTGGGAACTACCTCAATGCCTCTGTTGGTGGGGAGCAAGCGTTTGAGTCAGACACACTGTCAGGCTCTCGAGGATGGTACGCCCTGAATGTTCTAGAGGCATGGAAACAGGGATCCAAGGAGAACTACATCGACCTGTTCTTGGCCCCCGCCGCAGGTGGAAAGCGCCTGCCAGGCCCACGGATAGCAATTGGCACTGCGCCAGAGGAAGTCGCGTTCAAGCCCACGCAGGTGCCCAAGGGTCCGGCACTGTACATCGCGCTACCGGCAGTGTTTGGGTTCATCATCCTCTGCGTGTGCGGCGGCTTCTGGTGGAACAGACATGCGCGGGTCATTGGGCTGGGCAACGTGATGGGACGGAGGAAGGGGTATGGAATCGGAAAGAGCAGGGGCGAGCGGTTAGGGATGGGGCGGAAGGGGGCGATTAAGTTGCAGGAGCGGGATGGAGGGGATGGTGCTCCTCTCAATGCCCAGACGTCGTTCAGGGATGATACGTTTGACTTGGAGCAGGAGCAGAATCGGGCGAGAAGGAGGGATAGCGATCTGGGGAGCTTGGTGAGCACCCCGACAAGACCCGAGTTCGGGAATGGCGTGGGGGGAGGGGCAGGCGGAAGTAATGTATTTAGGAGTGAGATGGAGAGACAAGAGCGTGAGAGGCGGGTTTAAGGCTGAGGGTGGGTGCCGAGGCAATGGCGTTTTGGGCTTATGTGTGTTGTAGGATATATATACCACTACCAATCAGTTTGTTCTCCAGGTTCTTATTGTGAGTAGTACCTGCTGTATAGAGAATGAGAGGGAAAGGGAAATGGAAAGAGAAGGCTACGAGCAAGGCTGAGAGAAAGGATAGACTGTGACACCGCGGCAGCATGTCTTGGCTATGGTAGGTGGGACAAAGTGGGTGGTGAAGTGGGTGAAGTGGATAAAGTGGTAAGGTACGAGTCGTAGTAGAGTCGTAGTAAAGTACTTTCCGCACTGTGACCCCAGAGTTCTGTACTTACAATAGAGTCAGTTAAGCTCGTTAGGTCGTGGTTGCTTTTGAACATATGATTGGTCGAAACGACGACATTCGACCCTCGGGAGTCTTGGCACCTCTCGTCCATGAGAGACCATGCACGTTTCTGGGCAATCTGGGCAATCTGGTCAATCAGAGCAATCTGAGCAATGAGAGAGCACCATCCTCTACTCATACTACTAGTAGAGTACTACTACGGACGGACTGGTCTCAACATTCAACAAGAGACGATCTATGGGATCGTCGAATCTGATGAGAGCCAGGGATTGTCTACTGTACTTACTATAAATGGCTACAATTGCACTGCAGCACCCGTATAGCACGAGTACACCATCAGTACAGTATACTACTCGTCCAACACAGTGTGAACAGACCATGTGCCGCGATGATAGGTCGATGCTGCCCCGTTCCACCAGAACCACAACGGCCTGTCAACGAGAGCTCCCCCTGTCCCCCAAGACCTGTCCCCCAAGACGCCGATGCTGCAGCTACCTATAGGTAGGTATACAGTATGGAAATGTTGCAGATGGGGGTCACACTGTGGTCTGTTACACTACTCCACCGCCGCGCCTGTACCGATAACCGGCCAGATAGTGGGATGTGGCATGTTACTGTGGACCACGAGGGGTTATCAACTGAGTCTTGATCGTCCCCTGGTCCTTCCCTTGGTCCTCCTGCTCCTGCTGAATCAGTCCACGTTCTGTGTGTATTGCTCGACGTTGAAACCTCAAGCCTCGCCGTCACCCCGCCTCCACCCCTCCTCTCCTACCGCCACCCACACACAGCTATGCATGCCCCCAGTACGGCCCATTGGGCCTTTATATCTCCCCGATGCTGTCCCCTTCATCTCTTTCCTTTTTCCTCTTTCCTTTGATTTCTTGCAACTACCTATTATCTCCCCCCCCCGCGCAGCTTGCTTCATTGTGCAATCTCTCTCCAAATCTCCGCGGTGCTTTTCTCACACACTATGAGAGAGTACCATGGCTTCTCTTATCCCTAACATCCTGCCCAAGGATTCCCACACTCAAATTATTGCTGCCGGAGCATCCATTGCGATTCTTGTCGGTATTGTGTTTGTCACAAACTTTGGAGGAAAGAAAACCCCCAAAGATGACGAAGAGCTGAGCACGTGGTCCTCGTTCATCCGCTTCTTCTACGCGTGCTTTCTCAAGCCGCACGAGAAGAGCGGTGAGAATGGCCAGCAAGATGCTCTCGAGAGCTTCTACAAGGCGCAAGCCGGCGTCTATGACGCGACCCGCAAACGACTCCTGTGTGGCCGAGAGGACATGCTTGGGTTGGTGGCTGCGCAGTTGAAGCAGAAGGCTACATCAGCCGACCAGTTGAAGAACCAGAGACGTATTTGGGTTGATGTGAGTACACAGCCGCACCCTCCAGGCAGTCGCGGCAACTGATGCGCTAGATACCCAGGTTGGTGGCGGGACAGGCTACAATATCGAGGCTATGTCCAAATACCTATCCGTCCCCGAGTTCTTCTCCAGCGTCTATCTCGTCGACTTCTCGCCCTCGCTGTGCGAAGTGGCCCGCAAGAGATTTGTCCGCCTTGGATGGAACAATGTGAAAGTTGTTTGCCAGGATGCGAGACTTTTCCGACTTGAAGACCACGAGGGTGAGAGCGATGAGTCTTCCAGCGACCTCATTCTCCCCCCACCTGCCATTGATGAGTACTTTTCCGACTCGAAATCATCTGTGGGAGCAGACTTGGTTACAATGTCATACAGCTTGTCAATGATTGTGAGTGACACTTTTCCAGTTTAAGGGTACTAAGCTAATTGTGTAGCCCGATTTCTACTCAGTGATCGATTCTCTCACCAACCTCCTCTCTCCATCGGGAGTTATTGGAGTTGTCGACTTTTACGTGCAATCTGTCGTCGATCTGAGCTCTAGGAACTACACCGGTGGTGCCCTCACGCGCCACGTCAACTGGGTTAGCCGACTGTTCTGGCGTGCATGGTTTGACATCGACCGTGTTGGTCTCGATGCCAGCCGCCGCGATTACCTTGAATACAGATTCGGAACGGTCCTCTCTGCCGATAGCCGCAATTATCTCCTGGGCGCCATTCCTTATTATATGTGGCTTGGCTGCCCCAAGAAGCACTCGACAGCACTGTCCCCGTCTACCCATGATATTATCGAGCGCATAGATGCGGCCGTCACCGAATCTCCTTATCTACACCCCACGAACTACACGGCCAACCTGTCAAAGGCAGTTGAGAAGGCAAACCCAGAGATCCGATCCAAGGCATACTCTGCCGCTCTCCTGAACTTGACCTCCAACCTTCCTCTCCCTTCGTTTTTCTACCAGAACCACCACTACCGTATCCACTTCGATGATCAGCTACAGAAACACACCCAGTTCAACAACGAGTACATCTACGCCTTTACTTGGGAAGATACCCGTGTGGACGACCGTATCCTGAATCTTACCCCCTCCGACGTCGTACTCGCCATCACCAGTGCTGGCGATAACATCCTCTCGTACGCTCTACGCTCTCCGGCTCGCATCCACGCTGTGGACCTGAACCCTTCTCAGAACAACCTTCTCGAACTCAAGGTCGCTGGCTATCACTGCCTCCCTTACGCCGATTTCTGGAAGATCTTCGGCGAAGGAAAGCATGCCAACTTCCGCGAGTTACTGATTGAGAAGCTATCGCCGCACTTGTCGAGCCGCGCGTTCCAGTACTGGCTCGATAATGTATCTGTTTTCTCGCCCAAGGGTCGCGGATTATACGAGACAGGTGGAAGCCGATACGCCGTGAAGCTATTCCGTTACATGTCGAATGTATTCGGTCTCTCCAACGAGGTACGCAAGGTACTCAGCGCAAAGACTTTGATCGAGCAACGAGAGATCTACCGCTCCTCAATTCGACCTGTGATCCTCTCGCGCATCCTTTCAAGCGTCTTAATCTCGCAACCGCGCTTTTTGTGGGCCGCACTCGGTGTGCCAAAGAACCAGCTTGCCGTTATTGAGAGCGACTATCCTTCCATATCTCAGGGTACCGATTCTTCTGATGGAAAAATCTTGGATAAGAAGGTGAGGGAGCAGAACAGAGGCAAGGCTGTTTGGCAGTACATGGTTGATACGCTTGACCCAGTCGTTGAGCACACTCTCATCGGACAAGACAACCATTACTACCAGGTCTGTATGGCGGGTACATACACGCCACAGTGCCACCCAGAGTATCTGGACGAGAGGGCGCACAAGAAGCTATCTCGCAAGGATGCATTCGAGGGCCTACGCATTCACACTGATGAGATCGAGGAGGTCGTAAACAGGATACGACCTGGCACATTGACTGTTGCCGTCGTGATGGACAGCATGGATTGGTTTGACCCAGGGAGCCAGGCGGCGGCAACGCAGATTTCGAAGTTAAACAATGCCCTCAAGCTCGGTGGTAGGGTTATGCTCAGGAGTGCTGGCAAGAAGCCGTGGTATATCGACGAGTTTGAGAAGTGGGGATTTGTGGCTAAGAGGGAGGGTGTAAGAGAGAATGGCGGTTGTATTGATCGGTATGTTGACCCTTATGTCCTCTGTAGAGGAAAATCGCTAACTCCTAAACAGCGTCAATATGTATGCATCATGCTGGATTCTCACCAAGACCAAGGGTATTCCTGTGGAGGCGGTGACAAGGGATACCGCGAGCCCAGAGGCACTGGAGATTTAATGAACTACGGTGTTGGCCCTTGCCATCTATCTTTCACCGCATATGGACTTGAAGACGCCTCGGATGGGCGCAGGGACGGACGGGATATGAACAGACTGCCTGTTATACAATTTGTGATATCGGCTGGTGAAGTTACTAGCTTGCTAAGTTGTAGCTATCAACCATCGATCTTAAGACGACAATTAGGCCTAGCATTCGAAGAATCTGACGATGTATTATTGGATAGGGTCGCCCTCGTTGTCCTCTTCTAGGCCACGTGGGTTGCAGTTATTTTGCATTTGATTGATCCAAATTAAAAAGGGCCCATATATATGGCTTCTTCTCCAGTCTATTGCAGCCGCTTGCATTATTGAGGCGTCTATATTAATACTAAGTGCTAGGTTCGGAATTGTGCCTAAATCCCCACACTAACCCCGCAACGCTTAAAAGCATCCAGATCTGTCTCGCATTGACCCCCGGATCAAATCAACAACCGGGATGTCGGCAAATTCTAGAAAACGCTGCTCGTGACGGGATGCCATCCACCCGACTAAATGTCAATAAGGCGGGGATCTGAATTTAAAGCCCCATGCCTTAACATGTCTCCTCATCCAATAGGGGATTTCAGAGGCCTGGTGCTTTGTCGCCTGCCAGCCGTCTATGCCGTGGATCTCACTGCATGTACTAGAACGCTATTTTGGTTAAAGTGTTTGGTGGCAGATACTGTTTGCGTAATGGTTCGGCATATGGCCCGGCCACGCTGGACAGCCGGCGGAGACCTTCATATTGAAACTGCACTCGACTGTTGTTCCTGGCGGGTAAATAAAGAAAGCTTCCATTCCGGGGGAAAGGAAAGGCTCGAGGGGTCATCAAGACAAGAAAAGCTTGGTAGGAAATAGCACCTCATGATTGGTGGGCCGTGTCATTCTCATATGGCTATAAAGCCAGTATTCCCTTTTCTCTCTTCAGCTCTTCCCTTCCCAATCCCGAATACATCCAGATCCCAATTCCTACAGCAGCACCCATCCAACCTATTCAGCCTCTCAACATGCTCAAGGCAGCTGCTTCCCTTCTTCTCCTCGGCGGCGCGCTCGCGTCGCCAGCAGGCGTACTTGAGGAACGCCAGAGCAGCTGTCCCGGTATTCATATCTTTGGCGCTCGCGAGACTACGGTGTCTCCAGGCTATGGTACCGCCGGGGTTGTTGTTAACTTGGTTCTGAACGCACACTCCGGATCCACCGCCGAGGCCATTGTCTACCCAGCTTGTGGTGGACAATCCAGCTGCGGCGGAGTTAGCTACGCCAACTCTGTTCAGCAGGGAGTCAAGGCCGTCGCCAGCGCTGTTAACGCATTCAATACCAGATGCCCAAGCACGCAGCTCGTCCTTGTCGGATACTCTCAGGTTAGCAACCAGCTGGAGCTGATGGTGAATTATAGAGGAGAGAATCTAACTAGCTAATAGGGTGGTCAAATCTTTGACGATGCATTCTGCGGTGGTGGCGATTCCAACGAGGGGATCAGCGACACCTCAATTCCTATCCAAGCTTCAGCCGTCAACATGATCAAGGCTGCCATCTTCATGGGTGACCCACGCCACATCCCCGGCCTGTCCTACAACGTCGGAACCTGCCAAGCAAACGGAGTAAGCCTTCCCACCACCTTTCACATCTGACCACAGCTAATAAAACCCCCAGTTCGCCCCCCGCCCATCGGGTTTCCAGTGCCCATCCGCAAGCAAGATCAAGAGCTACTGCGACGCGGCTGATCCTTACTGCTGCAACGGCAACGACGCGAACACGCACCAGAGCTACGGAAACGTGTACGGGCAGCAGGCACTGGCCTTCATCAACAGCCAGCTCAGCTCCACCGGCACCAACCCACCGACTAGCACCGGTGTCCCCACTACTCCCACGGGTGGAGCGGGTAGCGGTACCGTTGCGAAGTACGGACAGTGTGGTGGTCAGGGATGGACTGGCGCAACTGTTTGCGCTAGCGGAAGCACTTGCCAGGCTGCTAACCAGTGGTACTCGCAGTGCTTGTAAAGGGGGGAGCGTCTGGTTGATGTCGTTGATGGGGCATGTGAGTAGGTTTAAGTTGTATTTATTTGGGGGAGAACGTACATAGGGCCACAATAGTCGAAAATTCATTGGAAATATTGGACTAATCCTATCCCTCTCCGTGGATTTTGCTTTGCATAGTCTGCTCTATAAACCAAGGCTTACTTATGTCGGTCTGTCTATGATACAAAGAAGGTGGGAAGACAACCCTTTGCATTTTGCCTTCCTGCGTGATGAAACCGAGCTACAGCTTATTTCCTGTTCATATTCCAGCAATTCCAACGACAAGCGATGCATAACATCGCACACCACCTTGAGCCTCCACGTATCTGTATGTCGTCCAGCTCCTTAGTCGGACCGGGGCGTGCTACTACTGCTTCTTTGTGGAGATCTATGTCTTCCCATAGCAGAGAATCACCATCAGGAAGCGGGGAAGGACCAAGAGCAGCGGTGGGCGCATTCTTCTCATACTCCATGCTGGGGTGCTTAGAAGGCTGGTTGGTGCTGGGATAGCGTTGTGTTGAAAAGGACATGATGTTGAAAGTTGGATGTGTGTGAACAGCCTGTTTTCATAGTGTGAGTTTCGTGGACTGGTAACTGGTTCGTTGGGTGAAGGTAGCAATGGAGGCAACAGAGTGATAAATGCAGGCGCAAAATAGTGATTGATATAGTTTATCCATAAGGGATTCATAGTCTCGTACATAGTATACGAAGTGAATAAGCGCTTTGCGGGACACAGTATATTCACGAAACCTAGTCACACCTCGCGAACCTCTTGTTCGAAGCCAGTATCATACAAGAAACCAAATATATAAAAGGTATCTGTTCGCAATATATGCCCAGTACTTACAATACAATCACAGCTTCGTTTTATGGTACAGGAAGAGGTCCTTTGCCTCTTCCCTCAGCGCCAGCTCACTGAGAATTTCTTCGCTTCCACCACCTGCAAGTATGAATTAGAGCCCTTCTTGTGATGCAAGGGTAGGAGAAACTTACCAACAGCCATAACTCTCACGTCTCTCGAGATTGCCTCAATTCTTCCGCCCTTGCCGCCCTTGGAGTATCCCAATCCGCCCATAACCTGTTGCGCTTCTCTAACGCACGACTCCAAGCACCTCGTCGCCATTACCTTCCCCATAGCCGTCATTCCACCAATCCTGATGTCAGTCCTCCCAGTCTTCCGACTCTCCTCCATCATCCAAGTGAGCTGTTCTAGGAAAGCAAAGGCAGGCTCGATTAACCTACCCATCTTCAGGAACTTCGCGCGAATAATAGGGTTTTCGATCAGCTTCTTGCCAAATGTCTCACGTGTGCTGGCGTGCCTGTATGCATCTTCGCAGCACACTCTTGACATACGTATCGCAGATGTAATCATACTCTTTCGCTCCGGGTTGAAATTCGACATGATAACCTTGAAGCCTCGGCCTTCTTTGTGGATCAAGTTTGACACAGGCACCTTGACATTGTCGAACTCTATGAATGTAGATCCGGATGCACCAACTCCAGAGTTGAACATTTTGCGAGTGGTGACTCCCTCAACTTTCATAGGGATGACGAGCACCGAGATGCCCTTGGAGCCTGGGCCACCAGTGCGGACAGCAGCTGTGACATAATCTGCCCAAATGCCGTTGGTAATCCACTTCTTCGAACCATTGACAATGTAGTGGTCGCCTTGACGGATGGCGGTTGTCTTGATGTTGGCTACGTCGGAACCGGCTTTGAAAGTCAGCTATTATCAAGAAACTAACTGCGGGGATGATTCCCTACCATCTGGTTCCGTAATACCCAAACAAAAGCGAATGCTACCATCAGCCGCTCCGGGTAAAAAGCGTTCTTTCTGCTCCTTGGTCCCGAAGTTCGCAATGGGAGGAACTCCAATGCCGTTGCCACCACCAAGTCCCCATAAGACTCCCGTATATCCCTTTTCATAAATTAGAAGTCGAAACCAATTATTATTTTGCGGGGGGCCTAACCACTCGTGCAAGCTCATCTGTAATAATCAGAGTATGCCAGTTATCCCAATCTTTCAATGGAATATCGCCTGGAAGCCGCACGTTATCAAGTTTTGTCTGCAAGGCGTGAAAGCCCAGCTCCGCGTGTCGCTTAAGGGCCTATATTCAGATTGTAAGTAGTGGTTTCCGTTATCACAGCCCCAGTTCGAAGCTTACCCAGTCTGGCACTTCCCCTGCAGACTCCCATTCAAACGCGTAGGGGAGAAGCTCGTCGTCGACATATGCTCTTATCGCAGCTCTTAGTTTGCGGTGGGACTCGTTATAATGCGGGGTCAGGTTGCGGGAGTACCACAAAGGTTCTGCGAATGGTGTAGGCGAGCCAAAAGGCTTTAATTCTGTAGATGTTGCCATTATTGCGGAGGATTGGATAGTATACACAAATCTACTATCATGTCACATCGTAAAGGGCAATCATTCGCCTCATATGTTATAAAGTTGATAGCGCGTAGTTGCAATGGAGCCGTTCCGCTTTTACCGAGGTGCTTGGGCCTCGGCTTTGTTGCGAGTGTGGTGGAGTCAGTAAAAAGATGGGGATACCGAGCAATCAAGCAATTGAGCTATCGAGCTATATAAACTAGTAAACCCTACTATCTCCTGTTTCTCGCTGCGGTAAGCCTAGAAGGGAGAACTGCATCCCTGATTATCGATGTTGTGTGTCAGGATTATGGACTCCATTCATATGCGTGGAGCTTTCCCCAGATTTCGGGGCAATTGCGGGGTCTCCACTAAACACCGTCATGAACTGACAACGAAAGGCATTGAACGTCATGGTCAATAAAATGCTATTATAAAATACCATTATTATTCTGAGAACATTCCTATATGTTACTGTTACTTGCTTTTAGGGGCTGTTGTGGCAGGTTATTATTCGGATGCATGCAATTCATACACACGGAACAAATGGATGACAGTAGTATCAAGGTATAATGGTTGTTATGGTGTTTTATTAAAGTCATGAATGGTCATGGCTACAGCAAGAATGTAACGTGAGAGTTCCTGGGGCACTTCTGTGGTCCTACCCTTTCCGCCTCATCTTCTCTCAATCCTATCCGTCCACCAAGGTACGAGGATTTGTCCATTCAAATGACAGTCCCTCGCCAGTTCGAAGCCTTAGAGCCCTTACAAGGCCACAGCAACGCCCAAGAGTGCCATTGCTACGCCGCCGAATGCAGTGGCCATGGCAGCCGCACCGCCAGTCGAGGAGCTAGACGCCTTGGCCCCACCACCTCCGGTTGTCGTCGCGGCAGGGCCATTGGTGGTGCTGACCTTGCTTGGGGCCGTTGTGTCACTGGAGTGGCCTGAGGTGGTTGGGACAGAGGTGGTTTTGGTAGAGGTGGTTTCGGCAGAGGTGCTTCGGTGGGAGATGGTGGTGGGTACAGCAGTTGACTCGGAGCTCTTGGAGTCACTGGCTGTGGTGCCCTTCGTTGCCGTCGCAGAGCCAGACAGCGTAGCGAAGTAGGAGGAGCATGCCGCGCTTCCGGCAGCAATGACGGCAGGAAGCTCTTCGGCGGAGCATGAGCTCAAGAGGCAAGGGGTACCGGCGCTGCCAATTTCGGCTTGCTTGGCGGGAGTGCAGGCGCAAGCATTGTCACCAGGAGTGCATGATGCGGCGACGATGGCGGAGGAGAGACAGGCGGTTGCGCAGCTGGGGATAGCTTGGGCGTGGATGAGAACGGGAAGGAGAGCAGCAGCGGATAGCATGGAAAGCTTCATTTTGACAGGAGTGCGATTCGTTGGTTGTAGTGTCAGATGGAGAGAGTGCTCAATTGTAAAGGCCAGGTGAAGTTGAAAGGGTAGGAAGAGTGGGAGATGTGGGTTGGAGAGAACGGTAGATGGAAGGAAAGGAAAGGAGGAGAGGGAAAACGAGGAAGGTAATAGGTAATAATATTACCGTAATATATTGGGGGGCGCTGACGCTGATTTGTTTACCATATTTGGGGTTGAGGGAGAGTGTTGGGCCGTGGCGCCTGGCTGGCTACTGTGGTACATGCACTACCATTATCACAGCACTGTTGCACAAGTACACGGCTTATAATTGCATGGGTACACAGTTAATGTAGCAATGTAAGATGACTCTCAATGTCACTTGCTGGCTTGGATTGGGGTAGCATCAGAGAGAGCACCGTGAGCTTACTGTATGTAAGCTATACAATACAGTACAGAACTCATAGTATATAGTGTACTACAAATGGCAATGTTCCCAGTGGCAGAGTGAATGAGTGAGTACCTTGCAAGACAGGTCGTTGGTTTGTTGTTGTTGTAGCGGAAAAGTTAGAGCAATAACCCCCAGTTTGCGGGGAAGCATGGACAGGAACTTTGACCTGTCAGGAACAAGAGCGGGGACGGGTGGACAGGCTGAAGTCACGTAAGACAGAGGGAACCTGAAAAGGGGAAGAAATAATACACAGCAATTTCGAGGGAATTAGGGATCGATAGGTAGATGTGTGCGTGTCTTACTTGTATTGTAGTTGAAAATAATAAAATAAATATAAATATCGAAATAAATTCGGGTTTGTAGCTTAATTAAATATTTCCCCGCATAACAAAACATATAGCAATATATGAAGAAACTAACGAAGATACGTATATAAAAAAAGCAAAAAATGTACTAATGGGTCTTGCCCGAGATCGAATCGGGGACCTCTCGCAAACATTGCTGTAGGGTGGACCCTAAGCGAGAATCATACCACTAGACCACAAGACCCGTTTTAGTGATTGGATGTCAGGTTTTGATATACATATACAGACAAATAATGAGATCAGCAAAAAAACACCGCCTCCTACCTGCTTCAAAACCAATCCTTCTCCCAACAACAACCAATAAAGCTGCCTTACATGAGAGAAACTAGGGTATAATCTAGATATGGAATGCAACAGTAGTTGTTCTATTTGACTCACAGTATCTGCTATCAGTGCGGTTTAGATTGGTGGGATGGTGACTTTCTGCCATGACATACCGCCCACAAGCGGACCATAAATGTAGCCTTGAGGGCTATATTCTTTCCTCATTACTCTCACTCACTTGACTTGCCAATCAAGGAAGCATGAATACTATCAATATGGCCACCCCAGAAGATCCAGAACCGCTATATACTGTTATAGTCAGGGTACCATTCCCCCGAGATAACTTTGTGGATCCACCACCGGTATGTTACCCGCCTTCTTTTCCTGGCATATGTCTGACCTCTTTGTGAAGGTTGCCTGGGATGCATCGAAAGATAGGTCGCTGTGGAAGATCCTCTCCAAGACACCCAAGAACAATGAGATGAATTGGAACACATTGGCTGAGAGTTATGATGTTTCTTTATCATTCCTACTGCAGCAAGCAGCATACCTCTACGACCGTCAATTTTCCCAAGTTAGGGCCCAGCTTCGAAAGGTTGGGGCATCAAAGAACACGGTTCAATCACCTATTATGGGTACAGAAAGCACTGGTGGCGAGGCTATGGTAAGAACGGTATCTGGTGGTAGCCAACAACAAACCCCATCCTCCCTCTCGATTCGGAGAGATTCTCCTGCACCAAATGCAGACGGCAGCGTTCAACAACCCACCGGGCGGGCTGGTGCCCCCCAAATAAGCCGCACATCATCTTCGAACACGGCAACCCAGATTCAAAGTCGACACACTATCATCCCCTCCAGCCCCCATACCGCGAAGGCCCAGCTACATGGCCGGTCCATGTCGCCTCTGTCAAGGGCCCGGAGGCCGTCTAATACAATCAACACCGCACACCCGCATGTTTCCTCACGCCCAACCCCACTTTCGCCAACGTCTGTACTCGAGTCAAGTTCAGAAGAGTCCTCCTCCGACTCGGATCTCCCAGTTCAGAGTCGAATGCTACGCCGTCCACCCCGTCGCCTCCACCACTCTGAAGATGGCGACGACGACGAAGATTCGCCTACGTTCCTCCCATTTACCGCCACAACAAAAAATCCCGCCGCCTATAACCCAAGCGCAACCGCTGCGCATGAAGATGCGATTGGGGGTTCACATCGCAAGAAAACATCCGATGCCGTGCTTCGGTCACATACATCCGATTCTTCGGCCAGCTCGACCGCACAGAACCATCCGCCCAGCCATAGAGATCCGAAGCAGGTCCGAGGATTGGCTGGCGCAGGTCCGATTCCCGGTCGCAGAACTGCGGAACTAGCAGGGAGGAGTCCAGTAAGTAAGGGCAAGGAACAGGGGATGGGGAGAGAGAGCGATGGAACACCAAGTATGGGTAGTAGTTTCAGCGACCTTGATGGTGAGTTTCTCCTATATATGTTGCGATTAGAGGCTATTGCTGACACATTCTTGCATAGATGCCTCGGTGACTCAATCCGCGCTCGAAGAGGCATTGCTCAGTAATATGCAGCACGGAGGCATGGCAAGCAAGATGAGCACTTTCAGTCATGCATTCCGAAGCAGATATTTGTAAATTATAGTTTTTATGTTAGTAAATTAGGATATCTAGCATGGATTTTGTCACCAGCAGGATCATGAGTAGATTTAACGCATGTAACCCACCATTAGAAATGAAACTACGCCAAAACTGGTATGCGCTACAATATAAGATAAAATCATGCCAAAATTAATATTCGCTACAATACAAGATGATAACCCCCGAATTTGATTTCTTGCTTGACGTCGATTCTGTTGTTCCCGCCAAACACTGTGAACACATGCGAAGGGAGGACGATCCAGACAAGTAAGTTAAAGTTACGTGCGGAATAAAACGTCGTTTCGCAATGGGTGTGCAGTACTTACGTCTTGTTATAGGACCCGACTTTCCACCATCCCACACCCTCGATCAAACACACACAGTCGCCAGAGCCTTAAGAAACCTGTTCAGTCAGCAACCCGTTGTGTAACTCCCGCCACCTATTCGCCTCCAAATCTGCTCGCGCCAACTTGTGCTCAGCTCTAGTTATGGCGCAAAGTTCGAGCACACTCACCTGCCTCTCCGAAGCCTTCGTTATCAGCTGTGGTGCAATCACCCTGGACCCAGTTGAAAAGAAGATACTTCTTATTCGACAGAAGAAAAGCGGAGAGATTTTTCTACCTAAAGGCCGTAAGAATATTGGAGAAAGTCTGGAGGACACTGCAGTACGAGAGACCTATGAAGAAACAGGCTTCCGGGTTACCTTACTTCCTTTGCGGATCCCTACGCTTGCAACACCAGGAACAACTGTCGAGCAAGCCAACGAGCTTAATACGGAGCCTATTGCTTTTAGCCAGCGTCTCACAGACAACAACACACTAAAGCTTATATTCTGGTTTTCTGCAAAGGGGGACTCTACCGCGGCGCCTGATGTAGGAACCCAGGAGGAAGGAGAAGACTTTGACCCCATCTGGGTAGATCTAGATAGCACCATCGAGACTCTAACCTTCGCCGATGACAGACGGATTGTGGGGCGATTTATTGGCCTTATGCCCTCCTATTTTGGAGCATAACTTTATTGCTTTCCACCCTACTATGTAGGGCCCTTAAGACGGTCGATATCAATTTCCGAGACGTGCTCACATTAGCTCTAATGCGATTCCATTCTGCCGGACAGCATTTAAGATATCGCATCTATCCCGCACGCATCCATCCCCGTCCTAAAAGAGGCAGATGCCAATCCCCTGCCTCCATCTGTAGACACCTGATGTCTCTCCATGTGAATGCTGAAGCGAGCGCATTACACAACCCTAAGGATTGTACAGTCTCAAAGTTGCAGAAAAGCTTCTTTATTCGTTTGGAGTCTCTAATATCACAGCGCACAGATTGGTGGTCTCGAGTATACTAAGGTTAATATAACACGGCTATGTTTTGCAATAATGACTCCTAAGCCGGTGTATTACAAAAATGATGCCATCGTCCGTGTATTACGATGGCAATGCCCAAGTCGGTGGGTGTATAAGTGCTCCCCCCCACCCCCATCTTTTCGCATTTTCAACAATCCCGAACTCCGAACTCCTCTATTTTAATGAAAGGAATTGTCATAATCTACTTTATACTAGCATCTAGCCCTACAGCTGTAACCGCATCACCTCCAACCACCCTCGCCCTAACGTAGGTCGTGGCCAGACCGGCTACATGGCCAGACCGGCTACCCCACCAAAATCCGGGACTGACCACCCAACCACCAACTTAGAAAATCGCAAATAATTCAATTACTACAATGCCAATTCATCCAAATCGCTATCATATAGCTCCTCTTCGCTCTCTCCATCTATTTCCTCAATTGTAGCTTCGTTGATAACTTGTGGCGTTGTTCTAGGCCTCTGTGAAGCTGTTGCTGTTGCTGCTTCTGCTTCTACTACTTGCGACTGGAGTTCTTCTGTAGATATATGAAATTAACCCTTCAAAACTGCTCTTTTACCCTTATTCTATGCTCTGCGCTTCTGGATAATTGAGCGTAGGTTATCTGTCTCTCTTTGTTGTAGTATGTGGCGTGTATTAAGCTTCTCTGTCTCATCTGCTAACTTGTGTATATACCGCCTTGTAGGAGTATTAAGAACTCCACGACTTATTGTAGAAGAGAGCACTGTATTTGCTTTGTGAAGTGTTTGAAAATCAGGTGGACTGCTGTTTACAAATACCTTCTCAAAAATGTCATGCTCTGTTGGAGTATGTGGCCATTCTAATACTACGACGTCTGTAGTAGGAAGCGTAGCTGCGCGAATGACTGTTTGTGGTTGAAATGGCTGTAGCCCACTCCCTCTCCATGCAGAAGTAACATTTAAGTTAGAAAATGCAAGTTCTCTTGCGCGTATATATGCTTCTAGCCACTCTGCTTTCTGTATGCATAGTAGCTGCGCCTCATTTAGGTGTGAGAGGGCAGTTGTGAGGTGTTTCTTAAGAGGTCCAAAAATCACAACATCAAGTGGTTGTAACACATGAGAAGTATGAGGAGGTAGTATAAGGAGCGATATTCGATTCTGTATGCAGTGTGATATAAAGCTTCCACTTATATGGCTATCATGGCCATTGCAAATAAGGAGCCATTGTTGTAGTTTTCCATTTTGTGTTACTTTTTCCCTTATAGAGGGCTCAAAAACGCGTTTTAGCCACTCTAATCCATGAAGATTGCTTGTCCATCCTTTTATGTTTACAGAGAAGTGCCATTTGCTTATAACGTGTTTTGGAATCTAGCTTTGTAGTATGTTCTGTCCTTTGAAGATAATAAGGGGGTCAATAGCTATTCTATCCATGCAGATGCACTTAACAGCAGACACCCATTCCTACTAGCCTAGATGAGCTTGAAAACGCATACTAAGGCTTGAATCTATAATAATTCTTGTTAATTACTGTAAGATTTAATGGCAGGATATTGTAAGTGGATGGTCTTGGTGTGTAGTATATAACAAAGATAATAGTAATATGTTATCATGTGTGTATTATAATTGACTCAAGGAACAGAAAGAACAGAGGTTAACACATAGACCAAGCCTTCCTTATATATCTAACATCCTTATTCTAGGAGGTTCTGGTGGCAAACTATTAATTAGTAAGAATGACTCATATAGAATACTATGATATAATGTAGTTTGACACATAGAATATTCATAAGCCATATAGAATATAATGACATCATATGACATCATAATGATGTAATGATTTTGCCACCTTACTAATATAATGTTGCCACCTATTTACTAGTTAGGATAGGTGTAGAAGGCCTTATTACTACACATACGTAGTAACCTAAGCTTGTAGCTTAACAGCAACAATTACATTATTCTAATTGAAAACCCCGTCTCATCTATGTTATAGGTGTTATGTGTTTTGATTTTTAGCTCTATTATGAGGCTCTTATACGCGTTAAACCATGCCTTTAACACCTACTTTATGATCCCATTCATCCTTTGTGCCTTAACTCTACATCCTAACTTAACTCTTAAGTTAGGATGTCTTTAAATGAATTGTGGCACCCACTCTTGCCCAAGAGGTACGTTTGGTATTTGAAGTTGTAGTTGTTGAGTTTGAGGTTGTTGAGTTTGAGGTTGTTGAGTTTGAGGTTGTTGAGTTTGTAGTTGTTGGGTTTGTATGCCACGACCTTGGTAAATACAACACCTATTTGTACGCACTTTATCAGCTACCTCTCTTAAAATCCGGTGGCTAGGAGCATAGCCACTGCTTGTAAGCTGTTTAATCCACTTTAAAAGGGTTTGCTCTTGATTTTTTGAGAGGAGTTGTTGTTGTTGCTGTGCTTCGCGTCGCGTAGAGCCACCATTAACGCGTATAGCTACTGTGTTCTTATTTAATCCTAACACCTTTGCTGCTTGATATGAGTATTTAAATTTGCCAGTTTGGACTCCTAAGACTGCTTCTGCTATCTTATTTTCGAATTCTTGGGCTTTTTGGCTCTTTTTCAGCACCATGTTGCGACATTTGGTGTTAGGTGTATTTGGTATTTGGTGGTTTGGTGGGGTAGCTCTGGTGAGTAGCCCGGTTACGCCATTAGCCCGGTTACGCCATGACCTATGTTAAGCTTTAGAGGAAAATACTTGTCTATTTCTAAAGGTTTATTCTACATTCGTACGAAGGGTTTTCCTTTTGTACGAACCTCTAGTGTACTAATCTACATGTGGTCTAGGTTATCACGTGGTTTTAACCTTCTACAACCTGTGTTCTAGGTTATCACCTGGTTGTGTAGTTGTTGTGCGCACCTACACATGTGTTCTAAGTTATCACATGTGTGATTGTGTGCATGCTTGTTTGCTTGTTTACACATGACTTCCCTGTCACGTGCATTGCCACTCTAACATATAGTTTATAAACTGACCTAAGAACTATTGCAAGAGTGGGAGTTCTACTTTTGCATAGTTTAATGGTTTTAACACATAATATTCTACATGTGGTCTTAGTTATTACATGGTTTTTATCTTCTATAACCCGTGTTCTAAGTTATCACATGGTTGGGTAGTTGTCATGCACACCTACATGTGTTCTGAGTTATCATGTGTTTATGTGCGTGTTTGTTTGTTTGTTTACACGTGACAGGAAGGTCACGTGCGTTGCTACTCTAACACTAGGCTTATAACTATTAGCTTTCTAGGGCTTAAGATTAGAAGGAAACAACTTGTCTATTTCTAAAGATCTAAGTTCTACATTTATATAAAGGTTCCCTATGTTCTAAGTTACCATGTGGTTGTTATTTGCCATGCACATCTACACGTGTTCTAAGTTTTCAAATGGTTGTTATTTGTCATGCACATCTACATGTGTTCTAAGTTATCATATGGTTGGTTGTTTGTTTGTTTACATATGACATTCCTATCACATCTACACATGTTCTAAGTTATCACATGCATATTTGTTTTGTTTACATATGTGACTCTATCATCTAGGTTATTACATAGTATTCTATTTACCTTCTATAACACGTGTTCTTAGTTGTTACATGTTTTTTGTTATCACATGTGTTCTTAGTTAGTTACGTGGCTTCCTATGTGTTGTTTACTTATACTGTTCTAGGTTATTACAAGTTTGTTTGTTTACAAGTGTTCATATGTGTTATTTACCTACACTTGTTCTAGTGTTGGCTTTTGCAGCTCTAGTTCAGGAGGAAAAAACTAGTCTATTTCTGAAGGTCTAGTTCTACGTTCGTACAAAGGGTTTTCCTTTCGTATGAACCTACTAGCGTACTATTCTACACGTGGTCTAGGTTATCACGTGGTTTTTACCTTCTACAACCTGTGTTCTAAGCTATCACGTGGTTGTGTAGTTGTTGTGCGCACCTACATGTGTTCTAGGTTATCATGTGCATGATTGTGTGCGCACTTGTTTGTTTGTGTACACGTGACTCTCCTGTCACGTGCATTGCCACTCCAACACACCCCCTTAGCTTCTTGGTGTTTGTTTGTTTGTTGTGATCTATGCATAGAGCTGATTCTAGATCACTCTAGCAGTCGGCCAATCAGTTGTTTAGATCAGTAGATCACACAAGTGATTCCAGATCATACACGTGATCATCTAATCACGTGTTTTGACTTGGCCAATCGTCTAAACGGTTCGGCAGATCAGATCAGTGATTCCAGATTACACAAGTGATCCTAGATCACACACTCTAAGGAAGGTGTATATATGGGAGGGCTTCTTCTCACTTAAGGGCTTCCTTTCTTCTTCATCTTTCTAATGCAGGCTTCACTATTAGAAGTACTTCTGCACACTTTGTTTCCTTTCCTCAACTCTCAACTCTCAACTATGTCACCTATAAACAAATTTGTAGTAGCTTAGGCCCTGCTAATTCTCATCCCTATACATGTGGATGCTAAAGCTAAGGCTAAGACTCTTACTAAGTATAACAGCTTGTCTAGTAAGTTGATCCTTTGTAAGATCGTACTATAGGTTTGTACTAACAATTCTTAGGGTCTATAAAATTGAAGTTGCTCACTCTGCTTGCCTACTCCTATGGCTGCATCGTTCTTGATGCCTCCTGTCCGCGTTATACCTCTAAGCAGCAGTATCCTCACTTTAAGCATGTAGTAGTCTGCCCTAAGCTCTTCCCTACTAGGTATTATGCCTCCTACGCCTAGGTAGGTGACTCTCACAAGTGTTCTACTACTACTGCTATTAAGCAGCATGATCATCTAGTAGAGCATTCTATTAAGGTGTCTACTGCCCTACGCTATCACCTAATGGCTAGAACTCTCTAAGTTTACCCTTCTATTTAGGATATAGATAGTTACATAGTGGTGTTTAAGGAGTTGTTATAGGAGCAGACTGCTCCTAATGACCACTGCCTCCATTGCCTTTAGGATGGAGTTTTAGCTCTATTTCATGAGGCCTAGACTAATGTTAAGAGACTCTAAGAGGAGCTTGAGAATGCGTAGTAGATAAATTCTACTTTCTATACCTATAGCTTTCGTAGAATTAATATATTCTTTAGACAATCCTTTCTATGACTTTTATGACTTAAATCATGTCCTATAACCCATTATCTAAGGGTCTTTCACATAGTCTAAGAAGTTATAGTATAGTAGAAAGAAGAGCATTAAGGCATAAAATAGTTATAACTAAAACTTCTAACTTTCTTTTAGACAAAGCATATATCCTTCATATAATCATTCTATAGGCTTTATAAGCTCTATATATACCTTATATATAATTGGCTAAAGTAGTTTCCTATATGGCTAAATAGGGTATAATTTCTTATTTCATAGTAGGTAATGAAAGTAAGGTGGTAATAACTTTTCGTAGTATTAAGTATTGCTTTGTATAATTGTATATAGGGTATGTATAGAAGTAGGTCTACTTCCTAGTTAGTTTGTCTAAGTAGTAGCTCTATTATCTAAAAGGGGTTGCTCCTTCTATTACCCATTCTAGCTCTATACCTTTCTTTAGTTAGACCTCTTGTCTATTATCACTTTCGTTACTACGTTTAACCTCTATCATCCTTTAGATTCACCTTATAACACTTTAGTTCATCTTCTAACACCTTTCTTCCCTTTCTTCATGATGCCTCCTCTATTAAAGTTCATTATGGTACATAATCTTCCCATTTAACACCCTTATCTTCTCAACCCTACGGCTAAGTCTAAGATGCTTAACTCCTATAACTCATTTATTAGTCTGTTTATCCTTTATATAATGATTCTTTCTGTTTATACAATCCTAACCTAGACTTATAGGCTTAACTAAATCCAAGTTGCTTACCTACCTTACCCATCCTTATAGCAAGATTGTTAATAAGACATTCTATTAACGCTTTTCTACTAGTTAATTAACTATCTTTCCTAACTATGTTATTAACCTTAAGGTATATCCTACTAGCTATTGTACTACTTGTACATAGGAAACTAATAACTATAAGTGTCATGCTAGAACATTTAGAGCTCTTAGACCCTTTACTCTTTACACTTAGGTTGCTTATGATGCTACTCTCACTTAGGCTAAGGCTAGAACCCTCAAACCCTACCACCTTAAGCGCCCTTTTAGGTGTATGCTTGCACTTAAGCATGTAGTCTCTAACTACCCTCTTGTCTCTCTTTCCCATATCTAACATGGCGTTACTATAGAGTTCACTTGCTATAAGGCTACCATTAAAAAGAAGGATGCTAAGATTATGGAGTTAAAGGGGACTAAGGAGCTTTATGAGGCTGAGATTTCCTGTCTTAAGGTCCTCTATCACTAGGCCCTTACTTATGCCTAGTCTTATTTTTCTCTCTTTTATATCATTAGTCTTCTAGCTTTCATAGCTTAATAAGACCTTATTTTCTCTTTGTTTTTGTGTTTTAATGTTATTTTCTTATTATAAAGACTAAAAAGATCAAGGCTTTTGTAATGAAATAACATATGAAATGTAAAGCAAGATAAGTTAATGTAACCTACTAGTATGCTTTAGACTATCCTCATATGGTTCGTACGAACATTTTATCATGTTATATAGTCATTGTACACCTTTAGGTATGATTATCTAAACCTTTCTTAGATTGTACGAAGGGGTTCTTCCACCCCCTTAGTACTACTCTCTAATTTTAAGACATAGACTAATCTAATCATTTTCATAAACTCTTCGTGCTTTTAGCATAGTAGGGCCTTAGTGAACCCATCTATAGGCACTGCCCTTATAGGAATCCATTTAACATTAACCATTCCTTTTTGAACTTCTTACTAAAGCCAACTTTAGTATATGTTAATGTGTCGTAACTTCATCATTAACTTAGGTGCATCTGTGACTATAAGTTAGACTGTCTATGCATTATTACACTCTATAGAGGGGTGTTTATATGTCTTAAGACTAATTTAGTCAAAGACTCTTAACTACTAATATAGTTAGGTTGTCATGCGTGATAGAGCAAGTAGTTCTACTTTAGTTGTTAACCTTATAATAGTCCTCTGTTTCAAGCTTTGCTAATCTATAAGAGCATTAAATAGATGGAATGTGTACCCTTCTATACTCTGTCATGTTTCAGTGTCATCTATGAATGATGTGTCTAATGTAGCTTAGAACACCCCTTCTTTAAACATGTTAATTTCATTCATATAATTAACATTCTGCTTCAGACGATCATTCTAAGGGTTCTCTTCCTCATGAACTTCATTAAGTCCATTTATATGAGAATTATTCTCATTTGTCTAAGAAGATATTAACGCTTCTGTAAGTGGCTTACCCCTTACACCCCCTACATTAGTAGGTACTAAGGCTTGTAGCTCTTATAGAAGGTTCATATGAACATTCTATGGGTTCGTATAATCACATGCATAGAGTAATCCATAATCCTTCATCTAGTAGAGGTAGGCGATGCATTAATTTACTGCCTGTTTGTGGGTTAGACTTAGGTTTTGCATGAATTCCACAAGCTTTTGTGCTATGCGTGATGCATCTAGTCAAGTAATTATCATAGGATAGATGATTGATCCTATCCTCTGTTGATAATAATGTATCATGGCCTTAGATGCTTGTTCTGCATTCTTCACAAAGTCTTTTACTTCCATAGGTGTATTAACCTTCTAATGGTATACTTAACCTAATTATCTTGTAGGTAGTTGATATAGGCTTAGAGATATCACTTAAGCTCTGCATTAAATCTCTCTGTCTAGCCATCTGTTTCTAGATAAAAGGCTGTTAATAGTTTTGCTATTATTCTCCATACCTTACATAGCACTTTCTAGACTACTATAATGAACTAGGGACCTCTATCTAATATAATTGAATTTAGGAGGCCATGGTGTTTCTATACATGTTAGAGTAGTAACTACGCTATAGCTTCTACTATAGTACCTTCTTATCCTATGAAGTAAGGAATGAAGTGCTATTCTTTAGTTAGTTAATAGGCAACTACTAGAATGGCGTTATTTCCTTCGTAAAGCAGTAATCTAGTAACAAAGTTAAGGGAAATATCCTACTATAGTTGGCTTCTAATTAGGATTGATTATAAGAGTCCATTATATGTGTCTTAGGTTAGTTTTAATCTCTTATAGATATGGCAATTCTTTACATATTAAGTAATAGTCTTGTCCATCTAAGGCTAGTAGTACTGTCTCTTAATGATGCAAATCATCTTCCTAATTCTAGGGTGTCCTATTGCTAGCTAGTCATGAACCTCACAGAGGAGCTTGACTTAGATGTCCTCTAGAATCTAAACTTAATTTTAGTAGAGTAAGAGTCCATTTCTCTCTTTGTAATGTGCTAGGGCTATGTTTAGGCTATCTTGCTCATCGTTCTATAGTCTTTAGATCATATCCTTACATAGTTCATCTTAGAGTTATGCTACTTAGATCTTATTATAGATGCTCTAATCTTGTGGTAAGATTAGCATAAGTTGAGCATCTTGTGCCTACTCTTGACTTTTGAGTTCTAGCTACTATATAAGTTCTAGGTGTAGCTTCTCTATTAGTAGCATTGTTTAAAGCTACTGCTTCTGTTAATCATCCTCGTCATTTCCTTCTAGTTAATCCCCTAGCCTTTAGGTAAGAGCATCTACTTTCCCATTCTATTTGCTAGGTTAATATATAATTTAGAAATTGTAGTAAGAGAGAAACTCTGTCTATTAAGCTTGTTACCTAGTGAGCTTCTTAGTGTTCATAAAATACTTAAGGCTCTTGTAGTCTAATAGGACTTAGACTAGCATTGCTATACCTTTGATCTCTAGTCTCTATGCCTTAAAGCATTAGATAATTACAAGTAGCTCCTTGTTGTAGATTATGTAGTTACATTCTATAGGCATCATCTTCTTTAAGAAGAAAGTAACTAGGTACAAGACCCCTTAGTCATCCATCTATAATAGTACTCTAGAGGAAATGTAGTCTAAGGAATTAGCTTCTACATATGCTATCTTATCTCTATCAAAATGCCATAACACTAGTGCTTCTATAACAGCCCTCTTAATTATTTCAAATGCCCCTTAGCATACTTAGCTCTACTTAAATATGTAATTCTTCTTTATAAGGTTTATAAGTGGCTTCATAATCGTAGAGTAGTTTCGTATAAACTAGTAATAGAACACACAGAACCTAATGAAGGCTTGTGTATCTTGTAGTAATCTTAGTACTTCCTACTTAAGTATGGTTTAGACTTTTGTAGGGTCTATTCTCATGCTATGAACTCTAATAATAAGTCCTAGGAATTTTGTTTCTTAGACGAAGAACTTGCATTTTATAATGTTAGCTTGTAATCTAGCTTCTTGTAACTTTTGTAATACCATTTTTACATGCTATGTGTGTTTAAGGTAGCTTGTACTATAAATTAAGAGGTCATCTATGTATGTAGTAATGAATCTATTTATATACTCTATAAGCGTCTCATTTATATATTACTAGAATGTTATAGGGCCATTTATAAGTCTAAAAGGGAGGACCTTATACTTATATAATCTAAATCTTGTTTTAAAGGTAGTGAGATCTTCATCCTCATCTGTCTACATTTAGATCTAATTAAAAGCATAACAGATGTTAATTTTAGTAAGATATTTTGCTCTTATAATCTATGCAAGCATCTCATTAATTAGAGGTAATAGGTATAAGTCTTTTCTTATGATGGCATTTAGCTTGTAGTAATTAACATAGAATCATAGTCTACCTCCTAGTTTATAAACAAAAAGGATAGGAGAGGCAAAGGGAGCTTTACTAGCTTTAATAAATCCTTTTGACAAGTTGTCTTTAATATATTTCTTCACAAGATTAAGCTCCTCTCTTAACATATTATAAAGGGATACATGTCCTAGCTTTAAGTCTTGCTCTAAGATAATGTGGTAGTTAGCATATCTATAAGGTAGGAGCTTGTCTACTACTTACTTTAAGAACACATTAAGGTATTTATAGAACTCTTATAGGAGGATTAACTTTAGGTTGATCTCTACTACTTCTTCTTTTGCTTGTTCTTCTAGTATGTCCTTAAATGATACTATAAAGACTTCTATTCCTTTCTACTTTTATAGCATATTAAATAGTGCTACCCTAATCATTATAATGCTATAAGGGTTTGTCATTCTCTAGGGAGGTTAAGAGACTAGTTCTTAAATTTTACTATTATATATTTGCTTCTTAACTTAGAGACTTGTAGTTTTCACCTTTAAAGTGTCCGTTAGTGCTATATGCTAGTAGTAGCCTTTTGTGAAGATGACCTAGTCATTTACTATGTTAAGCACTACTCTATGCTACTTCATCTAAGCTTTCCTAAGAATAATAGAATGTTTCCTAAGAGTAGTAATAAATAGAGGGCATAGACTTTTAACGTGGTCTCTAATCTATAGTTAAGGGTATATAGCATATGTAACTAGAGGGGTAGTAGCTCCGTTAAATCCTTTAATGTTCTTTAGTTTTATGAGTTAGATAGGAGAGATTTTTTTAATTTCACAAATTCGTTTTACGTTAATAGCATTCACAAAGCTTCTACCTATTATACTACTATCCATTAAGGCTTATATGACAATTTGGTTTCTTCTTATTCTATAAGTAGCTAAGAACGGAGTGTCATAGTTAAAATGGGATAGTAATGAGGCAGAGGAGGCAATTCTTGCTATAGAACCTCTAGTAACGTCTTCTCTAGAGGCTATTCTTTTTCTGACTTATACTAGGTAGGTTCTTTAGTAGTAGAGATCTCATTAAGTCTGCCTTTCTGTTTCTAGGGGCAGTCGTGAGCATGATGGCTGCTTTCATGGTAGTAGAAGCACTTGCCTAGCTTCATAAGTAACTCCTTCTTAGGATATTAGTAAGGCAGGTAGTAGAGCTTCTTCTATAGTGCTACTATTTCAATAGTAGTAGGGCTCTAGCTACTTTACTTCTAGTAGGCAAATGGCTATGGCTTCATTCTCTTCTTCTTTTCTTGAATTCTCTATAGGTTTTAGTCCATAAGCATGCATTTCTTCGCGAATTCATGTAGGGTAGTAGCTTCTACTTCTATAATAAGGGCTTTTTACATGCCTTAGTTAATTTTAAATTAGAGATCGTTAAGCAAGGTCTCTTCTAAGTAGTCTAGCTCTATAGTAAGTCTCTAGAATTTAGCCTAGAATGTTATAAAGGTATTCTTGCCTTAGTATAACTTATAATACTTAGTTTATGTAGTATGTCTTCTATTAGGGTTGCTAAACACTTTCTTAAGGAGTTAGATGATTTCTTTTACTAACTAGAGCATGTTTAGTAAGGTAATGCAAAGCCTAGGGTTTACATAGCAAACTACAAGTCCTCCTAGTCTACTTTAGAGATAACTCATCTACATCTTGTCATTTAGGAAGTAGTTAATGTTAGCTTCTAGCTTAAGTTAGATCTTTATAACCTAGTCTTTAAAAGCTAGTTTAATCCTATCTATAAGGATAGGAGGATCTAGAATGCAAGTAGACAGGCAAGGTCCTACATTACAAGTAGGGGCTATGTTCTTAAGATATCTTTAAACGCTTTATAGTGTAGTGATCTTTTCATCCTTATCTTAGATTTCTTCTTAAAGCTATAGAATAACATCCTTTTGCTCTATAATAGTAGCATTAGAAGCTTGGCTAACGAGGAGGTAGTCCTTTATAATGGCTTTTAACATAGACTAAGTATATTCTTAGCTACTAGGTAGTAGCTATTAGAATTTAGTGTAGTTATTAACATTCTAAATCCTCATCTAGTAGCCATTTAATAGTATAGACTAGCGTCTTTCTTAGGCTGTTTTGCCCATTCTCTTGAAATCTTCTTAGGCTTTAAGGAAGTCATCTTGAAGTTCATCTCTCTTCTTAGACTCATCTACTAAGGTTGTTTTTTCGTTTATAGACTCATAGTCTTCTAGGTTTTAGCTAGCTATCTTAGCTTTTTCTTTAGCAATGTGTACCATAGTAGCTTTGCTATTCTTTTCATATTTAGTAGATTAGACTTATATTACTAAAGGCCCTATTATGCAGTTTGTTAACTATAGGAGCTACTTAAGAGGAGTACACTTCCCTTATAGCTATATTCCTTGTTAAGGGAGTGTTATAAAAGGCCTAATCTATGAAGTTAGTAATGTTCTATTAAGCTAACTACCATAGGAGCTAACTTGAGGTTTCTACCTCTATAAGGTCCTAGAATCAACTTTAGGATATAGTTCTAGGGTTTCTAAAGAAGGGAATTTGAATTTTAGTATTAAGGTTCATGCTTAGAGAGCAAAAGAAAGGGAAGATTTAATCTTATGTTATAATGGTCATAGAGGTTAAGAAGCTAGTCTAGAGAATAATAAGCTAGATTAAATCTAAAGAGAGAAGGAGAAGAAAAGGAAGGAAGGAAGGAAGTAAGGCTATTCCTCATTATATGTAGCTATGTGCTTAGCAGTTCCTTATAACCTTAGTAGCTATTATGGCTGCCTGTTCCCATAGTTGCTAGTAGCTGTAAGCTATAATCATAACATAAGCTAGCCTAAGGTCACAACCTCTTTAGTTCTAGTAAGCTAATTCCTATAGCTCTCTTTTAAGGGGCTACTAAAGCTCTCTAGAACCTAGTTTTTCTAATGCTATAGCCCCTCTTCTACCTCCCTAAAATTAGAGGGTTTTAGGGTAGAAACCTAGATTAGTAGAGGTGTAGGTATAAGCATAGGTATAGGTTATAAGTAGGTGTGTAGTTTTATAAGGGCTATATTATAGCTAATAGGCTAAATACTAGCTTTCTAGAAAGCTAATATTATAGTAGACTCCTTAAAAGTCTACTTCTAGATGTATATAAGATCTCTTATAAAGGACTATATCTATCTCTTATATAACTATAAGTATAGCTACGTAGTACTAGTGCTTATAAGGTTAGAAAATCCTTACGTCTAATAGCTATAGAATGTATATAAGATATAAGGGAAAGGTGTAGATAATGATGTTATGCTCTTCTACTATAATGACAAAGTCATTACTTATATAGCTTACATAAGAGTTAAGTAGTAGGATCTAGGAGCTTCTATTATAAGGGACTATATGCTTTATAAAGTGCTCTAGTGTAATGCTAACTTCTAAATGATAGAAGACATAGAGGTTTCTTATATATAAAGGTTTAACTTAATAGAGAAGGTAGGGGATTAGATGTAAAGGCTTTAAGTAACATGTTACTAGTATATAACAAATACTATATTAAGTTAAGCATGAAGCTCCTATCTAAGAACTAACTACTTGCTTATATAGTAGCATTATGCTAAATGGATCCTATCTACTACTTAGACGATCCCTAGATGATCCCTAGATAATACCTAGATGCTCCTTAGATAATCCTAAATCTCCTTAGGATTAGGGTCACGTGGTCTAGGTTCTTATATCCTCCTTTTAACTAATGACTATAGTTTCTTATATATAGCTTCTTATCTAATCCCTCTGTCTAGTGCTAATGATAGGGTGTGCTATAACATCTAGCTACTAGAGTATAAGCTATGTGTTTAAAAACTCTATGTCTAAGAGTAGTATAAGCTCTATGCCTTTAAGGTTAGTATAGTACTATAAATCCATATGTATTTTACCTAGAATAACAAGTACTAGTAGTATAACTTTTCCTACTATAGACATAGTCTCTAGGATAGTAATAGACGTATAGTTTTTAGGGCTTAGAGTATAGAGCTCATTTGCTTTACATAGTACCATAACATGCTTACCTCCTAGAATTCTAATCCTAAAGCCTATTTCATCTATATTCTAAATTAACTCTAGCTCTATATAGCATTTCTATATAAACTTAAGGTACTCTTTAAACTACTATATAATATAGGCTTATCTTAAGCTCTTATATACTATAGTATAATAGGCTTTATAGTAATAAAGTAGTATTCTTAAAGCTTATTCTTAATATATTTAGTAAGCTAGCTTAGTAATAGCAGAGGCTATAGGTGTAAGCTCTAGAGCTAGTAGACTATAGAAAATATTATATTTCTAGTAGCTCTAAGCCCTAGGTAATACTACTTAAGAATCCATTTCTTAAGGGCTTCTAACTATATAGTAGAGAGCATCTTATTCTAACCTCTATAGGTAAGCTTCTAAGTATGGCATTTAATGCTTAAGCGTAGCGTTAAGTTGGGCACTTTGAAAATGTAATAGGCAACTAATATAGATTTAGAGGGGTTTTCTATAAGCCACTTATAGGCATTTGATATAGGAGTCCCCTCTATGTAATGAATTGTATAGGATTACAATATAAATTACTATCTATAGCTATGGTAAAAGTTTTACTAAGGAGTAGCAGTAAACAGACGCACGTAGCAAAATCGCGTATCTCACTTCTCTAAATTTCTCAATCGCGCATCTCGCTTCCTCCAACCTTGAGCGAAGCGAAAAGTTGGATACGACGATTAACAAGAGCTAAGAATATCTTTAAGGCGCTCATGGAATTGATACCAATGGAATAGCCTGGATTTCACATTTCTCATATTGTCATCGACTGGATCTGTCGTGAGTTGGTGCTGTTTGTACCTCTTGTCACGTGATTGGGCCTGTCATCCTTGAGGTGACATAAGGCGGTGAGACCAACCTCGCATGACAACCGGCAGCATTTCACAAGGCCTTGTTCAATGTTGGGAGCGTCAACCCTCAAGCACAGCGCTATATAAATTGCCACTCGATATTACCACTTGGGATTGATGGTATTAGCAGCGTCTGTTGCTTTGGTTTTCTCTGTTGAAGTATTGCTTGTCTGCCAGTATTGCGTAACGGCTCCGTCTTACTGCTGAGATGATTGCCATATAAACAAACCGGACGTGAGCCCATCGTTCTTTCCACGCGATGGCTAATATCAAGCCTTTTAATAACGGAAGGAACATCATCCGTCAGCTTTGGCATTGCATTTATTACAACGATTGAAGAATTTCAGCAACGGCATGGCTTCTTCACCTGCTATTGCTCCATTGCCACCTGAAGTTATTGCGCAGATAAAATCTTCCATCTCCATCATATCGGTAAATGGAGTTATCATTCAGCTTCTGAAGAATTCCCTCGATGCCTCCGCAGGAAAAATTGATGTCCAGGTTGACTATGGTCGTGGTGGCTGTATAGTCGAAGATGATGGACTGGGTATAGCGCCAGCCGAATTCCAACCAAGTGGCGGGTTGGCAAAACTTCATCGTAAGAAGCCCAGTTCGGTAAATGACAGAGCTCTAATATATATAGGTACCTCCAAACATGCCAGTGATACTGAAACGCATGGCACTCAAGGCTGTTTCCTTGCTTCCCTTGCTGCACTGTCATTACTATCTATCACTTCGCATCACCATCTACACCGGTCGCATAATTCTATAGCCTTGTCCAGATCCCAGGTTATATCCCGCCAAACCCCGGCTCCTGAGGCACAGCATTTAGTGTCATTAAATCATGGCACTCGTGTTACAGTGCGAAACCTGTTTGGCGACATGCCAGTCCGGGTCAAACAGCGCGCCATTGAGAATGCAGAATCCTCAAGAAATCCGAAAGACTGGGATTCGCTCCGAAAAGAAGTCACGGCCTTGATATTATCATGGCAGGGTTCTGTTTCTGTGTCCATAAAAGAGCTTGCATCCAATACTAAGTTACGGACTTTACGTATAAGCTCAAGGCTCAGAGATGTCAACGATGATGGTGCCCTGATATCACATATTTGCAGTACTCTCGCGCAAGCATCTTTCATTCCTTCAGTAGACACGTCGTCTTGGGTGTCTGCAAGTGGTTCTACATCTACAGTGAGCATCAGGAGTGGAATTTCACTTGATCCCGCGCCCAGCAAAGGCATTCAATTCATCTCTTTTGGGATACACCCTCTGAGCAACGAAGATGGACGCAATATTTTGTTCGAGGAGGTTAATCGCCTTTTTGCCAATTCGTCGTTTGGCATAGTGGATGATCTTCCCCAGCTGGACGAGACAGAGAAGAAGAGAAGGGCAGAGGACAAGCGATATAAGAGCGATGGTTTTACCAACAAGGAGCTAAAGGGGTCTGGAAAGGGGGTTGACAGATGGCCGATGTTCTATATGAGGATCGATATTCACGGTCCTATGCCCAACCACGATCTCGTTGAAGATGTTTTTGATGATGAGAAAACGCTCATTTCTATTACGAAGTTACTCCAGGCTGTCATTGTGGAGTTTCTCCGAAGCAATAACTTTACTCCCAAGTTTATCCGACCTCCTGGCTCGCCATCCAAGCGCAAAGCTGAAAGCAGCGAAGTTGACATGGGTAGAACTGATCCGTCAGGCTCTTCTACTAAAGCCATTTACGATATGCCTGGGGCGCCAGTCTCACCAAAGAAAAGGGCAATCACGCTTCCGACGAGGCATCCAAGTCCTAGGCCATCATCGCCGTTTGATGTATGGCCTAGGGTCAAAACTGGAAGGGTTCCAGCGCTTGTAAAGACGTCAAAGACAGAATTATCCAATGTCGACGACGGAGTTCAAGCGGCAAAAGGCGACCAGCCTTCAAAGCATCCTACGGCAGGGTCGAAAGGAGCCGGAAAGGATTCTGCTTCCAAGATAGAGAAGCCTATATCCCGCACCAAAACCCCACTTATTTCGAAATCAGGCACAGTATCCCAGCTGCCATTCATGGACGTGGCAAAGTCAACCAGGCGATCTGCAATGGCTCCCAAAAAAGAAGTGCCTATCAGCAAATCTCCCCCCGATATAGAGAAAGACGAACTTGTCCCATGGACAGACCCAACTACAAAGGAAAACTGTTTCGTCAACATGCGCACTGGCTTGGTACAGCAATCCCCAAAATTGAGCAGTAAGCCTACTTCAGACACACACCACGGACTCCGAACACTCGACAGAAAGTACGGCCCAACAGCACACGAAACACCCACCCAACCTCACCAACCAAGCGACTGGCTCAACAGCATCCTCACCAACTGGAACAACCCCGTCTTCCCCCCCGCCGAACCCCCCATCCCCCAAATCCAACCCGACTGGACCGACACCCACACCCAGAGCATCCTGCACGGCCACCACCACACCTGCACCCAAGCAGCCATCGACCGCGCCTTCCAAGTCAGCGCCACCAGCTCCACCGGCCGCCTTTCGAAATCCGGACTCCAGCAAGCCCGCGTCATCGCGCAGGTCGATCGGAAGTTCATACTCGCAAGGATGCCGGCAGCAGCGTCTACGGATGGTGGGGTGAGTGGAGAGGATATTCTCGTTATCATCGATCAGCACGCCGCTGATGAGCGCTGCCGTATTGAAGCGTTGATGGCGGACTTCTGTCTGCCGCCATCGCCGTCGATAGGGATGAGACACGACGAGCTGGTCCCTGGTGTCCGTGTGGAGAGGTTGGAGAAGAGTATCGTCTTTGAGGTCGCGGGCGCGGAATCAGAGTTACTGGAGCGCCATCGACGACATTTTGCGGATTGGGGCGTGTTATATTGCATTCGCCCTGGAGAGGGGATGGATAAAATCGTACTTACGGCTTTACCGCCTGGGATCGCGGAGAGGTGCCGTGCGGATCCGAAGATGGCTATTGAACTTGTCCGGCGCGAGGTTTGGGGATTTGATGGAAGAGGGGGCTCTGGGCCCTCACGTCAGGTTAGGGGAAATGAAACCGCGGGGCAGGTTGATGGGGAGGGAGAGGCGACTCCGGATTGGGTGGCAAGGATGCAGGGTTGTCCGGCGGGGATACTGGAGATGCTGAATTCGCGTTCTTGTCGGGGGGCGGTGATGTTTAATGATGTGCTTGGGATTGGGGAGTGTGAGAAGTTGGTAAGGAGGTTGGGGGGGTGTAAGTTCCCGTTCTTGTGTGCGCATGGGAGGCCGAGTATGGTGCCGCTTGTTGGGGTTGGGGAGGGTGTTGGGGAGAGGGAGGGTGAGGTGGGTGGAAAGAAGGTGGGAGATGAGGATAGGGTTGGAGGAGAGGGGTTTGGTAGGGCGTTTAGGATGTGGAAGAGTGAGACGAGGAGGAGCAGCTGATATTATAAAGGGGGGGCTAGAAGATAGTCGGGCACATCTTGTATCAAATATCCCCGCATGGAAATAAATAATAAATCTAATAATTATCACCATGCACACCTACTCCGGTTCGTACGGTTATCTATTAAACAATAAAAACGAAGAAAAAGACCTCAGCCAGGGGCGGCATATCATGTAGACGTAGACAAAGCACAAGACATCTCGGACAGGTTTAGTAGAATCACATTAGCAGCGAATGGGCACCTCTACGTAGGGAGACAAATAGACGGCATGGGCTATTTCTCTATTTGTAATGATAAGAATCACGACCATTATTCGCATCCAATAAGCCCGCCGAAGTTTTATTCCACGTCATCCGGGGTAACAGCAAGATGACTGTGGGGGCGTGAGGAATAGGGGGTACTGTTGCTGCTGCTGCTACTCTTACCCGTCGCTGGTATATTCTCGTCACCACACGCACTTCTTTTGCCACCGCCCTTCTTCTGTCACCACACCACTCCATTCTTAACGATAACAGAGACGTCCGCAGCCAACGCATGATATGATGAATGTTTAACCATATCCTGCCTTCTTCGTCCAAGTTCTGCAATAACAGCAGGGGTGGTGAGATATGCGAGGTATGATTCAAGTGTGCAGAGTCCTTTGGAACCCCCGTCTCATGTTATATCAGTTGACAACAGCAGAGAAACCAGCTTCCAAGAAGGACGCTTCCAGGACATAGCCGTGATTACTTGCCGGATTTCAACTACTCCCGCAGGGCAGGACGTAGCACAGTATCGATTATTTGCATCGATATCCATTATACCATGTCTCGTCTCGACCAGCGTGGTGACATGTGCTCTGACCGTTATTCTCGCAGTATGAGCAATCCGTAGTCGATCTTCGGGCTTGGGAGAGGGGAAGAGATAGGGGGACGGTGGGGGTTGGGATGGATAAGGGGGAGAAAAGATGGGAGATGGAATGGAGGGGGGATAGGATGTGGAGGGGTGATATGAAGGGCGGATGAGGTTTAAAAGAGGGGGGACAGAGATAGTTGGGCATATCTTCTATCAAATATCCCCCCATCCAAATACATAGTAAATAAATCAAATAAGTACTACCATGCACGCTCAGTTCTATTCATACGATTATCTATTAAGCAATAAAGACGAATAAAAAGGCCTCGGCCAGGAAGGAGCGGCGGATCATGTAGAGAAAAACAAAGCAAACGCTAGAGTTTCCAACATATCCGATAGATTCGGTAGAATCAGACGCCGCAGAATTCTAAGCCTGCATCTACCAAACAGATTGACTCTCTCGCGTTAAGAAGCTGTAAGCACATTACAGCCAAGGGAGGCAACCGCGCAGGGAGATAAGGAGACAGTATAAGTTATCTCTGTGTTTGTGGTGACAGCAAGGTAGCCACGACGGTGAGAATAGGGGGTCCTGCTGCCGCCATTCTTACCCGTCATCGGTATATTCTCGTCACCGTACTTTATTTGTCACCACACCAGGGAATCAACGGCTGCCAATATGGTGTGCTTTAGGCGGATCTTCGCCTGTGCCAATCGTGGAAAATAGTGCACATGTAAGAACTCAGCCAGGTTCTGCAATGTTTCTGCTCCTCCTGTATTGTCGTCTACGAAATGAGCCGAAGGCTTTGTGAATAATGAAATAGAACTGAGATGAATTGATTCATATGGCGATTTTTGTAAAAGAGGGGTGTGACGATTAAAAAATTGGTGAAAGAGATAGGGGTAAAAAAGGGGGTTGAGAATAATAAAATTTCGGACTTCGTTAAAAATATTATTAAACAAATATTATTTAAATTCCCCATTATTCATCTTATACCTCTCACAACCCGTCATAAATACACAGTATAAAAGCCATCACATGACTTACCCCCATTAAGAGCTCCGGTACGTGCACACTCCTCCTCACCCCTTACCTTCAAAACGGCCCTTCCCTTTCCTCCCCAAACCTCAACCTCCAAATAAGCGCCCAGAAACAATTTCATTTCCCTTCCTCCCACTCAGCGGCAAAGATAAGAGATAAACCATATGCGCCTATAAAAAAGCATCCCATTTCACCTCACATAATCTGAAACCGAGCGCCTGGACAAAAAATCAACCCCCCAACACACACATACCTACCCACGCGCCTTAAATCGACCTACCTAAAACTCCCACATCTCATTGGCCAATCCACCTCCCACCCAATCACCCCTCCCTCCTTTCGCAGCCCCCAAACCTTCATCAGTTTCACATACCCCCTTGGTAACTCACAAGTAGACCGGCAACAGTCTCGACCACCACCGCTACTGCATCTCATCCCCTACATACCCGCCTCACCCCCGCCTCCACGTGCGTCTACCCAAGCTTCCACGCATAACCAAGACATCCACGCAAGGGACCAGCGCTATCACATCTCCCCCCCTTGCCCGCATCTCTCCACGTTACCAGACTCCCCGCAGACGTCACACCCCCTTCCCCGCGCTTCGAGAAGCCACTCTCCACCCCTGCCCGCGCCGTCACAATGCACACCCGACCCCACGGTCCGCGGTCGTTTAGCGCCCATGCACGTGCCCGTAGTCACTCTACTCCCGGGGGGGGGTGAACCCCTACAGGGCGCGAAGCCGTTGGCCTGCATCGATCGAGTGTCGTGCATAGAGCCGCCTTGCTAGGGACCGGGGGGGGGGTCAAAGATGCAAGGAGGAGAGGAACAAGAAGGTGATCGCCACCGGCGCGAAGCCGTTGGCCTAGATCTACCCATCCCCGGATCGCATGCACGACGATACCACGCAGAGCCGCCGCCGGGGTGCGGGGGGTGGTGACGTGCATGAACCCAGCGTTACGCCGATGCGATGCAGGGACGCTCCCTCTCTCGTTGGCTGGACCGGTCCGGGTTCTCGGGATGGGAAGAGCGGTGGTTGGTTGGTGGTGGGGTCGGTAGTGGAGGGCGGCTAGGGGGCCGGGTTGCGAGAGGGCGATGGGAGGGGGAGGGCGCGTGGGGGACGGAAATAGATGATGGGATTTGAGATGCTGATGCTGATGGGGATGCTGATGAGGAGGAGGAAAGGGAGGGCGCGTAGGGGGGCGCCGCCCAGCGCGTAGGGGCGGGAACCGAGTGGTTGGGGGCCGGGCGCTTAGGGGGCGTGGTGGGCGGCTATCGTGCGACGACAACAGGAGCACCACCACCACCACCACCCACTACTGCAGTTCGAACCGAACGGGGGGGGATAAATGGCGGCGGTTAGAGAGAGCAAAGGAGAGGACTTGACGTAAAAATAGAAAAGGAGATGACGTGAGGAGAAGGAGAGGGAGAGACGGAAATAGATTTTAGATTTTGATGAGAACGGGAGAATATGCAGGTACCGTTTTTTACGCGCCCGACATCGCGGTCGAGGGGGCTTTAACTGGACCGCATGTTCGCTGAGATCGTAAGTTAGGACGGGGGGTTCGTGGTCGCTCAACCAGTTAAAGCGCAGATATCCATTATCGCGTTCGATTTGGTCTTCTTCTTGGTGTGTTGTTCTCATCATCTCCTGAGCGTAAGCGCTGACACTGAAGTCGTCGATCAATCTCACAGGATGCGCATCACGTGCCGCCCATCCCATCCATCCATCCATCCCCCCATCCTTCCTCCCACATCCCATCCCATCCCCATCCCATCCCACCTCCCCAATCCTTCCCAGCACAAACACCATCACTCACCCACCTTCGCCTCGCGTCGCCTCGCCTACAACCAGCACGCACCAAGCGCGGAATTCTCGCTCCCCCTTGCCTCACCCACTCGCATCCGCACAGCCTTGGCGAACGGGCCAGCGTTTAGGCTGTTCTTCCAGTCCAGTCCTTGGGTTGGAGTGCGTTCACGCAGGGCCCCGTGCGGCACGCTGCAGCTGGAGTACCTAAGTCCTAGTCCTTGGTACTCCACTTATCACTAACACTACTGACACTGCTATCACTATCAGTATCAGAGCGACGATTGGCGTCCTCCGTCGCGTCGGGCGCGAAACAAGGCAAGAAGAGCCGGGCAAGCGGGCAGTGCAGGGATAGCGAAGGAGAAGGGCAATCTGGAGTCATGGACCGAGGGGTGCAGCCGTGATTAGTCCGCGCATCAGCGAGTTGGGGTGGTGGATTAAGTGGAGGGCAGGGGGCAGGGGGGTGGGCGGCTGGCTGGGGGGTTGTGCCGAGGTCTGCGGCGGTGAGGTTTGATGCAGGAGGCTGTGATGGGATGGGATGGGGAGGAGTGGCTGATGGATGGTGATGTGCTGTTCTGGTTGTGGTGAGTTGGTGTTATACACATGCGTTATTTCACAAAGCGCGCTCACTCACCACCTCATCCCACTCTCACTCATCTCACCACAAAAACCAAAAGCTTGTGACTTCCCCCCCCCCCCCGGCGTCTCATCGCACCCCCATCCATCCCCTCCGGCACATCACCAACCCTGCCCCTGCGCCCTTCACTTCCTCCCTGTTCACAACCAACACCGGTGCCTCCCACAACCGCATCACTGTTGCCTCCCACGCACGCACGCCACAGCACTATACTGTACTGTACATACATCCATACAGTACAGCGCAGGAGACAAGGCGAGGGGGAAGAAAAATAGAGTACACCGCATCGTAAGGCGGAGCAACGCAAACTCCACCAATGTCTCGGTCGGTCGCGCGTCTACCGCCGTTCTGCTGTCAATCGTGGTATCTTGTCATCTTGGATCGAGATAGTGCTGTACTGTATGTACTCTACAGTACAATACGGTCCCTGGCCCGGTCGGTCGGTCAGGCTGGGTCCTCCGTCCCGCCCGTTTCGACGCGAGGGTGGGTTTAAGCGCAGTGAAGTGGAAGTTCCCGGTAGCCCTGCTGAGCGAGTGAGTGAGTGTGGACATGAATTACCGTGGAGTACGTACTCGGTGCCAGGATGAGAGCACTCTACTTCGCGCTCATCGGGTGTTAGAACAGGGATGGGAGTATCTCCATTGTCTCCCTTCTATCTCCCATCTCATCATCTCCCGTCTCCCTCCTCACCCCCCGTCCCATTACCGTTAATCACCATCAACCACTACCATCCCCATCACCACCACCCCCCTTACCGCCGCCTGACTCGCCATCATCACCGCCCTCCCCCCCCGCGGCGCTACTGTGCGTCAATCACCGTCCCCCCCCCTCCGCCTTGCTTGACCGGGAGCTCTTCCCAGTGTTTAGACCGCTGATTGGGTGCAAGCTGCCGCATGCACGCCGGGGCACGAGCCGCTTTCACTGACGCGTGGAGGACGATCGTTTTCCCTTGCTTTGGATGGCTGGCTGGGGAGGGTTGGGGAGGGGAGATACGGCGGTGCTATAGTACATATAGTAGGTTTTGCTATAGTTGATTTTGGGTTGGTAGTTCGTGATACAGCGCCTGCAGCGACACACTCCTCCCTATCCCATCACTTGGGGCGGGAGTTTCACACCTATCATTTTTGTGGTATAGACCAGGTTTCTCGAATAAAAATTCTCCTTCCCCACCCCGAGCCGTGGTTCTTGAATCTTGAAACGAGAGAGAGAAGCAAATAATAGAACACAACACAACACGGTCCTATTTATAACTCCCCTCTGACGTTGGACGTATGTTGGCCCCCTCTCCACCTTCACACCAATTGGGGGCGATCGGACACCATCAAGGGGTGGGGCAGATCGTGTACCTCCTGTCATTTATGCACCTACCTACCTACCTCCCTCCCACCAGCCAGTCATCCGCCCATCCATCCACCAGCAAGCAAGACAGCCAAACACAGCCCCCCCACCGCGCACCCAGGGGTACTTCCCTCATTCCAGTAGTACGTACCTCACCCCCCATCCTCTCATCCATCCTCTCCTCACAACAACTGGACGTACCGTACCCCTGCACACCTGCACACCAAACGGCCTCGCTCGGTCGGGGGGGGTCTCGGGGAACCAAGGTCGGGGAACAAGGAGGGAGGGCGTCTGCGTGTCTCGCTCTTTTGGGAGGCGCCGGGGAGGGGGGGCGGCAGTTGGGGTTTGCGCTGTTGTGGTGGGTGGATGGAGAGAGGGGGGAGCACGTGCGTACGCGCGGTGTTACTCTCGTCCTCGGTACGTGTACGTCCAGGCGCAGTGTTCAGCCAGCCAGTTAGTCAGTTAGTCAGTTAGTCAGTCAGTCAGTCGGCTATCTGTAACTATACAGCTGTACTATACGCAGCATGTCTTGTACAGTACGGTACGGCTCAATCAATGACTGAGGGTGAGAGAGGAAGGAGACGAACGAGGAAAGGCCTTTCCCCCCACCATCCCCAATCCCGTAACAACCGCCGCGCCGCATGACCACCCCCCCACCACCCAATCACACACTCCCACCTCTCCCTCCTACCTCCCACCTCCCATCGCCAACCCACCCACCCCTACCGCCGCGCCCCCCTGCCCACGCAACGCCCGCGCCCGCGCCCCTGCCACGGCCGCGTAGGTGGAGCTCTTCAGCATCCGCCGCAGGCGAGGGTACGTATCCTTTTTTCCTGCCTCCCCCCTGGTCCTTGCTCGGTGCGCGATGGGGTGGAGGGTACGTACTGTATGTACTCGGCTAGGGGGGAGGGGAAAGGGTAGGGTGCTTCGAGACGGTGGAGGGGGGCAGGGGGGCGGCGTGTGAGGGATGAGGGAGGAGGAGGAGATGGGGATGGGATTGGGGGAGGAGAGAGGAGAGAGACTGGGGGGAGGGCGGTATTCTTCAGTGCTCTGTGTGGTGCTGTTACCCTCGTTATTCCATTGCCCGTACACTGAGCGAGTGAGTGGTAACAACCACCACTACCACCACAACACAGCAGAAAGCAGCGTGTCTCGCCTGTCTCTCTCCTGGTCACAGACAGAACTAGAAGCGCTGTACCACCCCCCACCCCAGCTGTCCCACCAAATATCAACACCAACAGCAGTCCCAATACCAGTCCCAACACCCACCAACACCACCAACACCAACAGACCCCCCTCTCTACCAGCCCAGAGCGCGCGTAGGGATAAGATTAGATAACCTCCCCTCCCTTTAGTTAGAGATGTGATGTGACGGGGACGAGAATAGACACAATCACCAACTGAATGACTCGCGGCGCGGTGGGCATCTAACGGTGGGAGGTAGGTTCATCACATCACATCGTATCCTGGGAGTGCCCTAGAGGTGTCCTGGAAGCGTCCGTTCACTCGGATCTGTCTTGGTCCGGATGGCTGGATGACTGTCACAGTTGGTGCTTGGACTGGACTGGACTGAGTGGACTTGCCGCACTGGATACGGGAGTGTCTGTGGTGTTAGTAGTGTTAGTAGCGTCAACACCGTGCTGAAGTATCAGTAGTCTCAGCACCCTCACCACCTCAGCACCATCCGTGCCCATCCCCCACCACCTCACCACACAGACAAACTTCACTCCCCACCACGCACCGCCACCACCCTCCCGATCAAGACAACCGACGTGGCACCGCCTGCGCTACCATGCGTCTACTCCCCCCCCCTTCCCCTCCTGTACACCGTACACTCAGGCCGCGGCGGCGCACCACAGCCACCAGCAGACCAGACAGGCACGTAAACGGGGCGAGACAGACGCGGGATAAGGCGATACGGGCGCGTGATTGCGGGCGATAGGGAGGTGCATGTGTGTGTGTGTGTGTGAGTGGATAGGTACAGTAGTCGGGCGAGTTGGAGTCGAGGGCGAGTCGAGTCGTGGGTGTGCATACATGTACTGTAACTGTACGCACGTATGGTTGGTGTAAGTAGTGGGGAAGACGGGTGAGCGTGGCGGTTGGCTAACTGCGTGGTGCGTGCCAGGGAAGCCACAGAGGAGGGGATAAGAAGGGGTGATTGGCTGCGAGGCGACGCAGTGGAGATATACCCGGTGCTGATGATGGGGGGAAGAGAGGAGCGCGATAGGCGCGTGTGGTGTGGTTGTGTTGGTTGTGGATGTCGCTTGGGTGTGGGTGCCTGGAGCGGGTGGGCAACCGAGGGGGTTTTGGGAGGGGAGGGGTGGAGGAATTAGTTAGTGTGAGGCGCTGGCTTTTTTTTTTTTCGTTACCTCTGTCTTGGGATTGCGGCTTTGTTGTGAGATTGGGAAGTTGGAAGCGTTAGTAGCGGCGTTAGTGATGTTAGTATGGTTGGGAGTAGGGGGAGAGGGGGAAATTAGCGCGGGCTGGAACTATCGAACTTCACCTCCCAGACACCTACGGAGACACGCTCCAGACGCCCCCGCTGTTTTGCTTGCCCGGAACAGGTTGGACCGGGCGGGACTGGATGGGGTGGATGGGTCTGGGTTTCTAAGTATAACGGCTACTATTCCTGCGGGACAGGTTCCCGGGTCCAGCCAGGTAGGCAGCAAGGAGTAAAGTTGGGGGTTCGGTTGGGCTTTTTCGAGCGCGCGTGGGGTTCTAGAGGTAGGTTGGTCGGATGCAGTATCGTGGGAAGCGATATCGATTTTTTTTGGGGGATCCAACAGCGGCGCCGCCGAGGAGTGGGATGGGATGGCCATGGGGAGGGGGAGGATGGATGCCTTGCCTTGTCATCATAGTCGCTGGCGCTGTCACTGGCGCTGTCGTCGACCAATGGATTGGGATTGCGCGTGCGTCGGCTGGACGAGCCACTGGTGCGCGCTGGTGCGTGCTTACGAGGGGATGATGTTGGGAGTGAGTGAGTGAGTATTGGACTAGTAGATTGAGAGGTGTTGTGAAGAGGAGATTGGGCTGGGCTGGCGGGTGTTTGTTCGGTTGGAAGTAAGTAAGTCGTCATTGTGTTGGTCGCTTAGAGGGAGGGATGGATGCATGGATGCATGGAGGAAGGGCGGAAGGAAGGAAGGCATGGGCGTGCATTGCATGGTGGAGGTTAGGATGGGGAGGAAGGAATGGAAGTGTTGGAAGTGAGATGTTGGAAGTGTGATGGTGGAGGTGAGATGTTGGTGGTGAGTGAATTGGGATGTAAGAAGGGACGGGGGATCTTTGAGGCCGGTGTTTATAAGGAGGAGGAGTGGAGTGAGGAGGGAGTGAGAAGGTGGTGAGAAGGTAGGAAGTAAATAGGTAGCAAGTAGTCATCCACCTCGGTCATCTCAGTCATCAAATTGTGCTTTGTATGTTGTATGGTGCATACTATAATATACTCTAGTTCTCTCCTATAGGGCTCTACTATAAGACTCTACTATAGAAACTCGTATCGTATACTCGACAAGAAGGACTGGCAGGCAGCAAGGCAGCAAGGCAGCAACCCTTCTTAGGGACATCGAGAAACATCCGTATAGTATAGAACATAGAAATATAGATACTTTGCTACAACTCTCCATTGTGCACCTTGTCCACCCCTGTTCACAAGTGATTGTATAGTAAGAGTACATCCAACCCATACTGTCCCTCCACCTTGTCAGCAAGTACCAACCACCAACGTGTGTACATAACAATACTCTACTACTGTACATATGTAATCTAGTGACTGCGCTAGTGCGGAAGGCCGATTAAGTGGGACACCCTAGAAAAATGGCCCTAGTCAAACTTCGCCGCTAACTCGCCCAACTGCTGGTTTTCTTACCCGCGCGACTCTGAGCGACTCTTTTCCCGTTTTCCCTTCCCTTCCCCGTCCATCCCCTATCCATCCCCCATCCACACTTCCACACGCCCACACTACGCCAAAGTACACGCCAAAAGTAACTTCGTACACATTAAAAACACAACTGCACTACACTCAGTCCAGTACTTCTCTCCGTACTCGCCTCGCGCGCGCGCCCGCCCTTCAATCCCACGCACTCCTCCCACTCAGACGCCCACTCACCCACTCACTCACTCATAGTCAGATTCCCCTTCCCACTCTCCCACTTCTCCCTTCTCCTCACTCCCCTAATCCCAATCCCCCCCCCCAATTCCCCATACAGTAATCTTCACCGCCCTCGCCCACCCCCAAATCACTCACCTTAATTCACCACACACACACACACGCACACTCACCCACTCACCCACTCCCTCCTACCACCTATCACCCACCACCCACCACTACTCCTCCCATCTTACGCGCGAAAGAGAAAAACAACTTCAATACTATACACCCTCATCCTATTGTATATCCCTCTATCTTATCTCCAAAATCAATTCATCCCTCTCCAATCATTGTCTATCACTCGTTCCGTGTTGCCGCCCATTTTCAACACTTCTGCCTGGACTTTTACCGCGTCGGCAGTCTTGTCGCGAAACGAGGGGAGGGCCTATTGCGGGTATTCGAAGCGCCGGCTTACGCTGGGGGCGCTGGCTGGGGCGGGAAAGAAGTCGACCTTCCAGTTCTTGGGTAACCACCTCGACACCTCGAACACACACACACTCGTTCACTCCCTTAAAACACAACAACAACCTCGTCGTCGTCATACTTGACACCGCCAACGTCTCCATTTAATAATTATTCCCTCTTCCTTGTATTGAAACTTTTCTGGAAAAGTTACATTACTACACCGCCAGGAACAAGCCCTCTCACTTTCCCCGGCACACCCAAGCTTTTGTTCCTTCCGTCGCAGAAAGAGACGCCAGACGGCATCGTTACGTCGTCAACCTGGGGCTGTGCAAAATTGTTTCCCACAGCTAGCCGCACTCCAACAAAGAACCTCTTCTCACCCCCCCCCGAACAAAACATCTTATTGTTCTCCACGCTGTCGCAGCTCCGAGACAGCGTACCTCCCGTTGCCAAGATAGCGTCCCTCACGACAGTCTCCACGACGGCGAAAGAAAGGAGCCCCAGCTCGGTACAGCTGGAGCTTGTGGCACTCGCTCGCGAGAGCCTACGAGAGACGGGACGCGTCTCGGGAGACCTCACAGACACCATCACCGTGGAGAGGCCACCGCGCACCAAGCTGCCCGACCCGACGAGTCCGACTCCTCCGGCAGATCCTGTCACCGCCGACAGCGACAACAGGCATCCACCACCAGCCGACGCCATGACTGCCGTTGAATCACATACGGCGCCGAGCCCATTCCTGGATACGCCCGCGGATCCACCTACGTCGCGATTCACCGCCGTCAATAACCGCGAGGCATTGCCATCCGCGGCGCCGACGAACAATGGCAATGGCTCGTCGCGGAGAGCATCCGAGGATCGACCTGAGCCATTGGTCCGCACCACTCCGCCAGTCCCAGAGAAGCTGACCATCACCACGACGAATACGCAGAGAGACAATTGGGCCGACACGGTCAATGGCGACAAGGCTGCCGGCAGCCAGAGCGTCCCGCCGCCTCCCACCTTCCCAGATGGCGAATCTTCACATAAGCGCAAGCGGTCTGGCTCTGTGGAACGCGACAGCGCCCAGCCGTCCAGCTCGAGCTCGTATCACAAGCACAGTCTACCAGCACTGAAGCCGAATGAGCAGCAAAAAGGTTCGCCGAGCCCGTATCCCGACTCGGCGCAATCGAGCAAGAGAGATGCGCAATCGGCAACGCGTGATCCATATGTCACACCCCAAACGCCGTATCCGCACTACCCCGAGGAGAGCCGCGAGAACAGCGCCGCGTCGTGGTACTCGCATCAGATCGACAACCGGACCCCTGTGGACGGAGGGCACTCTGCCGTTTCGCAACACCACATGAGCCCTGATGATCAGCTTCGGGAGGCGCTGCAGCGCGAGAACAACAGCGATGGGCAGGGTAATTACAGCGAGACCAGCCCGGCGCAGAACAACGATCGCGGTGCGCCTTACCGAGGCGAGTATGGGCAGGTGCAGGTGGACCACAAGAAGCGGAAGCGCAATTTCAGCAACAGGACAAAGACCGGCTGCATGACCTGCCGCAAGCGCAAGAAGAAGTGCGACGAGACGAGACCTGAGTGTAAGTCCCCGCGAGCTATTGTACAACCATGACTATATCTAATTCGTCCTGAAGGTAACAATTGTATGCGTGGTGGGTTTATCTGCAACGGCTACCCGAGTCGTGGCAATTGGCCCAAGACGGAGCAGAAGCAGGGACCCGTCCCTCTGCAGTCCAAGGACGGCTACGATGCAAGCCCAAGCCAGTACCAACCGCCACCGTACCAGCAGCAGCAGCAGCAGCCTCAGCAACCAAAACGCGAGCCCTTACCATCGTATCGCGGGCAGCAACTACGCGTTGATCCCCTGCAACCGCCCGCGCGGCCAGTTGGCGCTGACGAAGACCGGAGCGCCTCCACCAACCTCAGCGCCTCAGTTGGGAGCCCCGACAAGAGGCTCTCCGCCATCTCGTACACGCAAGCAAATACCTTCCCTACACCGGTAAGCGCAGTCAGCCAGAGCAATTACCCCGATCGTCTTTCTCAAATGGATTACCAGCGCATGCCTCCCCTGCTAGACCAGAACCGCAGCGAGCATGACACTGGGACTCCGCAATCGGCACACTCGGTCCCGCACTTCAGCATCCTCCACGCCTCGAATACGAATAGCCCGCACCCGCACACGCCGCAGTCCACGGCCGCCCAGGACGCCGCGCGCCTCGCTCTTTCGCATCCGGCCTCCAACTCGCGCCGCACGCAGAAGGAGGAGATGCTCGCGGGAAACAACTTCTTCCCCTTTGACCGCGAGCTCGTCCTCGAGCGCGAGCGCTGCAACGCCGCATCGTGGCGCTTCAATAACAGCACGAATCCCAATAACGGGAACCTCCCCGAGGACCGCTCGCGCTTGTTCCGCGACATCCTGCAGCCCAAGGAACTGGCTAGCATGCCGCCTCACCTGGCGTCGCCGGTGAATCCGCAAGGGTACGTAGGCGAGCGCTGCGTCGTCGCTGCGCCGTTTACGTGCGATTACGGGTATAACATCACCATCGGACAAGACGTGAGTATCGACCGCAACTGCACGATCCTCGACTGCGCGTCTGTCAAGATCGGGGACCGCTGTGTGATTGGACCGAATGTGAGTATCCTCACCACGACGGTACCGATTGATCCGAAGAAGCGCCTTGGAAGCAAAGGGCCGAATCAGGGGAAGCCGATCATCATTGAGGAGGACTGCTTTATTGGGGCGAATGTCACGCTTTTGCCGGGGATTACGGTGAAGAGGGGGACGACGGTTGGGGCGTGCTCGGTTGTTACGAGGGTGAGTTTTTGTCCTTTGGTAGATAATTCGAAGGCGGACTAACATATCATAGGATGTACCACCCTTCACAGTCGTCAGCGGTAACCCGGCAAGGGTCATGCGCGGCATCTTTCAGGTCCACGACTAACCCCCCTCTCTCCCGTCTGACTCCGAGGTTTCGCTAAGGATTACGAAAAAAACATATTTTATATATATGTTCCGGCCCAACCGCGAGTTTTGCCAGTTCGCGTAGGATTTGAATTTTCTACGATACTATTCTACACCGCTACTTACGGTTGGGCCGGCCTACTCGCGAACTGGCCGACCCATTCGCGAGCTGCAAAACTCGCGGTTGGGCCGGAACATATATAATACCACCACCACCACCCCCGTCCTTACGAAGGCGGTAATATTGCTCAACCCTTCCCTTTTTCGGCGTTATGATTGCAACTGGCTGGTCCAATTTCACGATAGTCGCTCTTGTTTGCACTTCCCTCCCCCCGACCTGGTGTTCTTATGCGAGGATGCATATGCGTACCAGGACGCAGGCGGGGTGACGAGGGGTAGCTTGTGGAAGGGGAAGAGGGGAAGGGAAGGGAAGGTAAAATGGAAGGGAATGGGAATGGGAAGGATGGATGGGGATGGGGAGCGGAGGATACAACTGCTACCCACCACAAACGGAGAGAAAGGGGAAGAGAAGAAAGCTGGGAAAACCCGTTGCTATTTCCGTTTTTTTTTTTTTTAACTACTACTACCACATTTTTTTTTTACCGCCCTTTGTTCGTCGTTATATTCTGTGCTTCATTATGCGTTCATTGTCGTTATGTGTGTGTGTCCTGTGCTCAAACATTTTTATTATTATTATCTTATTTTACGACGGGATGGGGGCAAGATGGGATGGGAAATATCAGGGAATGGGAGGGAAATGGATGGAAACAGGGATGGGGGGATAGGGGGATAGGATGGGAAAGAAAGCACCGAAGGGGTTATTAGGGAAATATTACTTTTTTGCTCTTTATCTTTTTTTGCTCCTTAGTCGTTGGTTGTTTTTGTTGCTGGCTGCTCTCCCTTGTTGTTGGAATCTTTGGACACAGACGGGGTAGTGAGAGGGAAGTCGCGGTGATTTTGATTGCTAGGGATTTTTTTTTGCTAGAGAAGGGGAGGGGATGGGGGGGAGATGCGGTGGGTGGGGTGGTGAGAGTGGCTGGCTGTAGTCGTTTTTAACTTAAGCTTTTATAAGATTCATCAAAATGGATGGGGTTCTTTTATTATTGGTTTGGGGTGCTGTGTGTTTGTATCTCCTAATACATATATATACTGCACTATATCACTATATTATCTTCCCCTCACTCCCCCCCCTCCCAACACCAAAACCAAAACCAAATATATATATATATATATCACCAAACACCAAAAAAGAATCACCAATCCTCACATCTAAATGCCCACACACAGAGTTGAACCCTAACCCCCCATAGGGTCTCGCGTTAGCTCGGATACCCACACCAGAACCAACACCCTCGAAATCTCGAAACTTCAAAAAAAAGCGCAAGGCCACGGACTGACTACCTACCTCTTATCTAATGAATCTCCGTACGTACGCCATACTTCAAAAAATGCAAAAAATTAATAACAATAAATATATGCCCACATACAGAGTTGAACTGCAGACCTCGGCATTACTAGTGCCGCGCTCTACCAACTGAGCTATGGGGGCTGGATTTATGGGAGGGGGAGCTGACATTTGTGGACTATGGGACTATGGGTGGGTGGTGGGTGGTGAGCTTGGCGGGGTATCGGTTGTGGGGGGGGGGATATGGATAGGGGAATCGCGGCAAGTTTGTGGGGTTCGAGGAGGAAGTGGATGGGCCTTCCTTGGGCGTATGAACTAGGATTTGGAGACATGACTTTCTATAGAAACATGGCGCTGTTCAGAAGACAACTCCATGGCTGGACCTGGACTTCCAGTTTGTCGTGTGGGGGCTGGGGATGGAGCGGTGGTGGGTGAGGGTGGTGTGGTATGTGTGGTGATGAAGGGAGTAGGGTGGTGAGAATAGGCCAGCGACGACAGGAAAGAGTGACCGCAGCACTATTCCCTGTTCTCACCGTTGTGGTTATCTTCCTGTCACCACAAATGGGGAAAGTTGCTTGAATTTCCATTGCCTACCTGTCTTCGCCCTTCACTGCTAATGTGGTTCTACTGAACGTGGAGGTAGTGTCCTTAATTAGAATTCCTTCATCATCTGTATCCACCGACTCTGCTGCTATTGACTGGGGAACTTTGCTTTGTTTGTACTGTTTAATAGGTGGTCATACGAATCGGACGAGGGGGGGTTGGTGATAACTTGTAAGTATAATGATATAATATACGGCAGAACAATAGAAGGCCTCACCAGGATCACAGCAAATAGAGACGAGGGGGGATGCTCCATATGTGCATGGAATAGGGGGTTTGTTATCTCCCAACTGTAGAGGAATATATACGTACATGCAGGGAGAGAAAAAGGGGCGGATATTCAAACAATAGGCCACGTCACATCAGAACAGTCTCGTAAGAGTCAAAATATTCATAATCTGATATAATATAATATCTACTTCATCATAGCATGGCTAGCAATTTTTTTCAAATATACAAAAAATACACAACCCCCGCTCCCTCCCCTATCCCCCTCGCTTTATCTAAAAGCGGGCCAGGACCTTCGCCTCAGCCTCACCAAGAGCCCACTCGCTCTTCTGGTTCTTACTCCTGACCTTCAACGCCTGCTCAGCAGTGAAACCCTTCGCCACAACAGCCGGGTTATAACCCAACCCGTTAATCTTTCCAATCTCCTCATCCGAGACCTTAGTCGCAGTCTGGCCATCAGCACGCTCGTACACAGTGACAACAGCGGCACCACCAAGACCGAGGTTGTGCTGCAGCGCAACCTTGGTTCCAGAGGGCACCAGACGGTTGTTAGCCCATCCACGAAGATGCCACACCAGCTCGGCGCACTGCGCGATGCCGGAGGCGCCCAGGGGGTGGCCCTTGGAAATGAGTCCTCCAGAGGGATTGATGACGTACTTTCCGCCGTAGGTGATATCGCCGTTGCGGACGAGCTCGTGGGCCTTACCCTTCTCGGACAGGCCGAGGGCGTCAATAGTGACCATCTCGTTAGCGGAGAAGCAGTCGTGGAGCTCGACGACCTGGACGTCAGCGGTGGTGCGGCCAGCCTGGCGAAGCGCGATCTCCGCAGCAGTCTTGGACATATCGTAGCCCATGAGGTCGATGGAGCTCTTGTTGAACAAGCTAGGCGCGTCGGTGGTGAGTGCCTGGCCGGCGATGAGGACAGCCTGGGAGCGGAGGTGAGGGCGGGAGTTGAGGAACTCCTCCGAGACGAGGACGGCGGCAGCGCCTCCATCGGAGGTGGGGCAGCACTGCAGCTTGGTGAGCGGGCCGAAGATGGTGGGGGAGTCGAGGATCTGCTGGCGCGTGTACACCTGCTGGAACTGGGAGTAAGGGTTGCGCTGGCTGTGCTCGTGGTTGACGCGAGCGATCTCGGCGAAGTCGTCGTTGGACGCGCCGTACTTCTCCATGTACTCGATGCCTGCGTTGCCGAACATCTGGGCCGCGCCGGGGGCGTTGGTGACGCCGCGGGTCTCGGCCATCATCATGGCACTGGTGCCGGTGGGGTTCTCGCGGTCGTTCCAGAAGCTCTGGAGGGAGCCGGGGTTCATCTTCTCGAAGCCGATGACGAGGACGCAGTCCGCGCCGCCGTTGGAGATGACGTCGCGGCCGATGTGCAGGCCGGTGGAGCCGGTGGAGCAGTTGTTGTTGACGTTGTAGATGGGGATTTGGGTCATACCGAACTGGTAGAAGACGCGCTGGCCGCAGGTGGAGTCGCCGTAGCAGTAGCAGGCGACACCTTGGTCAACATCGTCGTAGCTGATATGGGCGTCGAGCATGGCCTTGACACCGGCCTCGAAACCGAGCTCGGTGTAGTCAACCTTTCCGCGCGGCTTGATGAACTTGGTCATGCCAACGCCGAGGACGTAGCATCTCTTGCTGGGGGCGGAGCGGACCATGGTTGCGGTTTAGGGGTGATGAGAATAGAAAGAGGTGTCTGTGGTATTATCTTTTGGTCGGGTTTGAAGGAGAATAGTTATTTAGGATTGGTATATAATGGTATGATCAAAAATGACGAACAGCGCCCCCTTTGCTTCATAAATACGATAAGCTTAAGGCAATCTGATATCACCCACGGCCTTTCGGTAATGTGGGGTCTACATTTTGCGGGGAATTTGGGGAAGTTGCCGAGGCTTGGTTTGACTGCCTTTGTACATAGTAACCGCGACCGCCGGGTATACTTCAGTAGCCTCGCTTCACATGCCTTTCTATTCGTCCTTGGCGGCACAACGTCGTCCAGGTGCCAAATTATGCTGGATAAGTAAAAATAACGGCCGTAAAAATAAAATGTTTAAACCTGTTGCAGAGTGGCTAGTCGGTCTCCATGGTCAGTCTCTCCGTAGTCAGTACAAGATCGTCAGTCACGTGATTTATATGCTTATTCAAGGTATATCTTCATATAAACACGCCACTTTACATATCCGAGGTATTATTAATCCATTGCCATGGAGTATTAAGTGCATAGGTCTACCTCTACAAACACAGTATATACACCCGAAAGATCTATCTTTGACATCTGACATACACTCCCGCTCTAACCCTTGGATCTATTACTCGGATTTGCTCTTTCCATCGTCGGTTGCCAACGGCTCACTTGGCACGTCGTGTCTCGAGTACATCTTATACTCGTCCGAGTCCTTGAACGCCAGCTTTCCGCTCTCAACAGCCTCACGCGTAGCCGAAAGCTTCGATTTGGGGAGTCCCATGCTCTCCAGGAATTTCAAGCCTTCATTCACATGTTAGATCACTAATCATAATAACTAATCATTATCTGAGGGGTAAGGGGAACTCACTGTCAGTCCACTCCAACTCCTGTCGCTTCTTGTCCCAGTTGAGCTCAGAGGCCATAACATCAATGACTTCCGGGAGCGCCTCGAGGGCGGCCTGGGCGTTGAGGAACGCCAGACGAGTGCGGCGAGCGATAACGTCGACGGCTGTCTGGGCATACTCGTGCCTGACGGCATAGCGAATCTCACCATCGATGAAGGGGTATAGGGGGGACAGTCTCTTGCCGCGGACAGGGAACCTCTTCTCAGTGGGCTCGGAAAGGCCAGCAACAGTCCAGGCTCTGTCACCGTACGAGCCAGTCAGGTGCTTCGCGACGTCGGTATCGATGCCGTAGTGCTGGATCAGGTTGATAAACAGGGTCTTGGAGAAGCCATGGGCACCAATGAGTCTGACTTGATGGGTCTGGCAGGATCCGTCAAGCGTTGCGCCGTCGTCGATCTGGGTGCTCCCGCTGACGCATGGGGCGTTGAGAACGCGGGTTGGCTTCAGCTTGTAAGTAGTGATGGCTTCGTCGACGCACTCCTCGGCCATTTGACGGTAAGTTGTCCACTTTCCTCCAGCGCAGGTCAAGAGGCCAGATTGCGAGATATCGATGAGATGGTTACGGACGAGAGATTCGGTGTTCTTGGCCTTGGGGTCCTTGACGAGAGGGCGGATACCGGACCAGGCAGCGAGGACATCACCGCGTCTAACGTTGATGTCTGGGGCAAGGTAGTGACGGATCTCGGACAGAATCCAGTCAATCTCATCCTCGCCGGCAATGGGGTTCTGCTGGATGGTAGTAGGGGCATCAGTGGTTCCGGCAATGGTGTTTCCCTGCCAAGGCAAGAAGAAGATAACTCTGCCATCAGAAGTCTTGGGGTCGATCAGGCCCATGTTCGACGGGCTGTAGTATCCGGGGAGAACGATGTGTACTCCAGAGCTGGGGGCGACGATTTCCTTGATGCTGGGCTCGTCCATCTTACGGATGGAGTCGCAGAATGGACCGGTTGCGTTGACAATACCTCTCGCTCTGATAGTGAACTCCTCCGACTTCTTGCCATCCTTTTCACGGACAAGGTCCCTGACGCGTGCGCCGCAAAGCTGGCCATTGGCGTCCTTGTTCAGTCCTGTAACTTCAAGATGGTTTACAACAGTCGCGCCGTACAAGGCAGCGGTCATAGCCAATGAGACGTTCATTCTCGAATCGTTATGCGCACCATCGTAGTAGACCAGCGCACCAATGAGATCCGTCCTCTTCAGCATGGGGAAGGCGTCAAGAGCCTTACTCCTGGTCAAGAAGTACGAGCTCTCAATTCCCTCGGACCCAGCCAGAAGATCGTAGGCCTTGGTTCCAGCCCAGTAGTATGGTGCCTTCCACCACTTGTCCAGAGGCAACATGATTGGGAGCCACGACGACAGATGGGGAGCGGTATCCAAGAAGTATTTGCGCTCGCGCAGAGCCTCCTTCACCAGCTTGTACTGGTTGTAATCCATCTCCCAGAACGCCTTCTCCAGGTATCGCACGCCACCGTGCACGAGCTTCGTGCTCTTGCTGCTGGTACCGGAGCTGAAATCGTCCCTCTCGACAATCGCGACCTTCAATCCGCGGGTCGCCGCGTCCAACGCAACACCGGCGCCGGTCGCACCGCCACCAATGACGAGGAGATCGTAGATATCATCATCTTGGGGTGTAGTGACGGCAACCTCATCCACCCCAGTCGGGTTTAATAATGCATTCTTGACTGCGGTTGATGTAGGTGTGAATTGTCCTCCGCTCCTCTTCAGGTCGGCGATTTGCTCGTCTCTCGACTTGACCTTGGGGAACCTCGGCGGGAGCTCTCCAGGCGGTGGCACCGCCGCCGGTTCGAGTCCCGGGATGTTTCGTGGGCGGTAGGTGTAGTATAGGACACCGCCACCGAGGACAGCAGCTCCAGATCCGTAGGCCGCAGCCCTCGTGATTCTCGACCTGAAGGCCATAATTATGGCGATATATTAGATGGGATGAAAGTTGAGGAAGGGTTCAATTCCCGTTCAATTATCGGGAAGTTTAGGCCGAGGCTTGTAGAGCCAATTCGAATTCGAAATAGAAACCGGTTCGTTTGCGTCTCCACAAACACGTCACTGACTCGCCATGTGCTGGGGAATGGGCTATCCAATTTTCAATCCGACGTCGGTGGAGGTAAGTAGGGTATGAATATCGCCTGTCGTTCTCTTGCTAGGAGGGGCCAAGGGAGAGAAAGCCGAATTCAAGCTATATATATACGGTCAGCTCTGGACCCCTTTGTGATAATTCGATAGGTCGCCTCGCGTTGGACGAGAGAACGTGATAGTGGGGGCGACCAGGAGATTGAATGTATACGTACGGATGGAGCACTGCACTGGTACTCGTAGGATTATCAGCAGCGATTAGAAGGAATATCAGGACCACAAATGCCCCTCTTTAAAAAACCTTGATGATCACAGCCTCAGAGCTGGTCTCAGTGGGGACCACGCCATATCTTATACCATATAGTCCGTAGCGTGTAATAGTGGCCCCGGGTGAGGTTCGGTGGTGAGTCGATCGTTGCGCCCCGAAACAGGCACGGGCACCAACGAGGGTCGGAAAGACGGAGTAAGGTGTACTCCGGTACAAAAAATGACTGTTGCAGGTACTTCGGGTGAAGGTGGGCGACGGTGGGCGAAGGTGGAAAATTGTGGGAAGTCCCGCCGATGCTCAAGTACCGGAAGCTGCCCCAAGCTGTACCCTAGTACGAACATTTCATTGCAACCGGCCTCAAATAACCCGCCAATTACTCCACAGAGGGAAGACATGAGGGGCTCGCCCCAGTTATAACCAGAACAACCAGCGATATTTTATCCGTACTCGGCGCTCAGGACATCAGCCGCCCATCCTAGATTTTATATAAGCTTTTTATATCTAAATTATATCTGATATTCTGATCCAGGCTGCGCCTCGATTATCAAAAAACAAATACTAAGGTGAGGGGTAGGGGGCCAGAGGTTGAGGGTTCTTGCTCCCCTGCATTGCCCAGACTTTGAGAGGCTCTGTTTAGAAAAAAATCAGCTCCTGATGACGTAGCGTGACGCAAGTGAAAATAAATTACGGAATATTGCTGTGTGACTCGAATTCGCCCAAACGATGCCTTTTGGCAATAAAGATGAGAAATAGAGTCGTGCTCTCCTATTGATATTATATTCCATGAAGTAGGTCGGTCATGGGGGTATGGTTTTACATTGTACGCGGTGTTGGTGAATATAAACAAAATAAATATCACATAAAAATAAATGAGACAAAATATTTAAATATTTAAATAAATATACACGTGAATAATTATTCGCTCCTTATATATATCTATACTCCACGATACAATATTATACATATATACATACATACACACACAAATCATACCCCTGATTCCTCCTCCAACTCATACAAACGGCCATCGACAAGATTCTCAAGCCTCTTCAACCCGCTCGAAGCCTTTTTAAGACGTAACGCCCTCTTACCGGCTAAATCCGGGTTTCCTTCTGCACCCCTTAGAAGGCGTTCAATCCTCGTTACAATCTCGACTCTTTTCAACTCAGCGCCGAGCAAAAAGTCCACCATTTCACCGGTCTGAAACTCGGCACGACGAAGGGAGCGTACCCCGTCAGGCGACGAAATCGAAGACTGAGTATCTGGTTGCTCTTCCGACTCCCCACGAGGCCTCTCAGACTCTGCCGTCCGCGGCATAGTTTCGGACTGCTGATCAAGCATTATCTGGTGCTTGGATAGGCCCAGCTGGTCACATATACTCTCGTCGATTATCCAGCCCTCCTCTTTGGCACGATCGTAGGAGTGCATAGCACCAGCCATATTCTGCATCTGCAAATATCCCGTGATAAGAGTATTCCAGGTGACCTTGTTTGGATCCACCCCACGCCTCCTCATCATTGCCACGAGCTTCTCGGCAGCGCGGGGTTGACCTTGTGTCATGAACGCGTGCACCAGGATAGACCATGTTTGGACGGTTGGGGAGACCATCCTCTTGTGATCATTTGACTCGGTATCCGTAGATTGCGGCTTCACTCCAGAAGCTTCGGCGCCAAGCATGTCCCCCAGGATCTGAGTCGAGAACGGCAGCGTATCTCTGTCTTTCCCCAAGGCCTTGATAAAGGCATTGAAAACGTTGACTTCCGTGGCAACATTAACGAAATCAGGATGTCCAGCATCGACGAGACTCTTGAAACGGTTGTAAAACAGAGGTAGATCAGACTGCTCGATTCTGCAGCGTATCACAGTTGATACCATGAGTGACAACGTCGCACAATCAGGGTGCATTCGTCTACCTTCGGCCTCAGAAGATAGTTTTCTGTCGAGAGTGAAGTATTCCGGTGCCAAGTCCTCGAGGGGAGACAATTCAAAGTATGTGCTGTATAATAACACCATCCGCTGAAATAATGATTCAGATGAAGCTCGGGCTTCATCTCCACGTAGATTCAGTGCTTGATTTTCGTGTAAAAGCAGCATAGCATGTAGCAAGTCCGTTGCGACGTACTCATTCCTAATATTATTCGCCTTAACGCCATTCAGAATATTCTCCAATGCTTCTTGGTCCTTGCGCAATTTCGCATTATGCAGGAATATCGAGTATGTGTGATCCGAAGGTTCAATGTCGTTTTCTATGATCATATCATAAATCTTCCAGGCAGTCTCGTGATCCCAGGACTCAAAGGCATTATGAGCCAAGATAGTGTAGAAGATGATACTTGGCCGGATGCCCCACTCAAGGAGGAGTGAATAGATATGCGATTCGGAATGGACAGCTTCTGGGTTCTGCTGGCTGCACCTCAAAAGTGTTGCGCATATACTCGCAACTCGGGGCTCTGTGAAGTCTACCACTTTATCGCGATGCATCGACCCCAGCAGCGTCACCGCCGAATCCGTTGCTCCTCGCCGTGCCAAAAAATCAACAAAATGTAGCCGCAGGTTTGGATTCATTTCCTGGCCCCGCCGGCTCAATGTTTCAAGCAAAGTCTCTGCCTGAAGACGGTCCGCATATTTGCAGATATGATATATAGCGTAACTCGATATGCGGACTTTACTTGGTATAAACTTGGTAAGTAGACCGTTGATCGCTTCAAAAAGCACAGCGAAGTTCTTCGACGTGATAGGCGAACGGCTCTGGCGGTATAGGTGATACTCGACGATGTAGTCCAAACTGTCCTCTATACAAGCCCTATTGGGAAGCGGCTCGGCCAAAGTGGTAGCCACAAGGAATTTCAAGGCATCGTCTGGTCTCTTGCATAAGATGTCCAGCATCAGTCCCGGCCAGTAGTTTCGCCGATATTTGCGAGGTATACTCTTCCACTCAAGCTGTAAATCGTAAATATCCACACTTGGATCAAAGTTGGCAATAGATTCCATTTGTCGAGAGCGTTTCGAGCCACGGGCACCATGCTTGCTTTGGTTTTCATTCCGCCTCTCATCAAAGAAAACCTCCCAATGCCGGCCGAGGTATTGTCTGCTCTCCTGTATATCTTTGTCCTTTCGATTTGCTTTCAAGAAATTGCTCAACATGTCGAGATGCGTCTCGCTGAAATATGACCCTGTAACATCTTCGCGAGTGAGGTTGGAGGATTCGTCTTGTCTTAAAAGGGTTTCGTCGGTGGTCTCTTGATGTAGATCTGTGAGAGTAGAGCGGTCTGGGTTGCTGCTAGCACCATCGCCTGTATGATTTCGAGGGTAAAATCTCGTACTGTCAACTGGTGATAGAGCTGGCGGCTTTGTCGATGTGCGCGTTATTGTTGGCCCTCGTCGGCCATCGACCCGCTCATAGGAAGGCCCATATTGTGATTGAGGATGGCGAGTTCTGTCTCCCGAAGGGGGGGCTTGCCGCGCAGCAGCACTACCACTCGATGGCTGGCCGTGGACGTTCAGAGGCCCTGTAGCAGGACTCTCTAATCTTACACTGGCAGTACTTTGGGCCCTCTGTCCTCGACGGCTTCTTGGCCATGCTTGCAGGAGTCGCGGTGCAAGAAACGGCAGGATGTTAAGATCAGCTAGCGACAAGCCTGCCCCCAACGGGCTATGACGGATTCTGGCTGGCATAAAATATCAAGTGACAAAGCATCATTCCATTCTTGTAGAGAGTTCGCTGTGAGTTTCCCGGTGTTGGTTCGTATTGCCGGTTGGGTTGAAGCCATCAATTAAAACGAGGCTAGAAATTCAAGGGACGTCGGCGGCAGAAATTAAGGTTTCCGCGCCGCCATTGGGGCGGCTCGGGAACCTTGAGGCTCTCGCTCCAAAATAAAATCCACACCACAACCCGCGCAACGCGATACAAAACAAACGGACAGGATTATTTAGTAGTTCATATCATGTCTGCTGCACACAGCTCACTTGGTGCTGCGGCCGATGAGCGCAAATCGCGCCTCGCAAAGCTCAAATCTCTGAAGCGCAAACAACCTAGCGATGAAGACGCAGCCCCAGCATCACCCCGCCGCTCACCCCCAGGCTCACCAGACGTCTCGAAACTTCATCTGTCAGGGCGCAATTACGATCCGGAAACTAGAGGCCCAAAGCTTGGATTTGAAGCGCCGCCGACACAATCTCTTGAGAAGGATACTCTCGAACAACAAGCGGCAGAGGTTGAGGCCGAGATACGCAAGAAAGCACAAGAGGAAGAGCAGGATGACAAGGGCGTTGATATCTTCAAATTACAGCCCAAGAAACCTAATTGGGATCTGAAGCGCGATCTGGACAAGAAGTTGGAGATTCTTAATGTACGAACCGACAATGCGATTGCGGCACTGGTCAAAGAGAGGATTGGGCTGGCTCAGAAAAGTGCTGGCGATAAGACTATTGCAGCTGCAGCTTCAGAGCAAGGCGGGGATGAGATTGGTATGGAAGGCATCGCGCTTGTGGAAGGGGCCAGACTGCGCGAGCAAGAGGAGAAGCTGGAGGAACAGCGAGAAAAGGAGGACGAGATGATGGTGTAACTTCATGAGCGATGAATCATAGCATTTTCAGGCGTCACTGGCGGGGAAACATTGCACGGGGGATCTGGCGTCTAAAGGTATATCATTGCACTATTGTGCTGAAAAGAACGCTGCTGTGGAAGATTGCAATTAATTAATTATCTTCCCAAAGCTTTGGTTAAAGCCACCCGTTGGCTGAATGGACTTAGAGACCGTTCCACACGTGTGTTCCCCGGGCTTTGTGATCTTCTACGGGGTGCTGTTTCTGCTTGGTTCTCACGGTTTGTTCTTGTGTCGTTGCGGCCATTAAACTCCCTGGCCTGCCCCGCATCCCGTCTGTCTGTAGCCTCGATGGGTCCCGTGCGTTCCGTACTCCTCCTCGTGGGCTGGTATTGCTCATCATCCCGTTTTGGTGAGTGGGCTCTTTTCTGACGAGGCGGCGTCTGACTTCGTGAATGTCTTCTGAGCGGCTTCTCCCTCAATCTATCACGTCTTGGTGACCTGGATCTACTCCTTGAAATCGACGAATAGCTGCTGCGGGACCAACTCCTACTTGCTTGCCGACCTCTGCCGCTCGGGATCTCACCCTCTTCCTTCCTTCCGTGGGCCCGAGAAGAGCGTGGTTCGTCGGCTTGGAAACCGGGGGACGGGCGACGCCGTTTCCTCTGATCGTGCTTTCTGTCTTTACTGGGTGGCGGTGACCTTTCTGCATTTGTAGACACTGTTGAAACAGAAACAGAAGATCTCGATGAAGTCGATCTCAATCTTTTGGGCTCGCTCTGATTGTCAAGATCATGGCCGTCGCGGTCTCTCTTTCGCCCGCGATCTTCTTCTAGCTTCTTCTTTGCGGCTTGTTCGTCCTGCTTGCTTTTACTCCCAGACAGGTCTTGGGGCGCATCGTTCATAAGCTTCGGAACTAATTTTGGGTTGAACAGTTGCTGGGTACGCGAAGGTCTTGAGACATATGGGCGTTCTTGCGCAACAGCCTTGCACTCGTAGCTATAATGTCCTCGTTTCAAGCATTTCTGGCAGAGAGTAGATGGTGTAGCTTTGGAGGGCGCGCCGATCGTTGAACCTCTGTAAGAGTTCATTGGGCAGGTTGAATTGGTCAGTGTAGACGTGATTTTGCGAACTTGCGATAGCTGAAGTGAATACAATTTGTCTTTTTCGTCAGTCGCCGTGAATGTCTCTGAACTGTCTGCCAGGGAAGGCTGGCTGCCTTAAAGCCTCGTGCCGCTGTACCACAGGTATAAAGGTTGCAGGGATCCGAGGCGCTAAAGACAGCCTCGACGGAGCAGGATCAAGAGAATTACCTTAACCTCCTGGAGTTCATGCATAGGGAAGTTGAGCTTGCTCCAACTATCCCAACAAAATACCTTTGAATACCAGGGCATCAAGGGGACGATTTGCCTATTACGTTTTGGAGGACTCGATAGCCTCGACGACTGTGTTGGCGCCCGTTCAACTTCGACAAACTGGGGCACAACGCTGTACCATCTCGCCAGACACAGGCAAACGACGACCTTCAAACTTCGACTTCACTTCTCCTCCGCCAACGGATGATTAACTACACTTAAGAAAGTTTTACGATTCCTACAATGCCTACAGGCTTTCTTTCCTTCCAAACGGGCGACGTCGATCACAACCTGCCCTAATATAATTCTGGAGAAACTGTCGATCCTCGCACTCATTCACCAAGTACGAATCGAACTGTGCTCGACTTGTGTCTTTATATCACGCATATAGTTGAAGATCTGTAGCGCGTTATTCACATCGATATGGCCTCTGCGCCGCCAAAAGCCGAGAATCAATTGTCGTTTGCTAAAGTGAGTTGTAACATTCCTGCTCTGGATGCCACTACAACCCCTCACATGAACATCGTCCGCCTTTATCAACATAGTTTAGCTCGAGTTTACAAGATAGAACAATCACTAACTATACTATTACTAGGTTGCTGCTTCCCAGGGAAAGGAGAATACTGCATTATCCTATGCCAAAATGGCGGCGGCGAACCCCGCACGAAATGCTCCTTTGTCAGAGACAAATGAAAGTAGTAGCAAGAATGCCACGGGTAGTTCGAGACAACAAACAATCAATGGCAGAACAAAGTCGGATGAACAGGCGAATGCTGATGAGAAGTTGGCGGACACATTCAATTCGATTAGCCTAGCTCCAAGCCTGGTTGTAAATGGATCAGGCACAGATGCCGACGGAGAGGAAAGAGACATATTTGGAGAGGGGTCTGCAGAATATCCGTTTCAACGCACAGATTCAGGATCAGATGCCGGGACAAAGCCGCCGAGCCTTGATGGGAAGAGCATCACCTCTGGGACAACATTTGCCTTGGACGAGAAAGAATCGTTGAGGCCAGATGATAGTGCCAGTGTAAAAGCAGCTGAAGACGATGATACGTGTTCAGGCCGTGGTTCTATTGTAGCTGGTTCCCGAATTGGGTCAGAAGCTGCCGGTAAGCCAGACTGAGTTTCCCACGATTAAGCGCAGATTCTCTAACTCCATCATAGCTCGCGCTTATCGCGCCCAGACACACGAGATTGCAGACAGGAGGGCGGTACTCCCTGTTCTCGAATCACGAGCCCAAGGAATTATGACTCCTCAAAGCGGTTCGTCTGGGCCCCCAGTAGCTGGTGACCTCAGCTTGAAGCCCCTGGCCAGCCCTGTCGCAGCTGCGGAAGGATTCAACCTTTTCTATAAGCACACTCCCGATGAGAAGCTTATAGAAGCATTGGAATCTCCAAAAGATCGCATATTTCTGTTGCGACTGGAACAGGACGTGATAGAATTTGTCAAAGATTCGAAGTAGGTTTCTCTCCATCTAACCCTTGCAATTCCCTCGAAGCTTGCATTGGTTGGATCTAATTTGTTGCACAAACTAACATGACATTGTCTAGGGAACCTTTCATCGATCTACCACCTTGCAATTCATTTTGTCGAATGCTAACCCACAAATTGGCCGATTACTACCATATGACCCACCAGTTTGATGCTGTGGCAGGATCAGTCCGTATCTTCCGGACGCCGTTCTGCCGATTACCGCAGTCACTCACGAGTATTTCAAATCCACCAACTACTGGACATACACCTCCTCCGACTGTTCCCGCAATGAAAATTATGCGCAGGGGGGGTGACAATGGAGGTAGCCCTTCAAAAGCCACCTCTGAGACGGGCAGTGACGGAAAAGACAAATCTTTGTCTGCAAAAGAGAAGTATGCTCAATGCATCTATTCCAATTGCTATGTTGATGGCGCTAACGATTTCTAGATTATCTCGTGAGGAACGTGAGGCTGCATATAACAAAGCCCGTGAGAGAATTTTTGGAAACACGGAGAAGAGCGGCGATGCAACTCCAGGTAAGCAAGCAGATGCATGGAATTGCCGTCACCTGTGTATTGACTATAAATATAGACACTGAAGATGGCAACGACATCTCGCGATCTAGCTCGGTTTCTGGGAAAGCTAAGAGAGGAAAGATGGTTAAAAAGCATCGCACAGATTCCGAGAGCTTTGATGTCCGATCTCAATACACGCCCTTCTTTCCACCACAACAGCCACAGCCGTGGACGCCCACACAGCCTGGAACCATAGGTGCTCCGCAGTACACCAATGTGCTGCAGAATTCGTTCTCAGGCCCGGCAGCACCACAATACGGCCCTACTCCACCGCACTTCCACCCTTCCATGGTTGCCGGAAACGCGCCTACAGCTTACCACCAGATGCCACAGGTAAGCCCAACTGACGGTGTATTCACAACTGAGATATTAACTTCCATGATAGCAATTCCCAAGGCCCAGCCCCCCCAACTACCAGAACCACGGCGCATCCGTACCTCCATACGGCGGTCCTATGATGCAAAACTCTCCGCAGCAGGCAGGGCCATGGCCTCCGATGGGCTATCAAGCACCCTTTCAGCCTCGGGGACCCATGCCAGCTGGGCAGACAATCCCATACGCATATGGACAACTGCCAAGCACCATCAACCCGGCTGACCCCAAAAGCCAACACCCAATACCAGGAAGTTTCAACAGGCACGCCTTCAACCCCAAGACCCAGTCATTTGTTCCGGGCAACAATGGGGCCCCGATGCCGCAACCCTTGCCCCACCAGGGGTCACCCCACCTTCAATATACTGGCTATAATACCCCTCAGCAATACGGCAACGGCGTTGGATATAACATGAGCCGCCAGAGCTCTAATGCATCTTTGCCATCCTATCACGCATCACCACATATGCCGCCGAGGCCCATGATTCACCAAGGGATAATCAACAATCAAAACCCTGTTCCTATCCCGAACCAGAATAACAACCATCTCCCACATTTTGGCAACATGGGCCCCTTGCCCCCTAAGCCACCACCAACTGCCTGAAGAATTTGGAATTTAAAATGGACCACAGGCGAATCTCTTGTCAATGATGGCGTTCGGTAGTACCATAGATGGAGCTCGCATAGGGAATGGTGTCAAAAGGGGTCGCGGTGGGCTATTGGGATGACGGATCACCCTGCTACTATGAATAAATGGAAGATTGTGAAATCACCTTAATATGCATCGCTATGTGACTTGGATATGTTAATCCACAATATAAACTTCCATGTGAAATCTAGTCGATACAATTGACGCCGTCCCTAATCCGTACATACACAGTGCCTTGCACTATTCCCTTCCAGTATTGATACATATTCGCAGAACATCCTTCTCCCTCAATACCCTCAAATCTTTCCACCCCACCTCTTCTCCAGGCCCTTCTCCCTCTTCGGGTCCTCAATCTCCAAATCCCTCAGGTCAGCCACCATCCTCTGCAGGTCCGCATCGGCATCTGGTCTGTAGCGCGTAACCTTCATAATATTCTTCGCCGTCATGTCGTTTACCTCCTGGCCAGCCTCTTGAACTCTAGCCAGCGTCCTTGCAGTCATGGCAAAGCGCATATCCTTTGGCCCATCGACAAGCTCCAGAATCGCTGATGGCGCCTGATCGGCCTTTAACGGCTCGATGCGCAGCACCCTCGTGTATCCACCAGGGCGTTCGGCGTATCTTTCGCGAAGCGGTCCAAAGAGTTTAGGAAGGAGGGAGTGTGGTGTCTATCCGAAATTAGCCTTTTGGGGTTCCATCATCTCTTTGCAGCCCAATCCAGGCATCGGGGGTGGATAGGGGAGCACTTACGAAGAAAATGCTCAGCGCTCTCCGCTTGCTGGCCTCTGTGTTCTTCTTCCCCAGCGTAATCAGCTTCTCAGCCAACCGCTGCGCCTCCTTTGCCTTCGGCCATGTCGTCTGGATAGATTCGTGTGTGAAGAGGGAGGTGACCAAGTTACGGAGAAGTGCCTGTCTGTGTGCTGATGTGCGCCCGAGATGGCGATATTTCATGCGTCCTCCAGCCATTGCGGATTATTCTGACCCCTCAGGTCAAGTCCTCGCGAATATTCTTCCGATGGGCGTGATAAAGGACCTCGCGGGGGTGTGGTGCGAGGGAGCGGCGTTGGGGACGGATGCGTGGTATGCGGCTTGTGTGCCAAAAAATGTATTCGATATGTCGGGATTGAGGTGAGGGACTGCCGCGATTTTCTTGGCGCTCGGGAGAATTTGGCGAGGTTGTTCCGGGGAGCTACCAAGCTATTGATCCCGACGTCACTCATTTCTATTTCTTGCCCTTCCATGATTCAAAGACTCAATTGGTAGACAAAATTATACGTCAGGCTACTATATAGGATCTTAAACTCCTGCGAGAATATAGCGGCCGTTCCGCGCCTATATAAGTCCTACTACCCACATCAACCACTCCAACGGCAACGATGGGATTTACCACTGGCTTCGTAGGTCCCCCAATTTCAACCCCCACTACATCAAACCCCCCAGCAAAATTCTAACAACCTCTCCTAGACCAGCGGCGTAACTCTTACTCTCGGAATTGCCTATCTCACCGTCCTCGCACACGAGCGCAACCGCAACGCCCAAGGCGCAAACCTACGCACTCAATCCTCCCTCCTCAACACCCTGCTCCTCTCCGACCCGAGCCTCGCCTACTCCGCCCCCGACTTGGAGACCGGGCGCACAAGCCGCGCGACGCTCGTCGAGACGGCTAAGGACCGCTGGAACGCGGAGATTCAGAACGCAGTTCGCTGGGTGCAGGGCGCAGAGTGGGGCAACGTGAAGGAGGGCATGGAGGGCGCGGTTGCTAAGGCGCTCGGAACAGGGCTGGAGAAGTCGAGGGAGGAGATTCAGCTTGCGGAGGATAAGGCCGGGCCGATTGCCAGGGAGGCGATTGATAGGGCTAGACAGGGCGCAAAGATGGGCTTTGATGGGTCGAGGGTTGCGGCTGAGAGGGCGGCATCGAGGGCGCTGAGTGCGACGAGCGAGAGGGAGTCGAAGTTTGAGGGGAAGACTGAGCATGGGTTGGAGAATGCGAGTGCGACCGCGAAGGAGGCGTGGAGGAAGGGCGTGGAGAAGTCGCATGAAGTTGCCGAGCGGCTGAGACTCGGGGAAGAATCCGCTGCTCACGCTGCAAGGCGTGAGTTGGAGAAAAGCGCCGAAGCGGCCCACGAGATTGGCAAGAGAGAGGGCATTTATGGAGATAAGACAGAACACGGCCTCGAGAATGCGGGGCCTGTGGCTAGGGAGGCCTGGAGCAAGGGTGTTGAGAAGGGACGTGAGATCGAGAAAGGACTGGGGCTTACTGAAACGGCCGCCGAGAATGCTGTGCGGGGCGCTGCACGCCACGAGGCTTCAAAGGCTGCGGAGGTTGCAGAAGGACTGAAGCTTACGGAAGAAAGCGTCGTTGGTGCAGTGCAGAGGACTGTCGCACGCGGCAAGGAGGTTGTGGAGAACGCCATGGGGAGGACGAGTGGGCACGAGGAGGCAGATGGGTTGACAGACGTGCAGAGGGCCTTGAAGCAAAGGTACGACGCAGCCTCCCCGCTGAACAAGTCAGTCAGGGAGACGTTGGCGGAGAGATATACGCCAGTTGACCAGAAGTCGAATTCGAACTTGAGAGGTCTATGATTTGTCACGCAGTTAGAATGTATAACAACGTTAGTTGAATTCAAGTATATAAATGATAGATTTTTAAGGTTGCCCCGAGTGATGCTAGAGGTTATACAACATCTTTATTTAAACATAACACCCACCACCCCCTTCGCTCTACAGGAAATCAAACGTATCCCCCTTCTCCATAACCATCTTCTCCACCCTCTCCGTCCCCGCAACCCTCTCCAACTTCATCACATCCCACTTACTAAACACAGCCCTCGCACTCCCCTCCCCCACCTCCAGCCTCCCCTCCTGGACGCTCCTCCCCAGATACCCACCCACAATCTCCTTATAGAAAATCGGATTATCAGGCAACCCATACATAACCACCTTCCGCACCCCGCGAATCTGGTACCGCCGGAAATGATGCGCTCGCTCTGTATACAGAAGCACGCTGTGCCGCCCAGTCAGGAAATGCGAGCGCGCGCGCGCCACTTCGCGCACGGAGGTGTACTCGGAGATGCAGCCGAAGGAGAGGGTAGCCGTTGTCGGCGAGGACGAGAAGTAGTTGCGCACGCGCACGAAGTCGAGGTAGCTGGGTATGAAGAGCAGAGTCCCGGCGGAATCGTGCTTATGCCTCATCAACGCAGGGACAAGCGCGGATGTGAAGTAGGTGAATCGCGCATCGGGCTCGGCGCTGATGGACGGGGCGTCGATGCGGGAGAAGGTCTGCTTTACGCGGAGGCCGAGCTGTTGTAGGGCCCCTTGGTGGGTGGCACCGATGCGGACCTTGCCTCGCCAGTTGCGGGACTTGGAGTGGAAGAGGGCGTTTAGCTCGGGGGTGTTGAAGGCGGAGAGGGCGATGGTCTGGCGGAAGTAGCGTGCGGCATCGTCGAGATACCAGCTGCGGACACGAGAGAAGTCACAGCCGTGAGCCTCCTTGGGCTGCTGATTCATGTGCGAGAAGATGTACTCGACGTGCTCCCAGTTCTGCATCAGGAGAGCGTCGGCTTGGTCGACGATGACGAGCTCAATGGAGCTGAGGAAGTCGTGGTCGATTTTCTTGGAGTCTTCGGTGCCGATGGCCATGCGCAGGCCGAGGGGACTGGCGAGGATGATGTCGGAGTTGTAGAATTGGGAAAAGTACTTTACGGTCTTGCGAGTGAACTTCAGTCCCAAGCGGAACATGTCGTCGTCGTTTCCAGTGAACAGTTCTCGGAAATCTTCGGTTTTATCATCTGAGAATTTCTCCTCTTTGTCGACGTATGAATCGTCGAATCGCTTCCTGTTTTCTTGTTGCTCGGACTGACATAGTTTGTTGATCATGTTTACCATCCGCACACAGGACTCTCTTGTCGGCAGGAGCATGAGCACCTTGGGTCTTGTGAATCCTTGATCTCTGAGATCCAGATCTTCGTTGCCCTCTTCTTTGGCGAGGCGAGCATTGTTTTTGATCACCTTATCTCTCGTCCTGGGCTTTGTTAGTAGGTAGTACATGGATTACTAGGTGGGAAACGTACTTGAAAATATGGTTGATAGCGTGCAGACATGTCAAACGGCGGAGGTTCTCAGCGTTTGCTGCTGTCCTATCACAGAATAATATATCACGGTAGTTGAAAATCGAAGCCGCCATATTCTGCTCTAACGGATTGAAAGAGTCTCTTTGCTTTGTGACTGGGTCGATAAGCTTCTTTTTCAAGACGAGCCCAGCGGGGCTGTTAATCGCCGCAGGTAGTGTGGCCTGTTCTGGCGCATCTTTTTCCGGGACGGCAACGACAGCCTTTCCAACGTTCTTCACGGCTATTTTTTTCAGCGACCATATCCCGTTCTTCAGGTTGTTGAGTCTCCTCGAGAGGACATTGCTGTCAGGGTTGGCAAAATTGGCTTCGAACGGATCGGAGGCATCCTCGTCATCATCCTCGTCAAGAGCGCCTTCCACTGCAGTCTCTGGCCCTTCCTCCTCTTCTTCCACGTCGTCGACGTTGGTGATCTCGTCTTCTTCATCCTCGCTTTCCTGGGCCACTTGTTGGCCAGACGATGTATCAAGCTTTCGCCTCTTCGCAGCTGGTGCCGAATCCGCCGTAAGGCTCTGCAAGAGCGCAGCGTAAGGCTTCACAGCCGAAGCCTCGACAATGTCGTCGTCGTCAGAGATATCCTCGTCCGAAGCCTCTTCCTCTTCAGAACCCGGCTCGTCCGAATAGTCCTCGCTGTCGCTTTCTTCGTCACTACGCGGAATTAGCAATTGTACCACTAGTACGCCAATTGGTGCTCAACTTACTCCTCCTTCTTCTCCGCTAACCTCGCACTGTCAAATATCGGCTTCCCTCTTCCTCTGCCTCTGCCACCTCTAGCACCTCCTCTGCCTCCCCCTCCGCCTCGCGCTAAACCACGGGCTCCTCCTCGTCCGCCGCCTCTGCTGCTACCTCCGCGACCGCCACGGCCACCTGCGCTAGACCCTCGACCTCGAGCGCCGCCTCTGTTGCCGTGAAATGCCATTGTCTGATGTTGTTGCGAAGCTTGCTTGGTACGCCGCGATTAGATTCTCAGAAAATTATTGGCGATAGCTGGGGTCCCTGGCGGTTTCTTATCTTAGCGTCTTATGCCGGGCGCCCGCCAAAATGTCATTTTGAGCTGGTTCAACCGGTTCATGGGAGGGCTTCCTTACCAGACTTACAGAGGAATATGATTATTTTAAATGTGGCACAGGGTTTGGTCGGTTTTACAGGATAAATGGCATTTTTAAGAGGTCAAATCACATACATCCTTATCAAAAAGTCACATGGTATCGCCTCGAGGCTCCCGCAGCTTGCAAAGGATATCGACCATGGATGATATATCATGGCCATCAGCGTTGTAAAACTCATAAGGTATTTACAAGAAAGGTATCATCCATCCGAATCATCATGTCTTGTTCTCGTAAAGCAGCTCCGGTATAGCATAAATGAATAAAACAACCAACAGACTAGCGTCGCAACCACATCAAAAGGCCATAACTGCTAACCTGCTCATACTTTGTCGCTCTCGAGGAGTCAAGGCAGTGGGTGAAAAGAGATGATACTCTTAGTTTGGGCAGCTCTGTGGCAATATTAGTGGGAGCTCATGTCTCTCAGGAAAAGTGAAGCCTTACAGCACCGCAAGAGCCGCAGGCCTTAGTTCCGTCACCGGCAGCACCGCACTTGGGGCAGGATCCTGGGTTCATTTTGAGATGATGGTACTCGAACTTGATCTTGGGAGAATCTTTCTTCGGTTGTAGGATGCAGTAGATGTTCAGGTTGTGCGTAGTTGTGTTCGGGTTGACGACGAAGAGAAGGTGGGGGAGGGGTATATATACAGCATTATCTTGGGCGGGGTATTTACTTTGGTATGATAGGCAGGGAAGGAACGCTTGATGCTCAGAATACAAGACAGGCAAGGGCCGAGAAAGGCGAGGCAACACTATAATAGCCACGAGACCACCAGGCTGACTTTCATCCTATTATTTTTGCTTATTTTGTCGTACTTGTCTGACGCTGCCTTGTGAAAGTGGGGGGTTAGTTCCAAATGTCGGGCGTTCGCGAGTTCATTCAGTAATGGAATGGGTTTAATAGGCGGATTATGCTCAATATTGGACTGATTTATAAGTTTAATATGGAGAAGATATACTATACCAGTGCACGTATTAGTTGAGGAGAAAGCAGCCGTAAGTCTTAACTCTCATATAGGAGGGGTCGAAAAGATAGAGCCAGGCCAGAGGCATACTAGCGTTCCGTCTCTAGTTTTTCCATTACTGGCTGGATTCTTAGGTTATTTAAATCAAAAGAAATGGAATAGCGTGTAACCCCCATAATACGTCAATAAGAAATAAATTCGTTGAGTCTATTCGTAAATATTAACGTCAGTCGTTACTTCTCGGGTCGTTCTGGCCTGGTATCCTCTTCCGTTATCTTAGCGCGATCAGGGCTTAAATTCTTGGCACCCACAGCAAAAGATTGACTAGTACGGCGACGGCGAGGTCGAAAGAGTTTGGAGATCCCCCACGACGCCTCACGCCTAACTCATTTACGATCTCAACAGATCCATTCAATCCGCACAATATGGCGGTCGCAGCTGACTCCTTCCTCCATCTCGCCAGGCCACTCGGGCCCACGGCAGTTGGCATTCAACCCACCACCGCCCCGCTCAATGTCATCGTCCAGCCACAGGTTTGTTTGTACATATCAGGAAGCTCTGAAAATATGCTTATATGAATCACCAGGTCGTCTTCTCCATCTTAGATCACGCTCTCCGCCGCGACCCGGCATCGAACCGCGTTATCGGTGCCCTCCTGGGTGTCCGCTCCGAAGATGGAATGGAAGTCGAGGTCCGCAACTGTTTCGCCATCAACCACACCGAGACGGAGGAGCAGGTCGAGGTCGATGTCGAATACCAGAAGAATATGCTTGCGCTTCAACTGAAGGCCAACCCGCGCGAGGTCCTCCTCGGATGGTACACGACCAGCCTCGAGCTGAACAACTTCAGCGCTCTGATCCAGAACTTCTTCGCCAGCTCCGAGACCGGCACCTTCCCACACCCGGCCATCCACTTGACCGTCTCGACAGAGGCAGGCAAGGAGATCGAGGCCAAGGCTTACATCAGTGCACCCGTAGGCGTGAATGCCGAGCGTGCGGCTGAGAGCTGTCTCTTCATCCCCGTCCCATACGAGATCCGATACGGCGAGGCAGAGAAGAGCGGCCTCGAGCTGATCTCCGGCGCGAAGGACGTCGATGCCCGCGCTGCACCAGTCGTCACAGACGCCGAGAGCCTCGAGCGCGCGATCGAGCACACCCTGGATCTGTTAGAACGCGTCTCCGAGTACGTCTCGTCCGTCCTCGACGAGGAGCGCGAGCCAAACAACGCCCTGGGCCAGTTCCTCATGAACGCCCTCTCGTTAGCACCAAAGGTCGACGCCGCAGACATCGAGCGCGACTTCAACAACCACATCCAAGACATCCTTGTCGTCTCCTACCTCACCAACACCATCCGCACACAAATCGATCTCTCGCAGCGCCTGGCCACGGCCGCGATTACTCTTGGCAGCACCGACGCGATAGGCGGTAACGCAGGAGGAGAGGGCGGCGAGAGAGGCGAGCGTGGGGAGCGTGGAGGAAGGGGTGGAAAGAGGGGCGGACGCGGTGGACGTGGAGGTGGACAACCGAGGGAGCCGAGGGAGCCAAGAGAGGAATAGATGACGGTAGAGCTTGATGACTTTTTAAAATAATGCGGCTTTAGGTCCTCTACGCCTTGCATGGCTGTATTGCATTGTATAGGATGAGGGGAAAGCATGGCGTTTGGTTGGGCCACCGGCGGTAGAAACGAGCATTAAAATACCACGCTATAACGTCAGTTCATGTCTACTACAGTGATTGTATGCCTGAAGTTTTGTTATGTGAGGTGAATTCTAGTCTGCGGCCTATTTTCCTATCCTCTGAAACCGCAGTCGTAAATCGTATAGCGTCAAAGTTATCCCACCTACTCTCCCGGTCCTCACCACCCTCACCCACCCTCACAGCACTCACTTCAACTCCAAGGGGCCGACATATCTCAACATATGAAAACGGCAATGCTCACGTCGTAAACGTTTGCCATTCTCAGCCCACCCCGAGGATTTTAGAGCCAAACGGCTATTACAAGTCAAAGTTCCCTTGAAAGCTAGGAAGTCCACCAATTAACTATTATAGGCCACTAGGGTGCGCTGCTGCTTATGGAATACCGAGATCTTCCCTTTGCGTGCGAAGCCAGTTTTTAGCTTCATCCTTTGAGCTGCCTTCGTGGTCAAATTGCCACTTAATAAGTCCATCGAGCGCTGCCTTCATAAAAGGACCGGTACTCTTGAGATTAAAAACCTCGTTGATATCGTTCCCGTTAAGGATTGGTTTGATGGTAGGCGCATCTTGCAAGTTCTGTTGCAAGACCAAGTTCATAAATGTAGAATAACGCTCCAGATGCACTGCGAAAAAGGTCTCTACTAGTGCGGATTGTTCATGTACCACTTCCGCTAGCAGTGAATAAAGGACCTGAAGTTTCCAAGTTGTACCCCATGATCTGATCGCCATACCAATAGTGGTCCGGGGGGGGGCAGAACTGTTAGTGGCTGTCGTCAAGTCGATAGTTGACTGGATATCATCCATGTGCGTAATAGAGTCTTCGACAAGTTTTGACATCCTACCTGTAGCCTGTATTGATCCCGTCGCGTCTTTAACAGCCTGTTCAAGCTTCCAATCCATGTGTCTAAACCTAGCAATCGGAGAATACGCTGCTATTGTCCAGAGATCCTCATTCTTTTCCTTGCATTGGACTAACATCTTGCCTAAGGTTTTTCCTATAGTAGTAGTGTTGTCTAACAGCGTCTCAAGAATCCAGAAGGCATTGGGCCAAGTAGTTGGCCATGGATCTTCCGAGTTGTGGTTGGGAAGCATTAGGGCCTGACGCAATTCTGCGGTATCAAGAGGACCAAGGAACACTGTTGAATAAAGGCCCGCTTCGTAGATCAATCTGAACGCCAGCGACGGATTCCGATCCCTCATCATTTTCATTACCTCAATCCCAATCCTCTCACGACGAACCTTTTCTCTCAGAGCTCTATGTATCCTTTGATCCTTCATCAACAGATGAGCTTCCTGGTCAATGCTATATCCCAACTTGCTTGCAAACCTGATAGTTCGAAGAACTCTTAACGGATCATCTATAAAAGTTTGATACGGCTCAAGAGGGGTCCTTATGATACCAGCTGCCATATCATCAAGACCCCTCCCGGTAAAATCCTTGGCTTCTTGTTTATCAACGTCGTAGAAGAGAGCATTGATGGTAGCGTCTCGACGAAAGGCGTCCTCCCTAGCAGTTCCAAACTCCATCTGCGGACTCCGGCTGCTTGGTGTGTAAACCTCCGTTCTTAAATTTACAAGATCTATATCTAGGCCAAAAACTTTTCCAATAGCGGTTTCGAGATTCTTTGACATGCCAGGATTACAAGTGGTTTTTTTAAAGCCAGTGAAGAGAAGCCGGGATGGAATGCCAATTTCGGTTGCTTGTTGACTGTATTCTGCCTCGTTTCGAGAATATAAGTCAGTGAGAACCTCTGCAAACTGTACACCCGTCATTGTACTAAGTGCTATGTCGATGTCCGAGGTCTGAATACCAAGTAATTTGTCCCTCACCCAACCCCCAGTGACCCAAATTTCAAGGCTGGAGATAGTCGAAGGAGACGTAGATTGGCCACGCTGCAGATCATCTCGGCAGTCTAGTAGAAGTTTCCTAAAAAGCTGCTCAACAGGAAGCAAGCGGACGCTCTCATTCTTCCTTTTTGTAGGCTCAAATTTGACTGTTGTGCGTTAGCGATAGGCGAAGTATATATAATAATGTCAGCTATCCTTGCCTTGATTGAGCTTGAGCTTTTTACTAGCCAGGTATGGTGAATTCATCGTGTTAAGTGTCTATAGTCCTGTGCTTTAGTAATATTTACTAACAGCTAAAGATGGTTGACTATTATATGTTACGAGAAGACCAGATCAGAGTGGGATCAGGGTGAACGAGTCATGTTAATATCTGATGTTTCTGCTTACTTAATTGATTTCCGACGACGGAATTTATAAAGAACCGCGCTCATAACCAAATTTAAGCTCAATAAATATAACGTACAGAGACAAAGTTTGCAAGCTTTGTAGATAGGTCAAAGAATAACCGTTAGAACCAACTGTGGAGAAAGCGATTGATACGAAACATTGCTTCGCCTCACCCTGCTCACCTTTGAGGTTTCAGGAAATGAATATAGGAATCCCAAAGTTATCCAAGGCATCCTTACCTCTCTCAGCTCCTCACCCCTCTCAGCTCCTTCCCTTTCTCAGCTCCTCACCTCTCTCACCTCCTCACCCCTCTCACCGCCTCACCTCTCTCGCCTCTACATCAAGAGTCACAAACATGGCGAAGATAAGCATCATCTTTGTTGCTGGCGGCTGGCACACCGAATTCCACCTCCAGCCAATTACCCCCTACCTCGAGGCCTATGGCTACCGTGTGGTACCTGTCAAACTCCCCACGAGCGGGCACCACGACCCTCCCCCCTCCATCCAAGCCAACGTAACACACATCCGCGCCATTCTCCAAACCGAGATCGACGCCGGCTACAGCGTCTGCCTTGTCGGCCACAGCGTATCCGGGCAATCCGTTGCTCTCGCTGCCAACGAGTTCCTCGCCTCCGCCAGCGCCGAAGAGAGCGTCAGGCTGGTCCACATCATCTTCATCTCCTGCTTCCTGGACGGTATCCGCGCTACCGAGGGGTCGACGTGGTTCACGATCGACTTTGCAACGATGGACGCGACGGTAGCGTCGCCGTATGAGGTTTTCTATAACAGCATGTCCCCCGAGGCGGCGGCGCCGTTCGTGGCTGCGTTGGATTCGAATCGTGCGGAGATGCCGCCGGATGTTGGTGATTTGTGGAGGACGAAGATCAAAGGGACGTATTTCCTGTGCAGAAATGACAAGGCTATCCTACCAGAGCGGCAGAGGCTGGAAGCAGAGGAGTGTGGGATGGAAATTGTGGAGATTGAGATGGATCACTGTCCTTTTGTGAGTCAGCCAGGGGAATTCGCAGAGGAATTGCATAAGGTGCTGCAGACTACTTGAGGATTTTACATCTTGAAGTAGATATTGATATTGATACAAAACATAATCAGCAGACTCCTTCTATTCCAAATTGAACTCCAAAATATCACACTTCCCTCATACATTTGTCATCCAAACTCCATCACACCGTATAAATCCCAAACTCCTCGCTGAAAGCCACCCACCACCCTCTACTGCACCAACCTCAGCCCAACCACCCCCTCAAGCCCACACTCTCTGACAACCCCCACAAATTCCCTCACGAACTCCCCCAACATCTCCCCCTCAAAATCAATCCCCGCCCCTCTTCCCCAGCCCGGAAAATACTCAACCGGAACCACCATCCCCCCCTTAACAGCCCAAGCAACCGGAACCATCTCCCCTGCCTCAGCGCCGTGCATAGAGAAATCAGTGGCACACGTAACTTGGTTCTCGGACGACGATTGTTGGGAGTCGTGCTCGTATAGGAGGGCGATTCGGAGATGAGACTCGAGGTTGTGGGCGCGGAGGATGAGGGTGAAGGCGCGCGTTATGGCGAGGCTGGATTGGGGGGTTGTGGGGGAGTGGAGGGCGAGGAAGAGGTCGGTTGTGAAGGTGTCGATGGAGGAGGGGGGAGGAGCGAGAGATGATGTTGCGGTGGACATTTTGGGTTTTGGGTTGTGATAATGTTGAATTTGGAACAGGATATTTTTGAACTGTGCCTTTGAAGTTCTTCCGATGCTGTCAGAGATATGCAGCAGTGACTGTTGGTAGTCGAGAGGTTTGAGAAACCGAGTTGGATGTATGGAGAGTGAAATGGAAAGGAGGGGAGTGGTTGGGAGGCATTAATCGTGCTATATATTATATAGTTATTCAGTCCGTATCAAAATTCGTGGCGATAGGGTTGCATAAAAGGCCTAAAGAGACCCTGAATGGTGATTGTGATGCCACACAAAGATAGCTCGTGGTTTCTAAGTGTAGGTCGTGAGTATCAGACCATTTCGTTTGAGCCTAACAAAGACTTGCTACTTCAGGGTTTCCTCTTTGGCAGGATCCAAACTACAAACCTCACAATAAAGTAACCGCCACATAGACAGGTGTATCGACGAAACAAAATTATATTCAAAAAATCCCCAACTATAAAAGGTATGTATGAATCATTACTAAGAACGCCGCCAGTTCCCCCATCCGCCCAGTGGCACACGGGGCGGCAGCGTTCAACTCAAACGAAACAGTCGCACCTCATTACGACATACCCCCCAAGACGGGCGGCTGTCTGCTCAAGATCCGTCCTTAGATCGCTAGACTCCGTCGTCCATCCGAAGACAGACGTTGGAGAAGTGATCCTTGGATCGAGAACGGCGAGGTGGCGGTGGCTCTACCAAAGTTGTAACAGACGGCCTTCTATGGGTGGTACAGAGAACTGCAGAAGATGCCTTGACTTAACGATGGAAATGAAGGGGATGAAGATGAGTAAGAGAAATGATGAGTAGAGATGGAGATGACTTTCACTGCCCTTTGTCGAGGATGTCCATGTCACGCTGAAAAGGCTGAATTCACTGGGAAATCGACGGCAAGCCATGTCATGTTCTGAATCAATGATTAGCAATCTCACAAGCCAACCCAGTGCGCACAGTTGACATAGGCGACGAAACACACAACGGATGATCGTGAATGTCTCTTGTTTGGTGACCTTCTGTAGCAATTCGCTACTCTAGATTGCTATCATGAATCCGAGCGCGCGTAAAGCCCATGTATCGCAAAAATAACACCCATTGCCCATTGTCGTACCAAGCACAAGGAAGCATCTACGATCTCGGCTTCTCCTTCTTCTCCTTCCACAATGCCGAAAGACCAACGCCGGAGACCTTGACAACCTTGAAACGGACACCGGGGATATCTCCCTTGGCCTTGCCCTTACGACCGAAACCAGCAAGCAGGACCTCGTCGTTCTCGTCGACGAAGTTCAAGCAACCATCGTTGGGGACTAAAACCATCTGTTAGTCTTCCACTCATCCTGTTGTTCGTCCGTTGGACATATTGTCGTGTGCAAACATACCGAAAGCGGTAACCTTCTTTCCGTTCTTGATCAACTGGACCCTGACACACTTGCGAATGGCGGAGTTGGGCTGCTTGGCCTCAACACCGACCTTCTCGAGGACGATGCCCTTGGCGTGGGAAGAGCCACCGAATGGGGAGGACTTGAAAGCGGTTCCGAGGGCGCGCTTCTTAAAGGACAGATCGGACCATCTTTGCTCGCGGCGGTGGTTTTGGAGCTTGCGAGCGGCGTTAAGACCACGAGGCTTTCCTTTACCCATGATTGCTGCACAAGTCGTAGGTTAGCTAATATATTCAATTTCGTGAGGCTCTTGGCCGGTTTTCGACGGGGGGGTTTCGTTGCTTGAAGGCGCTCGAAAGGATTTTGTAGACGCGAGTAATAATGTCTTTTGGGAATGAGGGATGTGCAGGCGCTACATACCGATTTATGTGTTGATCGCGAGAAATGGAGGGTGTGGTTTGGCGTTTGTCGATTGATTCTCGAAATACAACTTCGCGAAGAATATTCGGTGGTGGGACTAGGGTTTCGGTTCCTCAACATCACGTGTTGTGGGAAAAAATTGGGGCCTGGCTCGGCAAGGATCTTTCGCGAGGCAGGAATGCTTGGCAGCCTCGTCAAGCTCCCAAGGTATGGAATTCGTCTGTGAAGTAGGACTGGCGATAATCATGTAAACCAATAATGACATGACGACACCCAACTCGCCATGTCGCAAACGCCTACAAATAAGGGCAGGTTGAGAGAGCCTCCTCCCTCCCTATTTCTGGGACCACCTTCTCAAAATGCCTCCAACATCTCACTGGCGGGGCCCTCCCAAATGGGCACAAACCTTGCGCAAACCACAAGTGCCATGACAGTATCCTCAAATGGAAGTCGTATCCCACTTACTCGCCAGCGATCTAATCGGCATGTTCCTCGTGTGAATGGGGATGGTTTTAATGACCCAACGAACATTTCTACGATCCCACGCCCCTTGCCCCGCATCGAATCCGAAAGCCAGAAACAGGCGGATAAGACGGATGCATTGTGGGCTCAGATGCAGTCTACGCTGGAGGAGGTCGAGCTCAATGCGGTCGATGGCATGCAAGTGTTTGGTCCAGAACATACGAAAGCCCTGGACAGTCTTCGAATGGCACAGATTGCATTGGCACAGGCGTGGGTCAGGAGCGGAGCCGATGATGCAGTTGAGACCATTGACAGGAGTGCTACGGGATTTCGAGGCTCTTTGTTGCCAGGTGAGGGGAGAGAAGAAACCGAAGGAAAGAGTGCAAGTGGTGTATCTGGAAGCATTCCAGTGGATGTGAATACGGATACGTTGGACGAGGAGACGGACGCAGACACACGCTTGGCCCGCCAAAGGAGAGAAGCAAATGACGAGTATTTCCAGCGGGTCAATGGTGGAGTTCTTGATGTGGTAGCGAAACTGCAGGTCGTCGCAGATGCGATGAAGGCCGTGGAGAAGGAGAGCAGAGATATCTGGGAGGACTCGGAGGCATCGCTCTCAACTGAATCGATACCACAATAATAATCAAAGCATGTGCAAAGTTCAATGGCTGCAGGCGATAGTATACACTGATATACACAATATCTTCGTTTTCATTATGACATTATGATGCTCTCATCGAAATCGCTCATCGATACCGTACTATAATGGTATATCTCCCGTGTGAATTCCCAAACGCCAGTATTCTTAATCGTAGTCGCTTTAGTTGCCAATGAGAAGGGAGCCCTGCCTGGTGTCAGTTTGAGCCATGGGAGGTTGTATGAATGACTTACAGCCATGAGCAGGCAACATATACTTATATACGGGCTCAGCCTTTCTCCTATCCGCGCGCATTTCCAGAAGACACCCAATACACTGCGATCATCAGTTATCAATCTTCAACCTGTGGTTGTGCGACCTACCCATTCTTATTCCTGTCCATAATCCCTGGAAACAGCTGGTGGGCGTACGCGCTTGTGCAGATGAGGAGGAGGAACACCAGCAACAAAGACTGGAAGTTAAAAAGAGCCGTCTAGTTTTTTTGTCAGCATCAAATTCCTGGATATAAAGGTAAGCTTGCATACCATCTTGAGAAGCCGTTTCTTGTAACTGATCTGCTGTCCAGGCAGGTCTCGTTGCAAGCAACAAAGTTGGCCTCTCGGTCTCTCGGTACCGCAACAACAAATTCACGGACACACGGGAAATTGTCCTGCCGACGCCGACATCACCATGGCCCCTCGACCACCTCCCAAGAACCCGGTAAGCAATTTTTGTAAATTATACTCTGTACATTATCGAATCACCTCTGCATGTGTCAGTTTTGTACGATTATTTGCCGCTAACTTCACCATGGAGCCCCGGGCTCGCGCCGCCAAAAATCGCGGCCAGCAGAACTTCACCGACCAAGAACGTGCGTACTCCGCCACCCCTGCCAAACTTCCTATTCTAACCCGCTCCAGTCCAGATGCTCCTCTACGCCCACGGCGATGTCCCAAACTCCCTCCCCGGCACAATCCGCGTGCTCGATGAGATGCTCTCCGACTTCATCATCGAGCTGTGCTTTGAAGCAGACCGCCCCGCGCAGCTCGCCGGGCGACAGAAGGTCAAGCTCGAGGACTTCAAGTTCGCGTGCCGCAAGGACCCGCTGAAGCTAGGGAAGATTGAGGAGGTGTTTGAGCGCAAGGCAGAGATTGATGCCGCGCGTAAGGCGGTTGATGTCAGTGATGACAAGATCACGAAGACGGGGGTTGAAAATCTGGTGGGCGAGGAGCTGGGGGAGGCGGACGATGATGCCGATACGCAGATTGTGGGCGGGAAGCGGGGGAAGTATAAGAAAAAGGAACCCAAGGAGCCTAAGGAGTAGGTCTATATGGGCGTTTTGCTTGTTTGGGGAGGAGGCGTTGGGATGGGGGAATGTCGTTTTACAGGCGTTTTCGGATCATATACCCACAGCTCAGGACACGAATGGAGGGGTTTTCGGCTCGCATTGGCGGAGTTATAGCCAGACTTGATGGAGAAGAAAATACAGCGACGATTTCATACTTTTGTTGAACGGCGAATGTAGCTGACCAAGAAAATCTTCGTCACCCAAGCTACGCTTCGGAGGGACTAATCATTGCCAACTAATGATCAGTGTGAGTTTGTATTGATGTGGGGAGTGCGTTTTTTAGAGCCTTTGCTCCAGAATTGTGGGAATAGAGACCATTTTTGCGAGTAGGGCACAGGAAGCACCCCTTTTTATCTTTTGATTCAACCCATGAGCCTGCATGAGTGTGTAGCGTCGCCTTCCATTTTCTTTCCCATAACTAGTTTACATGATTGACATCGAAATCGGCCCTGGATAAGATTTATTGACTTGTAGAATATTCGTATTACTTCCCAACTTGTTTATATTCAGCTCAGCAATGTTTTGTCAAGTTCAAATCTTTCGACTTACATCTTCTTCTAAATACCCTTATTTACTTCAAGTGAACGGGGCCCTCTGTCAAGTATACATACTTTGAAACTCCACCCTCTTCCAGCCCCTTCTTTCCCCTTTCAAGTGGACGGGTTCTCTATCAAGTTCACATTTTCTCAAGTTCATATCCTCTCAAGTTCACATCTTCTCAACTTCATATCCTCTCAAGTTCACATCCTCGCAAGTTCACATCTTATCAAGCTCGCATCTTCCAGGCGCTCTTGGTTACCTTCAAGCCGACAGGTCCTCAAATCATCCGGATCGGTTAGACTGCAGTTTTCATATCACCACTGCCCACAAGTCAAGAATTCACTCGAATCCTAAACCAGTGACTGCGCTCGGTATGTTCGAGCACCCAACCTATCCCCTCCACACTTGAAGATAGTTATCCATGGGATACACTAACAATCAAATTTCAGATATCATCTAGCTAGTCTCTCAGAGAAGCTAGCTACAGAATTCAGCAAGACTAAGCTCGTGCATATATACATCACACAACACTAAAGACGTCAAAATGACGAAAGTAAGCAGCGACAAAATGCCCAATTTCGAGTAAGTTTGCGATTACATCTCTAAAGGCGCCATAGCTAACTAGGTTTAGAAACTCCACTCAGATCGCTACCATCATCGTAGGTGATGAAAAGAAGGAGTGGAATATCTCAACAGACCTTCTCCGCGTTCACTCAGGTTACTTTCGGTCTGCCCTCAAAGGAGGGTTTATAGAAGCACAGATACGGAGAGTCGAGTTGCTTAATGAAGAACCACCGACTTTTGAACTCGTCGTTGAGTGGCTCTTTACCCATGGAATTAAAGAACGCCATCCTAGGCCATTCGTCGAGACCAAGTTTGACTTCCTCCAGCCTGAGTTTCGCAAGCTTTTCGAAGCTTACATACTAGCTGAGTATCTACAGATGCCAGCGTTGCAAAATTATCTCATCAAATTCATGAATGATCGAGTTGCCAAATACGAGTATGTTTCAGAGAGTGATTTTGCTTGGGCGTTCGAGCAGGTCGGCGGTCAAACTCCCCTTGGTCGATGGATAGTTAATTGCTGCGCCCAAGTTATGGCGTTCGAGAGACTGGTTATTGGTCCGCTCGTTGATCTAGAAGCCGCAGCGTTGCTCGGGAATATCCTAGAAACAATACGCATTGAAGTGCTGTGGAGGAGGGCGAGGAACCTACCCTGTCAACTGAAGAACTCCGGACGATAAGCACCAAGGCCGCGGGATTGTTTGGGATTGTCCTAGCCGACGAGTCTCATAAGTTGAAGAGCGTATTCACTCGCACGCACCAGTCGATCGCACGGCTTGGGGCGCAGCACATGCTGCTAATCACCACAACTCCTACCATCAACAAGTCTATTGACTTGTATGGGACGCTCAGTCAAGGGCAAGTTGAATTCATTCAACTTGCTGGCCCATAGGGCCAGCGCGTAGACCTGCATATACACCACATAATTATACACATCTCAACGCAGCATCAGACATGAGGGTAGTCATACTCATGGGGATACCCCCCTAGATGTCTCGTAGCCACTCTAAAATCACCGCCACACCTACAATAAACAAATCGATCGATTTGTACGGCACTCTCAGCCTGGTAATGGTCTTACCCCTGAGTTGATCGACACGTTGTATTTCGATCTTATTAACGCGCCGGAGCTTGAAATCTCGGACTATTTGGAAGCCTCAGAGGCAGCGAAGGCGGACAAGTCGACAAAAGTCAACTTGGTCAACCTCCCAAGCCGAGTGCAGTTCCTTGAAACACCAAGGACCTCTCAAAGAACTTTTATTGGTGTCGCTGGGACCGAACTCTGCGTGACGCAGTGTTTACAAGAGAGAACGAGTATTCACTCTACAGGGCCATCCTGAATTCGACACTGAAGTCGATCTCGAATTCAAAAATCCGATTTCTGGGAAAGAGGTAAACGACTATTGGGTTTGCGGGACTGGAAATTCCCATCAGCTATCCCGAGTGTGATATTTCTCACACCAAACCGACTCCTTCTTTCGAGACGCCGAATGGAGGCAGGAGGAGTCCAACGAGGACTCTGGCGAAGATGGGTTGGAGGAAAAACATTCCGAAACAGAACGGATGAAAATTCCCTTTAGCTATCCTCATCCCTCAGCCAAGTTGACTCCTTCCCCTGGGACGCTGTGATGGTAGATACGCACCTAGCGACAACACCGGGTGCCAGGGGGTATCTCAACGCGCTGACAGACGCAAAGTCCTAATCCTGGGCAGATCGAGGGGGCCGACAAGGCATCAATTGACGTTACGGAAGTCGTCCTCCTGATATTAGCGAGACATACCTCGGCATTCAAGATCTTCCGATCCATCAACGTCGGGGATTCTCTCGTCGTAGACCCCCGATTTAAAAAGATTCAGAAGATGAGTCGGAGGACAAAATCTCTGGCAAAGATGACGCGGAAGGAGTTCTGTTATCCCAAAGACTACATAGCCAACGGTTATATCAGAACCAAGCACTATATTCCTGCCACCATAGGCAGGTACAGACAGGGAGCCACAGGAAGTGCAGAGGATGGAAAGGGTTTTCCAAACATATTTACAGACCTAGAGTTGGCCGAAATTACTCTCTCACCCTAAACCGACTCCTTCCTTCGGGGTGCTGTGATGGTAGACACACACCTAGCGGCTACACTGGACGCTGGATATTTCACTGTGCTTGCTTACGGATGCAATGACACACCCTTGGACAGATCGAGAAGCCAGATATAACCAGAGGGGGGAGCCCACGAGAACTCCAGCTAAGATGAGTTGGAGAAGAGGATCTCTAAGCAGAACGGAGGATGGAAGTACCCCCCAGCTATCCCGAGCAGAAGATACTGTGCCACAGACGTAGCGGCGACACCAGGAGCCAGGGGCTGTTACAATGCGCTTGTGGATGCAATGATGCACCCTCGGGTAGATCGAGGAACTAGATAGAGCTAGGCGGAGGACCCGACGAGGACTCAAGCCTAGCTGTCGCTCTTCTAGCTTTTGCTCTTCTAGCTTTCGATCTTCTAGCTCTCGATCTTCTAGCTCTCGCTCTTCTAGTCTTCACCCTTCTAGCTTTCGCTCTTCTAACTAGCACTTCTACAGCTACTTCTGTTGTCATTGCCAACTTAATCCAACCAAGGACCAAGACTAAGGTGAGTCCTATCCTCACCACCCCCCCTTAGGCTACAAACTAACCTCTAAGCAGCATCTACTATAACCACATTCGATCTTGTTAGGAAGGCTCTATCTACCCTTAAGGCCCTCCGTGGCAAGGAGCTAAGGGCGGAAGACGCTAGGCTAGAGGAATTAGACGAATACCTTAGGAAGATCAAGGCGGCTGCCGACATGTTTAACGCTACCGTTAAGGCGTCCATTAGCAATAAAGAGCTAGCTGACCATCCCGCCCTCGTTAACGCTACAGTGAAGAGTTAGGGAAAGAAGATGCTGAACCAGAAGAAGATTTCCGAGAACAGGTAGATGGACGAAAAGGACTTTCGTTCCGGTGACAACGACGACGACGTGGCACGGGGGGGTGCCATATATAACGGCGAGGAGGATGAGAACCTCCGAAATGAAGAGGAAGAGAGTGAAGACAAGTTGTACGAGTTGTCTTCACTCTCTTCCTCTGGGCGAACGTATGAGGCTAGAATAACTAGGGCGATAAGCCTCATCTCATCGATGGAGGTCGAAGGCACCAAACGAAATAAACGGACCGTACTAATGATGGAACCCTCGAAAGCAGAGGACATTATGGATTATTTTGCAAAGGTCATGTTTCACCCCGCACGTGCGAAAGATATAGAAGGGATCATCTCTGTCTATAGCAGAGAGGGGTGGCCGGTGTGCCTGTCACCAATGACAGATGATCAACGGGACGATTGGTCTATTTCGGAAATCTTCGACAGCATGAGAATAGTGATGAGGAGGTGAAAAACGGTGAGATGGGGGGAATAGCGTCATCCCAAAGAACAATGGCCAGCTGTTTATATCAGAACCGAGGAATCTCGTCCTGCCACCATACCCAGGCACAGACAGGGAGCCACAAGAAGCGCATTAGCAGCTGTAGTGTTAAGCTACAGTGGCTCTGTGGCCTCATCTTAGATCTATGCATTAAGAAAAACAACAATCTCATCGTCTTCTACAGCTGGCCTGCCACGCAGTGGCTAGTTGAGAGGCAGTTTTCTATCGCATCAACACATTCATGGTGCGCATAGGAGACAATCATCATTTCCCCGTCTAAGAGGTATACCGCCGAGGCACGTTCCCATCATACGTCTCCCAAATCCGAGATGTACCCCTTCAATGGAATACTCGCGCAGCGACGCACCTCCCACGAACCATTTTGCAGGCGGACTGCCGAGCGGATTACGATTCCCCTGTACGTGTTTTACAGAGCGAGAGATGGTCAGACTACTCTCTCGCCCCAAACCAACTCCTTCCTTCGGGACGCCGCCATGGTAGACAGGCCACTCCCTAAAACGGTCGCTATGGGTTTGACAAAGCTTGCCGCGTCAGCCCCCTCGATCAGCCCAAGGGGGCTGACGAGGACTCTAAGGAAGGAAGATGAGTCGGAAGAAGAAATCTCTGGCTGACGAAGATGAGGTAGTAAGAACACCACCATGCTAAAGAACAATGACCAATCGTTCTACTTTAACCGGGGAATCCATCCCTGACACCAAAGCGAGGACACAGAAAGCTAGAATAAGCACAATAGATTGGAGAGAAGTTCCCGGTACATATTTTTTACCGAACTCGAGGTTCTCCAGATCTCTCATCGTTCAATCTCCCCACCTCATAACGAAAACATCCCTGAATCGCAGTGACTCCCTTCGAGAGAATCAAATGGCTCAATGGGGGTAATAGCCGCTGAAGGCAATGGTGCTGCTGTCTTTGAGAGGGCATTTGCTTTGAGTCGTTGCTTCTTTGGCTCCTTTGCAAGAACGTGCCGGTACACTCGTTAAGCGGAAGACCTCGACTTCTCGTTCATCCCCGTAGTGATTATTACAATATCACGTTTTTACACCCAACCTGGTGTTACTCTGTTCTGAGCATCGTGATCTAGGACACTCTTCTCCCCTTTCCCGAAATTCCCCCCTTTTCCACACGTGACCCACCCCCCTCCCCCCTTTTTCTCTCCCCCTCTCCCGTGACCACCATACAACACCCCTCCAAACACCCACCAAGGAAACCCGAATCAAACACCCATCAAGGAAACCCGAACCCCCCCCTCCCCCACGCCACCTCCAACCCCTCACCCCGGCCACGCCGAAAGAACCAGCAACTATCCGAGACCTACATACAGCAGAAAGAAGAGTAAGACACCCCCCGGCCCCTCCTAATCCTCATCCCATGATCTCATCCCCCAAAAGTCAACCTGCATGCACACATGCAGCAGCAGGACCTTACCAACCCACGCGTGTAGGACGGGGGTACCGCTGTAATGGGATGGGAGTGCATGCAGGATCTTACAAATCCTTCTCTCTGCCCTGGGTAGTTCACGGTGGGGGTGGGAAGTAAGGGATGGGGAGGGGGTTGGTATCACACCCCATATTTATTGAGTAGGGTAAATGCAAGAAATAGCAGCAAATGCAGGAGATGTTGGAAGTGATACTAACCACAGCCGGGACGCCCAGAACGTGTCGTCCCGCAGAAGAGACAGAGGAATGCATGCACGCCCCGAACGAGGGAGTACCGCCGTGATGTCCTTGTGATTATCCCCCACGGGGACACAAGCGCGAAACAAGACCGCCGCAACAAGGTGGAACTGCATGGGAAAATGAATCTCGGCCTTGGATGCTGGAATGGGCGTTGATGGACGTAAGGGGGAGGGGTATTGATGATGACGCATCTCTCTAGAAGAAAGATGTGATACCAAGCTCAGGACGCATAGGACCTGTCGATCCCCCAACAATTCTAGATCTGAAAACGGGGAGATAGATGCGATACCCCCACTGTGACCAGAACGCCCAGAACATGTCGTCCCGCAGGAGAAAAGAGTATGGACTTGTGAAATGTGATATTCCATTCTCCGGATGACACCGAGAATCGTGTTGTGGCAACAAATCTAGGATGCACAAACCAACAGCTGCGAGTAATGTCCGATCAAACGCCCTAGAAACCCAGAACGAGACACCGAAGTTGCGATGCAGCATCACAGAACACCGCACAGCATCTCTATCCCCGCCACAGCAGCGAGCTTTCGCGGCGCAAGGGGCAAAAAACTCCCGCCTCGATCTCGCCGCTGACAAATGTAAAAAAAACTCTCTCTCTCTCTCCAAAAAAAAAATAACAAAAAGAGAAAGCCGCGCACCGGATCTCCCAAACAGGCACTCCCACCAAGGGGCGCGACGATCCCGACAAACGAAAAGTGACACCGAGAGCGGAACACCCAGAACGTGTCGTCCGACGGGTAGCGACAGGAGAAAAACGCGCGAGATATGATGGTCTGTGGTTTTGTCCTCCCCTCGGTGTGGATACCCGCCGTAATGGGAGGGCGGTGCAGAGGAATGGCCGGGACGCCGTAATGGGCGTTGTGGGATGTAAGGGGGTAAGTCGATATTGTGAATGGAGGTGGTACGAAGGGCAAAAACGTGTTTTTCTTGCAGAAAGAGGGATACTAAGGAAAGCAATACCGCCAGGATGGGACAGCAGCTCAGGATAAACTACCCGGTGTGGTCGTATCCAATATTGGGACGCCTCAACGGCCGTGGGAAGCAAGGTAGGAAGGAACACGACGATCGTGACAAACGCGGAGTGGCACCGAGACCCACGACGTCCAGGACGTATATTCCTGCAGCAAAAAAGGAGTACAGGAAAGCAGCATACTTCGAACGGGGAAATACCGCCGCAACGTCGCATTCCTAACTACGACGGAGCTTGAACCGACCACCGCTGTGATGTGACGCGGCGCCCCCTGGCCGCCTCAACGGCCGCCCAGTAAAGCAAGGGACAGATATTGGGTCGTCGATCCCCGATGACCTTCAAAGCGGTACCCAGCTCCGGAGCTCCCAGAGTGCATGAATCCCACGGCTAGGGACAGGAGAAAACGAACTCGAGATGGCGTAGACAGCGCGGTCTCCCCTTCTCGGCAATACCACCGTAACGGTCCCCACGCGTTCCAGCCACCGGGGCGCCGTCATGGGCGTTAGAGAAGCAAGGGGGTCTCGATAAATGCAGAAAGAAACAGATGTGATAGTGATACCGAGCCCGGGAGCTCCCACAAAATATCATTCCGCGGGTACGGACAGAGGAAAACAAGAGATGAGATGGCGCGCGGAGTCCCCTTCGAGGCAATACCGCCGTAATGCGCAATGGGATCCTACATGACTAAAGGGGAATTTCGCTTACTCTGCTGCTGTGTTGTGATAGCTTACCGGATCTCGGGACGCCGTAATGAGGACGCCACTTGAAGCAAGGGGGAGGCGTTGGGGCGACGATCGCGACGGATGTGGAAATAAAGAGTGTGATGGATGGTGATATTGATACCTCATCCTCACGCCCAGCTGTAACGGGCCCTAACTACAACAGAAATATTGCTTGCTGTATTCTTACCACATCCCCGGACGCCGTTAACGCAACGTCACATAAAGCAAGGGCCCCGACGATCGCGGTCGAATAGGGAAGAAACCGGTGTGATAGTGGTAGTGATACGCTTACCGAGCGTTGCGAACGCCCAGAACGTGTGTGAAGTCCCGAGATAGGGGAAACAGGGACGCATAGGCACGTTCTAAATGGGGGGTACTGCCGTGATGGGAGATGGTGAGGTGGAAATTGGTGGTTTGGGGACTTTACCGGTCACCGGGATGAGGGATGTAAGGGGGATGTGTTGGGGTATTGGGTGCTACTGAGCTTGAGCTCTAGGATGTTGTGATGGATATTGGGGAAGTAAGGGGGCAGGCGTGACAAATGCAGAATTCCAATAAGAGAGAAAACGTGATTATGATTGAGCTCTGGGTACTGTGATGGATATTGGGGAAGTAAGGGGGCAAGCTTGACAAATGCAGAATTCCAACGAGAAAGGATACGTGATCAGGACCGAGCTCCCCAACGCCCAGAAACGTATTCACCCCTCTAACTACCCACCGAAATCTCCCCAAAAAAGAGAGATGTGATACCTACCATCCGCAGCAGGGACGCCCAACAACGTGTCCTCCCGCAGCAGCAGAACATATAGGCTTTTTGCGAGATGTGACAGAACAGACAGTCCCAGCAGCGCACCCCCGAAAACGGCCGACACAGAAAAACGTGTCCTGCCGCCGCGAAAATAGGAAATGTGTAATGTGAAATGTGATAGATGGGGTACACACCCCGAATACAAGCATGACAAAAACGTGTCTTCACCATCAGGAATGTGATATGTGATAGCCCACATCCCCAAAACAGCCTCGCGAAAAACGTGTCCACCCGAGCCTGGGAATGTGATATGTGACCCCGAAAACGTGCTCACCACATCGCTTGCCTCCAGAAACAAAATAATATGTGGCCAACGTCCCCCCCCCGGCCCTAGCCTCCCTACGCACGCCGCACCAGACCCCCCGACCCCGAAAACGTGGAGACGGTTTGGGGGCGGCACAGCGAGACTTGACTGGGAATGAAGCGAGATGAGTGTGAGATGTGAAATGTGAAATGTGATATGTGATAGCTCCCACGCGCACCACCCACCGTCGTACCTCGTATATAGATCCGAGCAGCTCCCTCGCGAGACACGCACGGGTCGTGCGTGTCTCGGATACCCTCTCTCCCACGACTACGGGACCGGGTGACCTGGGCCATGCGCTCAAGGCGCCCAGCCGTGACAGGTGAGACTTTCAACTTACCGTACTGTACTGTACCGGCGGAACCGACCCATGGATGGGGATTTTAGCATACCCGCGCGCAGCGCCGTTGCGAGTCTCATCACATCACATCACACCGGTCATCACAACTCATCACATCCCCCCTTCCCGTCCTCCGGGTCGGGTTCGTAGCACCATAAGCTCCCAGTCCCGACCGAGGACCCCGAGACCCAGAGCTCGACGCCACACCAAGCCGGGTCGTCGGCGATTTCGATCTTGGGACCGTCAGCGCGCCATCTGTGCTGTGATAGGATCCCCATCCTGCGCTGTGCGACGGGACGTGGTGGGGTGGTGGGAGTAACCTGGGACGTGCGGTGGTGTTTGTGCGACGCACAGCTGCTGGGGATTGAATGGAGCAGGCTGGCCATGGTGGGCTGGAATAGGGGCGGTGCGCTGTGCGACGCTGTGGGCGTGGAGATAGCCGTGCTGGGGGGGCTGAAGGAGGCGTTTCTGTGCTACGCGCCCGCTGGATCGTCGATCAGCTTCAGGTGCTGCGTGTGGCTCGATGCGGATATTGAGGGGGGTAGTTATTTGGTGAGGGTGGCATTGGCCATGGCCGTTTGTCTCGGGAGGGAAGGGGGATCGGCGGGGGCGAGTTACACAGTCAGACTTTGTGTGTTAGTCGGTCGGTCGGGCTGCTGTTGTGTGCCGTGCGTGCATGAGGTGAGGGCGGCAGGGAGAATTGATTTCTTTCTTTCTTTCTTTCTTTCTGCAGTGGGAATGGGATTGCGCGCGGTAGATGCCGTGGTGGTGATGTGGGATGGGGGATATTGATTGCGACGACGACGGCATGAACTGTGGGGAGGATGTCACTCTGCTCGAACTGCCGGATCCCACCATAGGAGAGTAGGAGCTGCTGTCCCGTCCCCATCCCACCCCTCTGCACATCAATCAATACTTGGTGTCCTGTCAGTATAGCGCGTGGCTATAGTAGTAGTGGCGTACCAAAAGCAACTCTCCCATCTCCCACCCCTCATCTCACAGCTATCCCCGTGATCACCTCAGTCGCAAAGTGGTGATCACCTTCATCTTCACTTTCTCATCTCACCCCCCTCACCCTTCAGCCACCAACCCAGCGCGACGGCCGAGTTTACCGGGCGCATACCTGTCATGCAGCTCGCCCATCGCAGATGGCGGCCAGGTGGTGTAATCAGAGCCATGTCATGCATCCCCGCCTCTCTAGTAGCTCCCCCAGCTCATCTACCGTGCGCAAAATGGCAAGGCGTGCGACGAACGGCCAGCGACGATCAGTCGCAAGCATTATCAATCCACTTCATCAAAATTGAACAGCTCATACAGTATTTTCCAACATTACCCCACTTACTTACTTCTCCTCGTTGGAACTAGCCAGCTCTTACATACGAGTAGTACAGAAATTGCAGTTCCCCACAATACTGCTGTGCGAGTTTGATGAGAAATCTTCGTTCCCCACAATCCTCCACGCCCGTTTCAGATACCGCGGTGACAGTTTATAATTACTTCTCCACAGTTCCCCAGGTCGAGTAGTGTGATAGCCCGGCTGGAGTTGCTGTTGTTCCTCCACAGTTACAATGCGCGCTACCAACGCTATCAACGCTATCAACGCTACTAACACTACTAAACGCTACTAACACAAACTACAATCACACTACAAACGACACTACTAACACATAGAAACACTAACCCGCAGCAATTACCAAACATAACCAAACTTCCCCCTCTCTCCCCCACAATCCTCGCCCACCCCGAAGACCACGCATCATCTCCCCCCTTCCCATCCCTCCCCCTGATCATCCCCCATCCCAATGCCCAACCACCACCAACCGCACCGTGCACCAATATCCCCATACCCCGCCCGCGCCTTCACTCCCATCAACCCCCCCGGCCGCCATGAAGCTAAACAAAGCTACACCCCTAGCTCCCAACATCCCCTCCCCTCACTCCCCACCCCTCTTAGCAGAGCCACGCCGCTCTCAGACACCCTCAGCACTCGGCCAAGACACCCTCTCGAAGCGGAGGAAATACGCGAGCCATGCGAGCGTGTGGTGAGTAAAGTAATGAATTGAGTGTTCCAGGCTATTTACGGATAATCACCTGGTCTGTACCGATGTTGCCGCTGTGCCGTTGCGGGAGGGGAGGGGAGGGATGGAAGGATGAGATAGATGTCTCGCCCGCCTGTAAACGAGGGGATAGGTACTTTTCCTCTGTCTTACTCTATACGTACTGTAGTTATATTGCGTCAGTGGGGTACTGTATACGACATGCCGCTGCTGCCGCTGCCATTCCCTACCGTTGCGGGAGGGAGGGAGAGCGCGTGGGAGGAGGATGGGGATTTCTTGCTTATACGGGAGCGAGAGGGAGGAGGATGAGATGTCTCGTTTATGTACGGAAGTATATGGATAGATAGATATGGATATGATAGATACCTTGCCTTTTGTCTTAGTTGAGTTTCGCGCTCACCGGCACGGAGGAACGCGTGGCCGATTCTGCGCAACGAGTTGCATCCTGTGCGCTCGTTGCACGAAACCAGACTGGCCATGGGTTTCTCCGAGCTGGCGCAACGAGCCGCTATGTGTGCTCGTTGCACCAGCCGGCCGGATTAACGTACGACCGGATTTGCGCAATGAGTCGCTCGCTATGCGCTCATTGCGCAAAACCGGCCATGGGTTAATCTAAGCCGGTTTCGCGCACTTCATTCCAGTGCGTGGAAGAAGTGCACGAGACCGGCGACGAGATTATCCGAGCTGGCACAACGAGTTGCTTTATGTGAACTCGTTGCGCCAGCCGGATTAATGTGCCACCGGATTTGCGCAACGAGTCGCTTTTACTGCGCTCGTTGCGCAAAATCGGCTGCTGGTTAATCCAGCCGGCACTCCGAGCACACGGAGCGACTCGTGGCGCCAGCCGGATTAATATCCGACCGATTTCGCGTAACGAGTCGCTTCATGGGCGCTCGTTCCGCGAAACCGGCCGTGAGTTAATCCGAGCCGGCACAACAGGGTCGGTAGTTGTGCCAGCTCGGATTAACTCCCAGCCGGTTTGCGCACATCTGTCGAAAGGATGTGCGCTAAAAGCGCGAAACCGGCCGTGACATAATCCGAGCCGGCTAGCGCAACGAGTCACTCTAGGTGCTCGTTGCGCTAGCCAGCTCGGATTAACATCCGGCCGATTTTGCGCACATCCGTCGTTAGATGTGCGCAAGATGCGCAGTCTTGGCGCGTAGGGGAGGAGAGGAGAAGAGAAGGAGGAGAGGGAGGAGAGGGACGGGGAGGGGAGAATAGGAGAGCGGAGGGGAGGAGAACGGAGTAGAGCACGTGTTCCGCGTGTCATGAGCGGCACGGCCGCCAACACACCGAAAGTGCGCAAAGTCGCACACCGAGCGACAGATTTGCGCACTTTCGGCGTGAGGCGGTGCACAGTGCACGTGCACCGCCGCCACAGCCTCCAACCAGCCTTATTAGCTGCTAGTCAGAGGCTGAAAGGGCAGGTGGGATGGGGAAGAGGCGGCAATGGCTGTCACCGCGCCGTGAGCAGCAAGGCGGCAGCTCACGGCGGCCGACACACCGAAAGTGCGCAAAGACGACGCTTAGCGTGCGCTTTTGCGCACTTTTAGAGGTGTGGCGGTGCAAGGTGTGGCGCTTAGTCACGCCTTGCACTACTACACCACAGCCTTCCACTGCCAGCCTTGCTGATCGGTGTAAGGCTGCAGGAAGGATTTAAGAGGCTGAGAGGGGAAGGGAGGGGAGGCTGGCCGCCTCACGGCGGCCGACAGCACCGAAAGTGCGCAAAGCCGTCGCCTAGTGCGAGGTTTTGCGCACTTTCACAGGTGTGGCGGTGCAAGGTGTGACTAAGCGCCACACCTTGCACTACTACACCACAGCCTTCCTATCAGCCTTACACCGGTCAGCAAGGCTGGCGGTGGAAGGTTGGGGGAGGGAAGGGGGTAAGGCTGGCCGCCTCACGGCAGCCGACAGCGCCGAGAGTGCGCACAAGCGTCGCATACCATGCGCTTGTGCGCGTTTTCGCAACTGTGGTGGTGCACGCTAGCACCACCACAGTCAGCCTTAGGCTTTCCAGGGCACAAACGGGAGGAGAGAAAGGGGGAAGAGGCTGAGGTGGGATAGGCGCAAGGCTGGCTGCTCATAGTAACAGCCGGTAGCCGGCAGCACTGAAAGTGCGCACAAGCGTCACTCGGTGTGCGCTTCTGCGCACTTTCGGCGTGTGGCGGTGCGCTTGTGGCGGCACTGCCACAGCCTTAGACCACAGCCTTGCTTATGGGTCTTAAGGCTTTGAGGTATGGGAACGGCAGAGGAGGAGAGGCTATGAGGAGAGGTTACGAGGTAAGACGGCACACAAGGCTGGCCTCACGCCGCCGACTACACCGAGAACGTGCAGATGTGAGGTTTGTATGCGCTTCTTGCGCGGATTCATGGGTGTGGCGGTGCAATCACGTGCACCAACACCTGCCACACCTCTACACCCGCCGATCTCTCAAGCTGAGGCAGTCCAGACCAGCTTACTATCCTCTCCCACTCTATCCACGACAAGATGGAATGCAGCCAGGTATCACACAAAGACAGGTTTTTTATTTTCTAGGAGGGGTGGGAGGGAGTACAGCATGATCTCAACTGAGCTTATTGTGTGATAGATTAAATGTGCTCATCATCGCCATTATTATCTTTCGTGGGGGGTTGGTGCATATATATTAATTTGCTCATATTTTTTTAATATATTAAAAATCGAGTCTAGATTTTAATATCTTGCGAGACTATTATTTCTTGATATTAGATGGAGATGGCGATATGGCGCGTGCATGCATACACAGATAGGATACATAGATTGTTAGTTGATGGATAGATTGATTTGACGCACTTCCGACATTCCGCCATACCCGTCCACCAGTTCGTCAGTAGTAACCCACCACCACCCACCTCTCCTCCGTCGCTGCCGCCGATATCGATACTACATGTGTCTCATGATCCCCTCACCCACCACCGTCGCCTCCCCTTACATATCGTCCACCCACCCGCTCCTCCCACACCCTCACAGGGACAAACACGCCAACGCCATACCCATCGCCAACCCCAACCGAGCTACATACAGTCCCTAGGGAGGAGGAGGACCCTCACAACAATTAATACCCTCATCGCCACCCAATACTTACACACCCCATCACCGATTCCGGACCCTCCCTCATCCCAACAAACACATTTTTTTTTTCCTTGCTTCCCTTCCTCACCCAAAGAAAAATTCGTCATTTTTCGCCACCGTCAGTCAAGTCCCGTATCCTCCGTCCCGTGCCGCCGTCCATCTCGCCACTGCACGGGACACGGGGAGGGTCGGGGAGGGTCGATCACGGACGGGACTTGCCTTGCCGCTGTGGTGTACCCTTTGTTACTGTACGTATATTTGCTGTAGCCCGTACCGTACCGTGCCGTGCTGGTGAGATGGGGTGTACTGTACTGTACCATAGAGGATAGGAGGGTTAGAAGGGTTAGGAGGGTTAGGAGTGGAAATGTACATATCCCTCACTCCCGCGTCCGCATCGCATCGCATCGCCGACTCCTGTATGTATGTACGTACGTACACATCCCTCCCTCCCTCCCTCTCGTTCGCATTCGCATCGCCTCATCGCCTCAGCCCACAAAACTCCCACAAACTCCCCTGCCTCTCATATCCGTACATACGTACTTCGCATTCCAACGAGCGTATATCGTATAACCACCCCCCGTGAGTGGCCACCACATCAACACAAACCCCCAGCTTCCCAAAACAGGACAAGTCCGATCGGACAACCAGGGCCACCACACACCACAGACACAGCCAGGACCAGGACAGGGCATAAGAACAGGACAGGGCAGGGGGATGACGCGCATGTGAGAGGATGCGGTGTTAGCGCTGTAGTATACATATACCCTGGCCTGTGGTGTTTGGTAGATGGTCTGGGATGATGGATGGGATGGGTTGGATGGGTTGCTGCATACAGTATTACTTTACTTGCTTTGTTGGAACCTGGCTGGCTGGCTGGCTGGATCGGATGGCTGGCTGGCTGGTTGGGTGGTGGACGATGATGCGCGTAAGTTGGCTGCGCTCGAGGAGACACGCACCCTCACTGGCTGCGATCGTATAGATGGTGTCAATCCCACGCCATCGCACCCAGCAACAAGGCTCAGAGATGCTGCGCGTTGACGGAAGGCTTTCAGTCCGCTCCCCTATTCGTCCACTTCGCCCATCTATCATCATCATCATCATCATCTACAGTACAGTGCAGTTCATCAGACTCGATCCAATCCCACCCCATTCATCTAATACCCCCATCCCTAATCCCCAATCAGGATAACTACAACACACCCATGATCGTGAGAATCGCAACACCATCCATCGTCACCAGCAATGATACCAAGACTCCCATCCCACCCCATCCCATCCCATACAGTATAGTAAATTTGTGCATAGCTCGCCACCAATGACGCCAACACCAACACCACTCCCACTCCCAGTCAGCCAGTCCAACCCAACGAACGCGCGCCAGTGAGGCACTCACTCACTCGCTCCGGGAACGAAGAGAGGGATGGAATGGAAAGGCTTCGGTGCAGATTGCAGCCGACGATGATGATGCAGGTGAGACATGTGTCTGTATGGCGTTCCTCCTGCGCCTGCCCATGCCTGCTGCGTCTGGGATTGGGGAGGGAGGCGTCAGCGTGGTTGGTGGAGGGCTGACTGGCTGAGTGGCTTGTTGTGTCTGGGCTGCCTGTGTCTGGGCTGAGTGAGTGTGGGAGAGCAGGAGTGAGAGTGGGAGTGAGGCAGGGAGTGTTAGAAGTGTGAGGGTGAGAAGTGTGAGGGTGAGAAGTGTGAGGGTGATAAGTGTGAGGGTGAGAAGTGTGAGGGTGAGAAGTGTGAGGGTTAGAACTGTGAGAACTGTCTTTCCGCATCCGGCTGTCTCGCTCTTCTGTCTCGTCTCTCTTGGGGGGGTTCGGTGGTGCCGCGACAGCCTCGTGCGATGCAGGCGAGGGGTTTTCCCCCCCTCCCCCCCTCCCTCACTCACTCGAGAGGGAGGTTTGTCGAGGGTGCAGAACAGAGTCGAGAAGCGAGAGAGAAACAATCCGAGTCTGTCCATTCCATCCATATCCATATCCATGCACGTATACTCATCTCGCTCGTTCTCCCATCTTGAGAACTCCCCCGATCAGCGCCGCACGTCCCCTCGTCTCAAAGAGAAACTCAAATCAACCCTCCCATCCCTTCCTAAACCGTGCTGGCCTCGATGCTCTCTAGATTATCGCAGATTGATAGTGGAGATATGGTGTATAGAGTGTGTATAGTAGACGAACGAACGATAGAATGAGGAAAATCGAGAAACCCACAACCACACACCCTGATCGCCCGCTTGACAGCAAGCATCTCCGATCTCCCATCCCCCCACTCTCGATGTGCTACGAGCGACATGACTGGGTAGAGGAGGTGGTAGGGGGAGGGTTAACCCCCACTTTTTGTACGTACTTACCTCGAAATAGCTGTTTACTATCGCACTATCGCATTTATACGTAGTAGGGGTGGATAGACAGACAAAGGTTAGAGTGAGAGAGGGAGGGAGTAGAGAGAATCGGTCCTGCGTCCTTCCTAGCGCCGGGCGTATTGAGTACGTACCTTTATATTACCATCACCACCTGGGACTAGGACTGGGGTGTTTGTGTGGTGGGTGTGTGGTGGGTATGTGGTGTGCGATGTAGAAAACAAACCCGATACCCATGAACGAACGAACGAGGAGCGAGGGATGGCGTCGGCGATGGCGAACACCCCTACCCTTCTTCCAGCTACGCGCAATTTATAGCTAACAGTTATGTACTTTCCCACACTGGGTTAGATGGAAGCGCTATACAACCCCCCTATCGATTACGGCGCTGGCATCACTTGTCGAGGCGTGCTTGGCGATGGCAGGCCTGTGTGTGCACTGACCACTTGGGGGGATGTGCGGCGAGGGAATGGTGGGAGTGCTGGGATGGCAGGGGGAGGGAGATGGACTGGAGGAGTATCCGCGCATACCGCGCGTAGCAGGGGTGGTGGTGGGTGAGACTTTTGTGAGGGCTGAGATTTTATATTGATATTAACCATGATGAGGGAGGGATGGATGAGGTGAAGTGCGTGGGGGGCAGAGATGATGATTGATGAGGTGAGCATGATATGGATATGGATATGGATATGGATATGGATTGGGATGGGGTGGGGGTGCTGATTGCGTTTGAGGGTGGGAGGTGTTGTCTTAGCTGTGTTGTGCTGTGGGTGTTTGTGTGGGAAAGTGAGTGTGCAGATGGGTGGTGGGAGAGGGGAGATGTGAGAGGGGAGAAGGGGTGGAAGAAGAGGATGGAGTAACACAACACAACACCATCAATCTATGGCTCGCAGGTACGCACCATATTAATTGATTTGATCGCACACAGCACGCACGTCCATCTATTCATCTGTATTGAACAAACCCAAGCGGGCTCTCTCCGTGCATTTCCCGTACGCACAAAGGGACAGGACCGTTGATTGCTTGCTCCCTTCCCCACTACCGCATACAGCGGCGCACAGAAGCACAGAAAAAGAGAAGGAAAGAGGGATTGGCGCCCCCCCCGCCACGACACCTCACACCACAGCACACTCACCATCCATGCCCGTCCATGCCCCCACTCCCGCTGTCTGTCTGTCTCTGTCTGCCTCTCCCCCTAGTCTAGTCCATCCACAGGCACCTGCTGCACCAAAAACGCACTTATCCCCATCCATCCCTCCCCCCTCCCCCCTCCCCCGTCCACCCGTCCAGGCGCTTGCCGTGATTGGGGATGTGGAGACCCTGGAACAGAAGGGGTGGGGTATGAAATCGGTGAGTTGGCCAATCACGGTGTGTATCTGGGGAGTAGGAGGGAGAGAAGAGCCAATGAGAGACAGCGATGTGGCACACCCCCTCTCGCTCTCGCTACTCGTGAGTCGACTCGCTTACATCGCGTTCGTGGGTGTGTGTGTGTGGTGCGGGTGAGACACGTTTGGGGGCGTAGGGGATCGCAATGTGTGTGTGTGTGTACCCTGCAGCTGAGCAGTTTCGCTAGTGGGTCAGGTTTCGATGGATTCGGTGTAGTGCAGGTATTAGTGCGCAGGGATGAGTAGAGGAGGGAGAGGGGGAGGAGATGCTGGGGGTGGAGTAGAGGACTATCTCTAGTTAGCCAAGCATGTCGACACGGCTGCGGGGACGGGGGTGCCCTTGTGGAGGAAGGGGGAGGGGAGGGGGGGTACGGGGATACTTATGAGTGGATTCACCACTCACACACACACATTTGATGGTGCACCTGCCTGTACCACCCACCCACACCCCTCCCACCACTTACACCCACGAAAGGCAGAAAAAAGTTAGGTATTTTGGGATGTTCCGCGCCTGCCTGGCCCTGTTTTTCTTGTACCTGGCTGGCTGCGTTGTGGTTGCGCGTTCTTTCTTTGTGTGTGGTGGTGTATGGGTGAGACAACCTTGCGCGCTTTTTGCTATTCCCTGCTGGATGGCTTGGTCATACCCTTGCTCGTGTGACCCTTGTTTGAATCTTGAGCGTACGAGGGGTGGTGGGTAGGGTAGTACAGAGTACAGACAACCTCGTTTTAGTTTCTCTTTCTTCGCTTTTCTCTCTCCGTCTGTATGCCCCTCCCCCGTGCCGCTTGGGATACCTGTACTACCTCGCGCACACGCCCTGTCTCCATCGCCAAGACTGTCTCTTTTGTCCTTTTGCTCCTGTCCATTTCTGCACTAACCGATGCTAGTGCATGCCTAGTTACATACTAGTCTAGTCAACAGGAGAAACCCCACATTAAATCTACAAAGGTACCCATCTTTCTGCACCATCCTCCACCATCTTCCCATCCTTCCCATATTCCCTTTCTTCCCTCCCCCTGCCGCACCACCCCTTCCCTTCCCCTCCCCTCCCTCCCTTTTCCACATCCGCTAATCTTGTCTAGGAAGGGACTAGCAGGGGGAGTAACATCGTTCAGTTGTTCTCCACTCTCATCTCTGTCTCCACCCTGTCACCACCCTGTTCTCCACCTCCTGCAAGCTGCACCTGCAAGCTGCACCTGCTACCCTCATCCACGACGCTCATCCCCACCCTTCCCATCCACGCTTGTCTACGAATATCCACGCTTGTCCATGCCTGTTCACGCTTGTCCATACTAGGCCCACCTTCAGCCCATCACCCCCAAAGTACCCAAAAGCACGCCAAAGACCATCCATCCACACCCCCCATCCACCACCATCCCACCCCCTCACTATCTCCACCCCCTCCCACCTTCAACTCTACTCACTCCTCCATACCTCCATACCTAACTCAACTGTCCAGCTCTTTTGTATATCTTCTCCCTCGTCCCCACCCCGTGAAACCCACCAACATTCCTACTCCAGCTCCAAATTCGCCTCCCCCCCACTCTCAGTCATCCATCACTCACGCCATCCTCACAAAGAAATATATTCTCAACATCTTTTTCCATCTCTGTCGCCTTGCTCTTTAATATCCTTCTCTCTCTTTCTTCAAACACACAAGACGAACATCGAACACACATCGCATCAATCTATCTCTCTACTGCCTGCTTGCTGCCAATACCGCCGCTATTCCTGCAACTGTACCTGCACCTGCTTCGCCGAAGGGAATGATACCATCTGCACCTCACCTGTCGTCAATCTTCCTCACCAGCCTTGCCTGTTCGCCATAGCACGCACACAAGTTGTCTCATCACCATCACATCAACCTCACCATCGGTCACACCAAACATACTTAATCAACCCTCTCACCCACCTCACCTCACCTCATCCACAACTACCTACACCACACACAACAACAACCACCCCCAACCAACACAATGGCCCAAGAAATCGACTGGTCCCCCTCCTACTGCCTCGCCTGCGACCGCCAAACCGACACCTCAGCCTACTGCTCCGAATCCTGCCGCCTCGCCGAATACGAGTCCAGCGCCTCCCCCTCCTCCTCTCCCTCCTGGCCCTCGCACTCGCACTCGCACACCCCCTTCCAGCTCCCCTCCGCCTACGACTTCTCGCAGAAGACGTCCTCCTCCTCTGTCCGCCCCGCCGTGCACGCACGCGCACACTCCCAGCCTCAACCCCGCCAACAGCAGGCTACCTACTCTGTGCCGCGCCTCCAGACGAGGCCGGTGCTGACGCCGAGTTCGAGCCAGAGCTCGCTGTTCTCGATGCAGAGTGGTGCCAGTGTGGGGGAGGCGGTGTCGGAGGAGGCGAGGAGGGAGTTGAGGGGGTATGCGAGCGCGTTTGATCAGAGTCGGTATCAGAGGAGGCAGAGCGCTTCGTAGAGGGGCGTTGAGTTGAGGGTTGGGGCTTCGGCTTTGGCTTTCGATAGCATTATACTCTACTCTACTCTGCGATTCGGGCGATCTAGCTTCTACTTCACTCACCACTTTCACCACTACGAATTCTTATATCTTTAACTCTACGACTTTATCATCTACGAACTCACGAATCGGCGCATCTCCACACATACCCATACACACACACCCCCCGCCAATCCATCATCGGATTGGATCGGGGGACTCGCATTTTTCCACTTCTGAACTATCTTGTCTTACACATTATCATTTTATACATCCGCATCATCTTGGAGGTTTCCATCTTATCTATCCTGGCATCTGTTCGTTATAGACGCCTACTCGAGTCGCACTGGATAGACAGACTACAGGGAAACCGGAACCGGGACTGGGGAATTCGGAACAACGGCGTTATAGCATCGGGCTTTTTTTAACTCACCACTTTTTTTTTACACCGTCGTCATCATTCATCGAAGAAGAAGAAGAGAGAAAGATCGAAGAAAGATTACTTGTACCTGCATACCCCGGCGCCTATCATCATCACTCATCATCACTCATCAACTCATAAAAGCACCCCCCCATACCAACTGGGGGTGTGTTCTCGCATTGCATCATTTTCATTTTCTTTTGTTCGGGCTTCTGTTTTTCTATCTACTCAGCATTTTTTTATTTGGGCATTCATCATCATGGGGGAGGGGTTCATATCATCAGGGAGGGCATCGGGTTCGGGACGCATGAAGGGGGGGGGGGATATCATACCATTTTTTTGTATTACGCGTACGCGCCGGGATTTTTGGGGGACTGCGAGAGGGAGAGAATTGGGTTTTCAGAAGGGAACAGAGAGGAGGAGGAATGGAGGGTGAAGGCGGGGGGGGGAGGGAAAGAGGGGGTGTACGCATACCCTTACGACGACTCTGAATCAGATCAGTCAGTCAGTTGGTCGGTCAGCCGATCTTAGATAGCAGATCAGATACAGATCAGATCAGGCATCAGCGATGATAGCTGTTTTGTCAATGAATGAAGAGATTTTTTACTCTCCTCACTTTATTTGGTCTTTGTCTTTGTCTACGTGTGCGAATGTGTATTGTGATGTGCGATCCTATACTAAGATGGCAATGCAAATGATACCCCCCTCCCTGTTCCCACATACACCTGCTATCCACGCCTCCTCGCCACGTTCCCTCACCCACCCCCCGGGGTTCCCTCGCCGAATTCCCATATACTTACTGCGCCCTGGGACAGACGCCTAGCTCGGGTTTCGAGAATTTGTCAACCACCTCGCCCCTTGCATCCCCATTTACTACCTGTTGTGGCAAGCAGGGGTCTAGACTGCTCCGCACCGATGGGTTTATGTTCCATTCTCTTCATACTATCACCATGCAGCGTGCGGCGGTATCGTCTTGTTCTTGTTTTGGGGGAGGGGGGGGGGGTGTGGTCGGTGTGTTTATGCGTGGTCGGTGACACCCCCTCACTCAACAGCATATTCCCAGCATCGTCGTCATCCACAGGTCAGAGGATCACATTTCTCACAAGCTTCATATGTATATATCCCTGTTTCAGATCCTGGGAGCACGACAACGTTCTAGACGTCCCCGGTAGGGGCGTATCGACCTTCCCGTCTATCCGTTTTCAGGTTGGTTTGGTTTTCTACAATTTGTTGGGGGGGTTGATAGGTCCGATGCGTTCGCAGCTGAGTGGTGGCACATCATCTCCCCCCTCTGGATTTCTGCGTTTATCCCCCCCCTTCACTTTCCTCCCTTAACACCCATCCCACCCTCCCAGGACAGCTCCATTTCCCCACGCAGTCCCGCCCCATTGCGGTGCTCGTGTTTCGTTCTTATGTCCCCGTGCGGTGGGAGTGCGTGAGTTTCCCTTTCTAATATTTTGTTTTCAAGAAAGTGAGAGAGAGAGAGAGAGAGAGGGGTATTTTCTGCGTTTTTGCAAACGGTGGGGTGGTTAAGGCGTGCGTTTTTTTTTTACGTTTTTTGGATCTTGTGGTGGGAGACGCACACCGTTGGAGAGATATGGGGGGTTAGTCTGGGTGGATGGGGATTCTTGGAGATGGGGTTGGAGATGGCTGGTCGCCCACCATTCACTCCTCGGATCACTTCCTAAGTTTGGAGGGACGGAGGTAACTTGCTCGATTAACGCATTGATTTCCCTAGTTTTGATAGCTGGACGTATAGTATATCTACAACCACCCCTTAATCTTCTCTCCCCACTGATTTCCCCTGGTATACCCCCCTTTTCTCAACTAGCGAGCTAACCATCCCCACGCCGTACACACCAATACACAACCAGACCACAAAGCTAGATACAGCTTTGAAGCCTACTCCCCCCCCCCCATTAACGTAGAATAAACTCATCACCAACCCACCCCCACATATAACTCCACAGAAAAAAAAACTTCCTCCCAATCAACCCCCCCTCCCCCGTCCCTTTCCAACCCCTCTCCCCCGTCCCCTCCCCCTCCCTCGTCTAGCAAACCCCAACCCCACCGTCCCCCCCCTCCCAGCAGCAGCAGGGACAACCCTCCTCGCCGGAATCTCCTCATCCGCATCCCCCTCATCATCCGACGACTCCTCTGACGTCGGACTCCCAGCCTTCCCAGCCTTCTCACCCCGACTGTTCGTCTGTTGTGGCGAAAAGCGGGGGAGGCGTATCTGCATCCCCCCTCCCCTCGGCGCCGGAGTCACTGAATTCCCGGACTGCTGCCCGGCGTGAGTCTCCCCAGTCTTCGTCGCATGAACTGGAGCTGGTGCAGCTTTAATCGGAGCCGGGGTAGGGGATTGCGACGGCGATGGTGACACCGACTCCTCCTCCTCATCAAGGAACATAGCCTTAAACCCCGCACTCCCACCCCCCATAGCAGGCTTAGGCGCTCCCCCCTTCTTAACCCTCGCCCTCTCCATCTCCTCCTCCATTTCCTCCTCTGCTAGCCGCATAGCCTCCATCTTCGCATCTCGGTAGCCGGTTGAGATGACGCTACTGGCGCTGGACGCTGTTCCTGAGGCTGGCGGGGGTTGTTGCGATTCCGTGGCGTCGGAAGCGGAGGGGGTAGGGGAGCGGGAGGGGGAGGGGGGGGGAGAGGAGTGGGAGGAGAAGAAACCCCCATCATCGTTGTTGGAGTCGTTGTAGACAATCCCGCCGTTGTCGTTATCGTCGAAGCGGATGGGACTATCTGTACTCACACCCGGCGCGGGGCGGGGAGAGAGGGATGTGCTTCCGTCCATGTCTCTGCTTCTAGGTCTTGCATCCGGGCTATGCGCGACGTCTTTTGGTGTTGAGTTCGCTCGGGGTGGCGAGATGGTGATAGGCTCAGTGGTTTCCTTGGGTGTATTTTCCGCGCCTGTCTCCTTTTTGATGGGAACAGAGTTCACAGCCGTAAACGAGTTGGTGACTTCTTCGACCTCATCACTATCATCCGAAACAAACAGACTAGATCCCTTCCTCTTCTTCTCCGGCCTCGTATCTACGTCCACATTCTGCGCTTCCGGTGAGCGCGCACGTTTATTAGCTTGTCCTCCATCATCCACCCCCAAACTCGTAGACTTGCGCGGTGGTCGTCCAGGGGGTCTTTTCTGAGTGCTACTAGCCGGTTCCGCAAGAGCCGCTGGGGCTGGAGCTGGGGCTGCGGGTTTCTGAAACATCCCAGATCTCCGCATGCGTGTCCCAACCGCTGCTGTAGATGTGACACCGTTTTCAGGGGCGGGGTTTGTCGTAACAGCAACCTCAGATCTACGCGGTCTACCAGGTCCGCGCTTCTGGATTTCTGGGCTGCTGAGTGTGGGTTCGGGCGCAGGTTCAGAAACCTCAGATCTGCGCGGGTGACCGGGTTTGAATCTCTGGTTTCCTAGGCGGCTGATGAGGTGTGGTTCGAGCGGTGGAGGTTCTGAAATCTGGGATTTGGGGGGTCGACCGGGTCCACGCCTCTGGGTTTCTGGGCTGTTGGTGAGGACGGGTTCGGGTGCAGGTTCAGAAACGTCGGATCTGCGTGGTGGTCGACCGGGTCCGCGCTTGAGCGTATCTAGACTGCTGCTGAGAGACGGTGCGGGCGCTGCAGGTGCTGAAACTTGGGATTTGGGGGGACGTCCTTGTGGTTTCCGCGGCTCGACTACGATGGTATCTTCTTTCTCCGGAGGGGCGGATATCGAAACACGAGGGTTGCGCTCCATCTCCACCGGTGCAGATATCGAAGCGCGAGGGTTACGTCGTACCGCAACAATGGTGTTGATCTCCGGCTCTTCCTCTTCCTCGTCCTCATCATCTTCAAGGTAAACGACCTCCTCGCGAACATCAGAAGTGACAACCGTAGAATCAGCCCCCAGCTGATCCTTCCTCGCAAAACTCCTCCTCCCCGGCCTCGGATTATGTCTCGGCGCCTCCTCCTCACCAAACGCCTCCAGCCTCCCCAGGAATTCCTTATGATTCGGCAACAGCAACTTAACTTTACACGGCTTCCCGCCTTCGAGCTTATTCTTCGTCATGAAGAATTTCCCCTCCCTCTTGGCATCAGTAAGTTTCTGTTTCTTCTGCGCAGCTTGGAACTGTAAATGCGCCTCGTCGACGGGTCCCTTCAGGCTCTCACGCTGCCGTTTCTTGTTCGGGCGCACGAGTAAGCCGTCTTCGGAATCGGATTGCAGGCGGGGATACGCAGCGTCCTGGTGCTCGTCCTCGGCAGAGGCGTCGGGGGCGTCGAAGAGGATCTTGTCCGCGTCGTTGCGCTGCTGGTAGTACCCTATTCCCATCATGCGCTCGCGGGGAATGCCTTGTGGGTCTGGGTAGACGGAGTAGTCAGGATTTTTCATCAAGTCGGCAGGAGATACGAAAGCGGGATTCGCGTCTACATTGATGGTTGGGGGCTCGTTGGAAACGTCGGCTCCTCCAAACATCGGTGCAGTAGGCGCGCCTCCATCCCCACCAGACAGCAGTGCGGGGTCGATCGCATCGCCCACAGGTTGAATGTCCATATGCTGACTGTCCATATGCTGACCCATCTCAGAGTCTTCCTCCAGAGTCTCATCACGAGACTTCTCAGCCTGCGCTTTCTCCATCAACTTCTTCATCCTTACGGAATCCTTCGGTGCTGTATCCTCCTCCCCCTTCAACCAAGCGAGGTTCGTGCGGCTGAAATCGACCAAGCTTTCCACACTGCGCGGATCAGCGACCATGCGTGTGTCGTGGCCAAGTAATGTGCCTTTCGGCTGGTAGGGAATCTGCTTGGACGAGTTCAATCGACGGCACGCGCCGCACGAGCAGATCAACTGGCACTTCGGGCATTGCCAGTCCAACGTCTCCATAATCTTCTCTGGCTTGATGTCAAAAGCCCGCCAAAGCGTACCATAACAGTACGAGAGTGGACACGTAGTGCAGAAGGCAAGTTTCCAGTCCGCCTCCATTTTTCTGCAGATATGGCAAGTTGACCGATGCTTCTTCTCACCGAGGGACTGTCGCTTTGTTTTCCTCTTCTTTGGTCGGCCTTCGTCATCGGCTTCTGGCTCGACGTCAGAGTCGCCAGGAAGTGGATCGAGTACAAGTGGCTTCGTGATATCGCGCCACGGCCTCTTTTTGAGTTGTTCTTGACATATCTGAGCAATTGGCTTTTTGCCAGAGTGCTGCCTTTCTATCTCCAACGTTTGAGGTGAGGTGTTATCAACGTATCCATCAATGTACAAGACCATTGCACGCCATACATCGTAGCGCTTAATTAGTTCTGGCCATCGCCACTGCTCAACCCATTGCAGATTTGATAAACAGGCGCAAGATCGTCCCATGGCGTAACAATCCATACATATATCATATGTATCCTCGTCGCCATTCTCGAGCTCGCCAACACAAGTCTTGCAGGTCAAGAACCGATTGAAGATGTTGCACCGACAGTAAGAGCAGGTGACGTTGCTATCAAACTGAATAAACTCGACGTTCTTCTCCTTCGGCATTTCAGGTGAAAACATCTCGCTGACTAAAATCGTCTTGTAGAGACCGAAAAGGCGCTTGAAGTCTCGCTGTAGCTGTCTCACTCTCGGAGCAAACCTGACGGGCTCTGACTGGCAAGCGCCGAAACCAGACTCCTCTTCCTTCTCCGCCTTCTGTAGATCGGTGTAGTATCTCAACAGCGAGTAGTATACAATAGCTTTGCACTTGTATTGTTCGTCCCTGCAAACCATGCGCGCACGGGGCAAGGCTTCAGAGAGCGCCATCTCAAGCGTCTCCACCGTTGTACGGTTCCAGGCCACCTTCATCGTTCGCGTGCCCCTATTCCAGACCTGGTGGGGCGCAAGCGGCGGGATGAGAATGAAATCTCCCACCTTCTGCTCAACGATGTAGACCGGGAAAGGCGCTTTTTTCCACGCGACAATCTGGGCAAAGTGGTTCTCAACCTCGATATCATGACCGAGCATAGACAAGAAGTACTCGCTGACGACCTCCCTATCCTTCGTCTCGGTCATGAACCAAATCGAACTCCCGGGCTTCTCGCCTTTGCCCACATCAGACGTCTCGACCATGATATTCTGCCCAACCGTTGCGCACATCTCTCGGTGGGTTGGGGTATAGGTCCCTTCGTGGCCGATATAGCACATCATGTTCTCCGCGCGCATCTCCGGTGGTAGGTTGCTCATCAGGTCACCGGCTGGAGCAATTCCTTGCCCCATAACGAGGTGGTTATATTTGTCCCTTTCGTGTACAGATCCTGGGCCGCCTTTCTCTCCAACGCAGTTGTTGAGGTAGAGGAGTGTCTGGGGAATGTATTCGCGTAGTTGGTGATCCCATGCTTCCGGGCAATCGATATCCTTGAGGTAGAGGCGCTGTCGCTTGGGGTCGCGGAAATTCGTAGGCGTCCATTGCCTCGTCAGTTTTTCTAGAGAATTGAGGTAATGACCGATTGTCATTGGGATGTTGGTGTGATTTGTAATGTCTCGAACTTGCTCCTCTACTGAATGTTAGCAAGTGATATCGAAGTGAGGCGGGTATACTGACGCTTCTTCCCCAAATTATCTTGCATCCAGGTCGAGCTATACAACCATGGCGGCAGATCACTCTCCCAACCTTCCACGACCAAAGGTTTGCCGCCCTGGATAACATGCAACAGGACCAGCTTCTCGAATTCTTGTAGGCCCAGTTCCCTGATCTGGTCGGTAGAGATGCGAATCACATAGTCGAAGTTGGGCGTCTTCTCGACGAGAGCACTGAGGTCGAGATCCGGCGGTATGGGATCGAACATCGCCTGGGGGTGGAGATTGGAAGGCATCTTGGTAGGTCCCTGGCTTCGAGGCGCAACTTGGATGAGTACGATTATGATCTCCGGCCAAGCCCCCCTCACTTCAGCGCGCAAAAGTTATGGCGGAGAGCTATTCATCAGAGGTGAGGTGATGGAGGCAAAGGTAGAGCCGAAGTTTGTAGTCGATGCGACAAGATTGCGGTTGTAAAGTTGAGCTGTGGTTGCGTCGTTCGAAGGTTGTCTGTCGAGTGGGACGTGTATAAATTGATGAAACCACGTCCGGAAAGCTCGCGTTGGTTGCGCGTTGTGGCAAGACGCCAAACACTTTATAGAGACAGAGATTATTTAGAGTGTAAACTCGCGCAATGCGATTGTAATAAAATGGTTAACCACCGAGGCAAGCATCTGTCACCTCGAGGTAAGAGTCGCAATGTTTGGAGCACCCAAATCAGGCTAGCCTGAGCCTTGCCAGGGCGCTTTGGCCACAACTGGGAATCTTCAATGATGGGACGATGAATTCCAGCATCAAAACCATAAATCGCCGACACAAAAACCCTGTCACTTTGTAAGTGGATAGCTCTTTATTTAGAATGCACATTCCAGCAAGATATAATACCGTTACATTGAGTCCTTTGGCCAACTTCTAGCTCTCAATTCAAGTTTTGGAAGTCACGGGATTCCTCGGAGGAGGATGGGGAAGCTTGAGACGAGCTCTAAGAGATCTTTCAAAAGACATTGCACGTTCGTTACTTATTTTGTTGGATATGGAGGGTGTATTCGTACAGTTCATGTTATTATTTTGTGCTTTGATTGCCACCGCGGAGCTACTTAGCCACCGTTCAGCACCGTCATTTGTGTCACGTCCCATTGATAGAGCAATACTAACTCACTAATATAGGGGATAAGGGCCATGTTGGTCAAGCAGGCACTATGCGGCCTCCCAAGAGGCTACAGTAATTCCCTGCTTCGGCCAGCATACATCAGGGCTGCAAAACCCCTCTGTTCCTTAGTCACCAGGAACCATCACATCTCGCGGGCTAGACCTCCCAAGGTAGCCTCTGTCTGTACTGCACTCACTAGCCGTCGCCAGTTATCAGTATCACAGACCGCCGCCTCTCCCACAGCAGTAGCAGATGCGTCAGATCCAGATGCATTGCCGGTGACACCCTATACGCCACCAACAACCGGTCTCCTCTCTGTCCTCCCAGCATCATGGGTGCCATACGCAGAATTGGTCCGCCTAGACAAGCCGACGGGAACCTACTACCTTTACTGGCCCTGTCTATGGTCCACGCTCCTCGCTGCACCCCTCGCCATGCCCATGACCACACCACTTTCAGTCGTCGGGACCTCCCTCCTCTTCTTCAGCGGCGCCATCATCATGCGCGGTGCAGGCTGCGCAATCAACGATCTATGGGACCGGAATCTAGACCCACACGTGCGCCGCACGCGTCTCCGGCCAATAGCTCGCGGTGCTATATCTCCATTCAAAGCGCTCGTCTTCACTGGCAGCCAGCTCTTTGCAGGCCTCGCGATCCTCCTACAATTCCCAACGCAGTGCCTATGGTACGGCATTCCGAGTTTGGCGTTTGTAGCCAGCTACCCGCTCATGAAGCGCATTACATACTACCCGCAACTCGTCCTGGGGTTAACCTTTTCCTGGGGCGCCATCATGGGATTCCCTGCCCTTGGGGTTGACTTGCTGCAGAACAACGCGGCCCTGGCAGCGGCTGGCTTGCTGTACGCGTCGAATAACGCGTGGGTTGTCTTATACGATATGATCTACGCACATATGGATATCAAAGACGATGTCAAGGCTGGAATTAAAAGCATCGCCCTCGCCCACGATAAGGATACCAAGGCGATTCTCTCTGGATTGGCCGTCACTCAGATCGGACTCTTAGCTGCGGCTGGATTCGCGGCTGGGTCCGGACCGGCCTTCTTCATCGGTAGCTGTGGAGGTGCGGCTGTGACACTCGCTGTGATGATCAAGAGAGTCAATCTCAAGGATGCTAAGGATTGTTGGTGGTGGTTTGTCAATGGCTGTTTGTATACGGGCGGAGTCATCTCAGCGGGAATGGGAGCGGATTATTTGATCCGATATTATGGAAACGAAAAGCTGGAGTCAGAAAAGCCGGAGTCAGAGTAGGATACGTGTAGACTTGTCAGATAGTGTATTATTCTGTAAGATAGGTATAGATAGCATTGTAAGCTGGCAAAGAGCATAAATTGATATAAAAAAATACTTCTGTCCTGTGCCAACTCCGCTTACGCTCTTAAAATCATCGACGATATTTGAGAGTATCTTAATTCCATTTGCCGCGAATAAACTGTATGACTTGGCATATATTACACGTGAAGTTGTCTGTCAAAAGTGGTCTCCGCCGCATGCGTGGAGGCTAGCGCCAACCATCGAAGTGAGAGAGCGAGCCAATCCCTGCATCCACATGCACTATACTCTATTGTGACCACAACACCACCAGTTCACCAGTTCACCCGTGCGCTCCGGCTGCCTCTTTGTCGCAACCCTCTGGATCATCACTTTCACTCCCCGAAACCTCCTAGAACGCCTCCTGCTTCTCAGGATACAGCCGACAACATCGATAGACGCTATTGTCGCAATCATGGCTACCACTGATATAGCACCAAAGGCGACACCTCCGCAGCATGGTAAGTCCCATCCAAGCTCCCTCCAGTCAGCCTCGAGAACTGTCCAGCGCAGCAGCTCAGTAGCCCAGCTAGCTACGAATGAAGAACCAAGCTGACCAATACCCAGACCGACAAGGGCGCCGACGACCTTTCGCATCATGGATGAAGAAGCTGGCCAACTTCAAGAACACCTCGTCCTCCGACGCAGACAGCTCAAACGGAAAACGCAACGGCTACGCTCTGAAGACCCAATCCAAGAAGAAGAACAATGGCCCATACATGTCACCGCCCAATGGGCGCCACTCTCTCTCTACAATTCCGACAAGGCGTACTGCGAGCGCTTCCTCCAATGGCAACGGCGAGCCCTCATTCGGATCGTCCATCGATGACCTCCCATCCCACACAGTCGGATACAGATCAAACGCACCCACCGTATCCACCGAACGAGACGCCGCCCGCTCTCTCGCCGCTCAATCCCACGCCGCATCATCCGCCGAAGGCACAACCCCCACCATCGGCGGCCCCAGCATGAGCAGAGGCGCCGACAGCACCTTCTCCTCCCCAGCCCCATCCCTGCGCTCCCTAACCACAACCCTCACAACCGTCCACTCCACCGGCGCAGCTCTCGGAGGCCCCAACCAACCCCACCACAGCCACCACGGAAGCGCATCCCAAAGCACAAATCCCACCCACTTCACGCACCAATTCCCCACCTCCCCGCCTCCCTCCGCACTCCCCTCCCACCTCGCCCCTCCACTAGGAAGCGGCGGCCACCCTGCAACCTACAACACCGCTACAGCTAACAACCTCCTCACCGATAACGCCTCGATCCTCACCCTCGCTTCCTCCTCCAAGCGCCGCCGCCGCCGCTCCATGGACACCGACGCCTCTGTCCGCGCTCTCGCGCCCTCCTCCCTCTTCGGCGGAAGTCGCGAATCCCTCCCCCTCAGCGTGCTCAGCGCTAACATTGACGCGCCACCCAGCGCCACCACCAGCGCCGCCCTACAAGCCCGGATCGGCACCGAGCGCGCGAGCATCTACTCCGCCACCGGCGTCGCGCCCGCGCTACCCAGCGAGCGCAACAGCCTATACACCAACAAACAAAGCATTGTCGGGGACGGCGGGAGCATCAATAGCGGACGCCTTGGACATGGGAGGGCGGATAGCGTGACGGGGAGTATTGCGGGGATTGCGGGGGCGAGTAGTCCGCTTGTGAGCTCGAAGGATAGGGAGGCGGCGGCGGGGAATGGGAGGTTGAGTAGGGCGAATTCGGGGTGGGGGGAGGTGACGGATGTGGCGGCTGAGGGGGAGAAGGGGGATGTGGAGGTGGATGGGGAGAGTGAGGAGACGGAGACGGAGGCGGAGAAGAGGGAGGGGGGGAAGGCTTGAGGGGGTTTGGGTGTGGGCGGACTGGAGGGGGTGGGCTTGAGTGCTATGCATGTGTTGGCTGCGTTGGGGGTTTCAACTTCTCAAAGCATCAACGGCAAGCAGAAGCTTCAGGACACCACACCCCATCCAAGCTGTCTTGAATTCAACGGCACGAGACTAGGGACGGAGAACGGCGTTTGGCAAAGGTGATACCCCGAGATAATCATTACGAGTAAACTGAACGGACACCGGATTTTGCTTTTTTTTTAGAGCCCTTGGGATAATGAGTGGACTTGGGTTTGTTTGAGGTAGACTTTGATAGCAATACCAGGATTTTTACGATGTTGGAAGCAGGGGTTACTGGGTGATGATTGGTGTTGTGATCTACTTTGCATATCTATGTTATGACTTCCTTGAGCTGGAAGAGTATATCCATGTCATATCTGATACATCAACAGGAACTTCTGAATAGTGTGGCATAGCCCGTACCGCAGCTCACAGTTATAATGAGGCACGTACAACTTTGCCACTCAACCTCAGGAGAGATGGCATGAACAAGAATGCGAAAATATCGAAGTAGGCTGGAAAGACACACATACTACTCAACAACCAAGAGGGGTTTCTAGTACGCAGGGTGCGATTCTGTATGCAGGCTGGAAGACATAGGTTTTTGCTGTCGATACTTGCTGTTGTCGTAGAGTTGTTGTTGCCGGTTCTACTGTCACCACTGACTGCTCTGTTGCTGATACATACTTCTTGTCACCGGTTCATAGCTTCTCGCCGGTTTCCGATATGACCTTGACAAGCTTCCACTCTGGAGTAGATGTACCAGCCAGAAAAAAGATATGCGTATGGACCATTCGAGTGTGCCGGCTTTCCTATTGGGTGAAGACTTCGATGGAAGTGTGTGATGTGATGATAGTCAAAAGTGTGTGATTGTTGCTATAAATATAAATAAACACAAGACGTGAGTGATATCTAAATATAAATATTTATATACAGAGTAGATGTTCCTGTAATCCATGCATTTCTAGAAGCAACTCCCATAGTTCTTTCGTTAACCCGTCTATTTCTCCATGGCCGAATCCATCTCATAAACTCGCTGCCAAAAGTGACGTCATTGCCTGCATCGATATGTGGATGGACCCCTGTCCTGACCCCTGTCCACACCCGATGTCAGACGTCAACCAGCGTCATTTCAGGCTTGGCCAATCTATCAAGAAACTCCAGAACCTGCGAATATGCGGGATCAAGTATCACCAAGGTAAGTATACAACACAGCTCTTCTACATTCCGCGACGCGTAGATCAGGGTTCTCCATCTACGCCTTCACCGTCATATCACCATTTCCCTGTTCATCTCCAAAACCCAGTTTCCCTTCCTTCTCAAATGCATATAATCCCCTCTCCGAACCCTTCATCATCCTCCTTCTTCATATCAAACAACAAACATCAAGATCTTTACTCTACACAATAAGACCTCAACATAAAAACCAAACCTCAAACACAAACAACCAAACCTCAAACAGCAATCAAACATATCCAACAATGACACACCACACCACCACCACCACCGCCCCCCGCCGCTCCCTCTTCTCCCGCACCCCCCGCCCCGTCCGCCCCGCACGCACCTCCCGCTTCGGACGCAAACAGCGCACTACCGCTGTCCCCCGCACCCACGGCGTCGGTCTCGGGCACAGCGGCGTCGGACACAGCGTCGGCCACACCACCACCACAGGCCACCGCACCAAGGACGGGCACCGCACCGAGAAAGTGATCGTGCAACCCGCGCGCCGCTCGCGCTTCGGGTTCCGCCATCGCCCGGTCGTGGTGGAGAAGAAGAAGCCGACGATTGGGGATAAGATTAGTGGTGCTATGATGAGGTTGAAGGGGAGTTTGAGTGGGAGGAGGGGGGAGGAGGTGAGGGGGAAGAGGAGGATGGATGGGACGGAGGGGGGGGTGAGGGCGGTGAGGCATTATTAGGTGGGGTGGGGATGGGTTGTGAGAAATGAGAGATGAGATGAGAGATGAGGGGAGGATGTATATGATACCCGAGAATTTTTGCGTGGTGTACCATTATTTTGTTGATATGGATTTAATACGATTTAGAACGCTTTCTATGATTTGCTTTATGTATCGCCTTTGGCTTGAATGTGAATTATTGGTGCCCGCCTGAGACAATTACTCGACTACACGGGATCAAAGTTTGGTAAAGGGTGCTGAAGATCCGGAAGGCAACGTTGCCGACATACCTCGTGGTATGAGATGGTATGAGACAATGCTGACTTCTTGCAAATTATATTCACATCTAGTAGGATGGACTCCAACATCTGGTGAGAACCAATACTGCCATCCTGTTGTGTGTCTAGTATAACGTGACACTGCCATACAAATTAATACAGGTTTCAAGAGGTAATACACGGCATCCCCACTGCCTCGGAGATTCATCATCTGACTTCCCAGACATGAGATGTAACTCCGTCTGAAGAAATGGAACATTCTTCGGGTCGGGTGGCACAACCGACGTGGATCGACAGAAAACCCCCGGCGAATGGATTACACAACCACAAGCAAAATATCACGTTGTGTATTGCCAAAGACGTCTAGAAAGGTTTCAGCTGATCCACGTTGATTGTGTCTCTCAAGGAATGTTCCCTATTATTCAGACGGAATATCACAATACACATTATGCATCGGCGAAGAAATTTAGCACCAAAACTGACATAATTTCATTCATCTAATCCAAAAAATTACCAATCCAACTCCCCAATCCACCCATCCCATGAATCCCATCTCCCCCAAAGAAAAACGAACAATCTGATTACCCCCCCCATTCTCTATCACCACCCCTCACACACCCACCTAACAGTTGAAGTTAAGAAACACCCCCGTCAACCCCGCCCCATTAAGCGGGTTAACATACTCCGTCCACCCCACACTACTCTGCTGCGTCTGCCAATCCGCATACCCAAACACGAACGCCAACCCCCCCTCCGCAGCAGTTGGGCACGTCCTGCTGTTAATCACGGTGCTCTGCCCCGCTAACACGGTCACGGTGCCAAACAGCGCCGCGGCGGGGTGGATGTTGTTGAATGTTGGGTTTCCGGGCAGGGGCGTGGGGACGGTGTGGACGTTCAGGGTTGGGGGACCGCCGGATTGGGTGATCACCGCGCCGGTGGGGAAGGTGATGCCGAGGGAGCAGCCGAAGGCGCCGACGGGGCCGGTGAAGGCGATTAATTCATTGACTTTGTCTGGGTGGGGGGTGTTAGTTTGTTTTTTATCTAAGGGAGTTGGGGTAGAGTGAGAGTGGGGGAGGAGGAGGCGTACTAGAGCCGTTGGGGCCCTGGGAGATGGAGATAGATTTGTCCGTCTTCGCCGTGTTGGGGAAGGAAGTGTCTGGTGCACTCTGCTTCAGCTGGATCTGCGTGGATGGCAGGATGGTAGTGCCGCAGCGCTTGTCGAGGGTGACGGGGGAGGCGCTGACGAGGGTAGCTATCGTGGCGAGGGCGAGGATGAATGCGGTTTGGACCATGTTGGCGGTTTAGAAGTAATAGCTATGAAGCTGTTTGATAATGTTTCTGGTGGCTTAAGGCGTGAGGAGAGTGTATGAGCTGTGGGTAAATAGATATCTCCCAACCACGAGGAGATCCATGGTTATATACATTTTCTCCCCCTCCCCCTCCATGGCTTAAACCCAGTGACCTTCAAGCAGGCTAATTCGGGCATAATGCACCTCAGCTCAAGCCGTGGGCGTATACGACGTGTTACTGTTTGCGCGTCATTCGTCTCCCCCGCCAGAGAGGTTTGCGCAGCACGCTCTTACGTGAGTGCCTCTCTCGTATTCCCCCATCGTGATGTGCTGATCGGCATTGGCTCGGGGGCTGATTGGAGAGAGCGCGCTCACCACACACACCCAGCCTTACCCTCATCCTGCCAGGTTGGTGCGCTAAATAAAGGTTATTTCCACAACACGGACACGGTATGGGCGGTCTGCGCATTTCCTCGAGCGAGCGAGCGAGCTGATCGGCGCCGTCCGTCAAATGCGTTCGGAGGGATTTGCGGGCCTTGCTTACGGCGTGCGACGTTGCGGCGAGGAGCTGAGATCGGCGGCTTGTAGGTGAGACTGTACGAGGGGACCTGTGGGCTGGATACGGGATGTGGGGTTGGTGTGTGCATGCTGTCATACCTTTACCAGGAATCAAAGCGAAACATCGAGATGCTGTTGGGGCTCCCGAAATAGCTTTGCTGGTATAGGGCATATACGAGGGTTTCTGGCTGATGTGGGATGATAATTGTCTCGAGTACCGGCTGTATGCCGCGAGGATGCAGCCTTGGCGTTATAGTAAGCTGTAGGCAAACATAAGAGGAGGTCACGGGTGTAAGATGGCTCGTAGTGTTTTCTATTTGCATCACAGCGTATACCCTTCCAGCTCCTTCTCAGTCCACTCCCACAGCTTCTTCCCCAGCTCCTCATCCGTGCCCTGCCTACTCCCCTTCCCCAATATCCCAACCGGAAAGTAATACTCCCCTGGCACCAACCCCTCCCTCGGACTCGTCGCAGCCCACAGCTGATTCTTCGAACCCTCCTCCACCGTCACCGCCAACAGCGCCTTATACCACCAAAATCCAATCTTCTTCAGCCCCACATCCCCCACAAACTCACTATAGAGATTCGTCGCCACAACCCCAGGGTGCACACTCACACTCATAATCCCCGGATACCTCCTCGCCAGCTGCGCCGCAAACAACCTATTCGCCAGCTTGCTCTGCGCATACCTATTCCACGTGGTAAGATGCCCCATCTCCCCCTTCAGAGCCGCAAACTCAATCCCCTCCGCCGGGGCCAAATGATGTCCCACAGACGACAACGTCACGACTCTCACATCCGCCCCCTCCACCTCCGTCGTCCGCTGCAGCACCGGCAACAGCAGTTTAACAAGCAGCGCATGCCCCACATGATTCGTCCCAAACTGCACCTCGTACCCCTCCCTCGTCAGCCCCTCCGGCACAGCCATAATCCCCGCATTGCAAAACACCAAGTCCAGCCTATCCTCCTTTGCTACAAACGCCCTCGCACACGCCTGCACGGATTCCAAATCCGCTAGGTCGAGCGGGAGGAAGGTGAGTGGTGCGTCGGGCTGCGCTTCTTTCAACTCCGCGATGGTAGCTTCTGCTTTGGACGCGGTGCGCGCGCAGAGGTAGATACGCCGCGGCTGGTGGGCTGCGAGGACGCGGCACGTTTCGCGGCCTAGTCCGATGTTGCCTGGGGGTTGTGTTAGTGCACTGCTTGGAGTGAGGTGAGGTGAGGCTGAGGGACGTACCGCCGGTAATGAGAATCACTTTGCCCGATTGGGAGGGGATGGATGAGGTGTCGAATTTTACGCTGGAGCCCAGTGAGCCGCTCACGTGTTCGATGGCGCCGCCGACGGCGCCGGAGGCGTCGTTGATGAGTCCCATTGTGTGATTAGAGGGTTTGTTGGGGGGGAGGGATGGGTATTAGAAATTAGAAATTATTTGGAATTTTGGGGGAGGTGGGTGGTGGCTGTCTTTTAGAGGAGAGCTGTGGTTCTAGATTGCCACTATTCGGGTAGGTTTTGGGGATGATAGGCGTGTCGCCACCGCGTGTCACGGCCACTACCCGTTTATCACATTCACCAAGACAACGCATTTTTGACTCTCCGTCTAACACAATATCCCAATGCGTGTAGATAATTGCGAAAAAGGAACCCCGTAATGTAAGGGAGTCTCTTACGTTAAGATATTCAATATTTCGACAGAATCCTGGTAATCTTGGCTACTTTAAATCATGCAATAATTAGATATATCTACAACTTATCATTTTCCGCCTTGGTAGTGTAGTGTAACCGGCGTCGTCACCGACGCAAGGGATAGGATATCCAGCAAACCCGGTGCTCGTGGAGCCAATGTTACACCGCATCCTTTCCAGCTGTTGCGGGGAGAAAGAACAGGATTACCAACCTGCCGTGTATTCTCCCAAGTTAAACCCTCCGAGGCCTCACAAGAATGCGCAAGACGCTGTATTGGGCATGTGCAAGGGAGCGCCGCTATCAACACATGATGAACAGATTAGAGCCGTACAAGCCGGTGTCTAGATCTGATACCTACAGTACAGTAGGCATGAAAACACATGTCTCACTGAGAACAGCCCGTTAAACCCAGCAACTTAGAGTTTGATATAATGTTGTCTCTGTTAAGTCAAACCTCTCAAACCTCACATAAAACAATCATCATTCTCCTGTCCCTTCATCCCTCTCTCTCTATCCCCCCCGCATTCGTATTCTTGTTCGGTAGTCGATTTGCGGGGTACTCGGTATGAAAAATGTTGATGAACGAGTTCTCCGCATATGACTTTTTGTATAGAGTGGTACGTACCTTTCGGAAACCTCGGCCAATTAAAATGCGGTGAATTCCAAACAAGCGTGTCAGCCCGGCAACTTTCATTCCGCACTCGCCGTCCGTCTGTAACCCCAATGAGTGCGGCTGTCACCGACGAACATTTTTCGCCATCACTCCATGCATGTTCGCTGACTTCTTTCTAAACTCCACGCTTTCCTGAGTCTTTGCAAAGTTTTTTACCGATACCTTCACTGTTGCACTCGCTCGTCGAATTCGCGCTATCACCATGTCGTTCTCCAGCCTCGTTCAAGATCTGTCGTTCAGGGACGCAAATGATGAGAGACGCCCTGCCCGCGGTCCTCTCTCAACCTCTTCTACCATTGATGATCGGAGATCACACGTCTCAAGGGCAATGTCATACGCCAGCACCAGCGCAACCAGCGTCAGCATCTCTGGAGACATCTCCAGTCAATTGCACGGCGGATACTCTCACCCCCTTGCCCGCTCATGGCAAGCCGAGAGACAATTGACAAAGGTGAGCACACGACCATTCACTCACCCAATGCCTCCTTCAATTGCTAACACCAAACCCCTCTAGTCAATGCTCATATACCCCCTCTTCGTATCCGACCAGGACGACGAAGAATCCATCATCCCCTCCCTCCCCGACCAACACCGCCGCGGCATCAACAAACTCGTCCCCCACCTCGAGCCCCTCATCCGCAAAGGCCTCAAATCCGTGATACTCTTCGGCGTCCCTCTCGCCCCCGGCTCTAAAGATGCCCTCGGCACCTCCGCCGACGACCCAAAAGGCCCCGTCATGGCCGCCATCCGTCTTCTCCGTCAGCGCTTCCCCCAGCTCTTCATCACCGTCGACGTTTGCCTCTGCGAATACACATCTCACGGTCACTGCGGCATCCTCCGCGATGACGGCAGCTTGAACAACCAGCTGTCTGTTGACCGCATCTCCGATGTCGCTGTCGCATATGCCCAGGCCGGCGCTCACTGCGTCGCTCCATCCGATATGAACGATGGCCGTATCCGCGCCATCAAGCTCAAGCTCATCGAAGAGGGCATTGCCCACAGAGTCGTCCTGATGTCCTACGCCGCCAAGTTCTCCGGCTGCTTATACGGACCCTTCCGCGACGCAGCTGGGTCCGTCCCGTCGTTCGGAGACAGGAAGTGCTACCAGCTCCCCCACGGAGGACGCGGGTTGGCTCGCCGCGCGATGCACAGAGATATTGCTGAGGGGGCGGACATTATTATGGTTAAGCCTGCTGGGCAGTACCTTGATATCATCAGCGATGCTAAGGAAATCGGAAAGGATATGCCAGTCGCTGCGTACCAGGTCAGTGGCGAATACGCCATGATCCACGCAGCTGCCAAGGCGGGCGTCTTTGATTTGAAGGCTATGGCTTTTGAGTCTACGGAGGGGATTCTGAGGGCTGGTGCTACGATTGTTGTTTCGTACTTCACTCCACGATTCTTGGACTGGCTGGAGTCTTAGATTCATGTTATAGTCTCTCTGGCGTGGTTTGTTGATTGCATGAAAGTTTTGGCGAAGGCGTTCGGGGGGTATCTGTGAGCTGTGAGATGTATATATGGGTATATGATGGGTCATGTCTGCGAACTGTATTTATGGTTACGAGTCTCAACTCCAAAAAACAAAAGAGCTAGGCAAATGGTTGGATTGCTGCATGCGATAGATAGCGTTGCTTTGGAAGCTAATGGATATATTTCCAATCAAAGGGAATAAATAAATATGATCTTTCTTGGTGTCACTACCGCATATCGTCAAACTTCCTTCTGCTCCCATTGTATTGCCTGTTTTAATCTACCTAGAAGTGTCTATATAATTCTGGCTCGCCATGGATATTAATAATATCATGGTATGGTATGAATGTTGTATTTGAAACGCTGATTTTGGGCTTTATACTCTTGTTACTATTTAGATTTATTAATTCCGTTCATCATATTTAAATATTTGTTCGTAGTCGATAATTACATATATCGGAGGTTGTGCCTGGCGTTAAAAAGGGTTCGTGTTAGGTCGTCTAGTATGGTTTGTTATGAGAGGGTCCATGCGTTGTTGAGGCTGGTGTACCCTGGAATCCATGAGGCTCCGTTTTGTGTGTTTGTCCGGTCTGTATACGATGACGACGATTTGGGGAAACGAAGAAGAGGCAGAACTGAAGAGGAGAATGATTCCGAATTGATGCCAAATAAACAATTTTAGAATATACTGTCGTATTAAATATGGTAGAGTAATTATATATCCCATAACAATTTATTATGTTCAGAATCATTGGGCTATGCCTGTTGTAGATGATACTTTTGTTGCGTTGTTTCGCTTGGCTACAAGAAATATTGCTCTGTTGTGAGCTCGAGACACAAACCAATGTAAACACCAGAACCAACCACCGACATCTCGACACAAACAATGCGAAATCTCTAATCGCCTCATCCTCTAGCTATCAATAGCACTGGTCGAACGACTTCAAGTCCCCCAAAAAGGGCCATATTCGCCATGTTTTCACCAGCGACGACCAACAGCACTCCTGCTGCGAATACACGCAACGCCAGGCGCAGGCCGCGCCCAACATCTTCAGAGAACATTGCGCTACAACCCAAAGCCAAAAGACAACGCAGCAGTCTACATGATAATACCTTCGTTGCCCCCGATGCCTCCCCTGAGATGCAGGAGGTCAAGGCGAAGAAGCCATCAGCGGGAGTCGCCCGGCACGAGAGCATCGCAGAACCTCAGGGAACAATAAGACGCGACCTCACGGTTAGAGGCAAGAAGCCCAAGACCACCGAGAGAACTGGCAAGGGAGATGGAAGCACGGTTTTGGTAAATGATTTAATTGGATTGACAGCTCCGATTTGGATGCTAACGGGGCTCACAGACAAGCAATGATGTTTACACTGTCAGCAGGCTTCCTGCTCTACCAGATCGCCTACAATCCACGACTACAGGTATGGATATCTTAGGGATTGAATAAAGGATGAACTGACCCTTTGATGTACAGGTAGACAACATGGCGCGATATACTCCGACAGTGGCTATGCCCTCGCTCTCACAACCACCCATGCGATTGTCTGGCCCTACGCTCTCAACACCACGACCCCAGAGACCTTTACCTTCGCCCTACCTTACCCAGCGAAACACACATCCGAGCATCTTCCCCTTGGCTCCTTAGTCTCGGCCTCAGCAAGCACCCCTGAGCCCGGCCTCGTCGTGGTGATGCCCTCAAGCGGCAAGATCACGTACTGGGAGTCGATCGCGAGCGCAGCCACCATGGACCTCATTCAGCAACAGCGACACGGCGTCGAGCTTACAATTCCGGGCCTGCTGCATGGGGAGGTGGTGATCCAAATCCTGAACGCCGAGTCGGCTGGCTTTTTGCTGTCCTTCAGCAGCGGAAGATTGGCGTACATGAGCGTACGGGACGGCCAGGGGCGACCAGCGATATCTGTACAGTTTTTGCGCGGCACGAGCGGTGCAGGAAATGGGGGGATATTCGGAAGCATCAGAAATGCTCTCAGCAGCTCCTCTTGGCGCGGAGACCTGGCAGCTGCCAGGGCTGGCCCATCATTGAAGCCTGGGGAGCGTGATATCGTGAGCGCATCTTCGAAGGGTAGATTGCAAGCCTGGAGTCTTCATCGTGGCGGCCACAATACCCTCGAGGCAGAAGGCGATACTAGGGAGTTGATTGTGGACGAGTTGAAGAAAACCGACCAGAGTCTTGAGAGCCTGGACCTTGAGACGTTTGAAGTCCTCGACTTTTCATTTGCGCCACAAGCTGGGGATAGGGACGATTCGGCTGCTTTGACGTACCGCGACGACAATGGCACGGAGCTTCTCATGCTGACATCTCTTGGTGGCCATGGGATCTGCCACTACGCCCTTGTTCAGGTATTCCTTCGTCAAAGGGAGATCAAAATCAGCAACGTTCACCATCTCCGCTCTTATTCAACTCCAGTCAGCCGCACCTCCACGTCCAAGCCGAGACTATATCTGCCAAAGCCAGGCGTCGCAGCATTTGTCGTCTTCGACCGCGCCGTCGTGGTGACATCAATGGTCAATGAACCGAATTCCCCGGATCAACAACTCCGTGCGGGAACCAATTATTTCGAGGATGTCGTAGACTTCAGGACAGACGCCGGTGTGGAGATTACCGGTTCTGGGCTGGAAGAGCCGCATACTCCCTCCCATGGCGCAGAGGACAGCCGTTCGAGGCGCCACAAAGCCAAGTTCCCAGCTGTGGTTCTCCTGGTGAAGGGTGGTGGTATAATCCGTATCGCCACGACCGACCCGAAGAAGTTTACAGCCGGGGAGGCGCCACAAGTGACGGCTAAGAGCAAGCTGGATCAAGCGGTGTTCTTTGGCATTCTCGAGAACAACCCATTGAGTTTCACCGGGCGGTCAGAAATACAATTCTCACCCGAGGAAGTTGGCCAGGCTGCCCTACAGCTCAGTCATGAGGTTTTGAGTTCTACGACGGCGCATATTCCTTCTATCCCGGCATCGATTGAACATAATCTACGGGTACGGGCACAGGCACTGCAGAGTCTCGCGACGCACATCAAGAAGATGAATGTCGAGCTTGACCGTCTTACGAAGTGGAAGCTCCTATGGGATGCAGAGAAACTAAATGGTGCAAAGGGTGCATGGGCCAACTACGATACGCTCATAAGCTCCAAGCCCGTTGGTCAGAAACGCAGCTTATGGAACGACATCGTCGAGTGCTTGCACGAAGAGTACAAGTTAATGCCGTCGAAAGAATTTGGGGAGGTCGACCGCGTCCGCCACTACTTCATCCACGACATCCATCGCTTCGAGATGGTTGTGCCTTGGGCCTTCCATGCGGTGAAGTTGAGATACGAAGAGTCCGAGCTCGGGCAGCACACGATCATCGAGCTTGTCAGCGAGGCCAACGATCTCCTCATCGGGGCCTTGGCTGGCGCCTACGACTTCCGCACTAAGAACCTGGCTCTATACGGGCTCCAGGGCGAAGATGTCCAGAACGGCATCCTGATGCAAAACTACAAGGACATCCCGGAGCCCTGGACCTGCCAGCAATACGTAGCGGATAACGCAAAGAAGCAGACTGATCTCGCCATAGGAATGGTACGACAAAACTGGCCCCCCGCGGCCGGCGAAAACCAACCCGACCCGGACCTCGTCGACAAGATCCGCACCGAGTGTCCCGAGATCCTCGATCTCGCCTGCCGCTCCACCACGGAGAAATACCGCTGGTACCTCGGCCAGGAGGATAAGAAGCGCCACAGCCAAGGTCTGCAGATGCAGCACTCGTATTTCAAGGTGCGGGAGGGGCAGATCTACAACCTTTCTGAGATTGGGCTTGTGGATGAGGGCATCGAACTAGCGGAGAAGCACAGGGTCTTTGATACCCTCGTCCCCCTCATCGTCGAGGAAATCCAACGCACCAACGAAGCCATCGCCGAAACAGAAGCCACACCCGACGGCGACGCCACGGACCTCAAAGCCCGCGTCGCCCGCCTCCAAGCACAGGTAGAGGGCTACTACGACCTCTTCGGGATGGAGTGGGCCAAGTCGCTGTACTCCTACTACATCAAAGAAGGCGAGCTCTTCGCGCTCCTCAGCGACAACGACACGCACCAAAAATACCTGACCTCTTTCCTACGCAGCAAAAAGGAGTACGCAAAAGTCTCCTGGATCAACGAAGTCACCCAAGAAAAAGACTACCACCGCGCCGCAGCCGAACTCCTCGATCTCGGCCTCCACCGCGAACGCGACCTGTGGAGCAAGAAAGTGCAGCTTAGCATTGGGAAGCTTGCGAGATTGGCGGGGCAAGCGGGGAGTGGACTGCGTGTTGCTGATGCGGGGGAGGAGATGAAGGAGACGGAGGCGCAGTTGGAGGTTATCAGGATACAGGGGCTTGTGCATAAACATGTCCGTGGGGCGGTGAAGGGGGCGATTGATGATACGGCTGAGCGACAGCTTGCGCTCGAGGTGTATGACAACCCCTCCCTCCGCGGGAAGACCGCTTTGGCTACCGTCTTGCATGAGAAGCTGGGGTGGCTGCTCGAGCATAAGGCGATGGGGGCTTTGGATCTGGTTGATCTGTTGACCCTGCTCGGTCCGGATAGTAGGGGCGAGGGAGGAGGCGTGTTGGGGGGAGAGGAGTTCCATTATGCGCTTTTGGCCTTAAACGCAGCCGGCCCAGCGGAGGGGGAGGAGTTCAGACTCGCCGAGCAGGGGGTGTGGAGACGGTGCATGTTGCGGGATGATTGGGGCGCGATTAACGATACGGATGCGAAGAGTGATGAGGAGGTTAGGTGGAGGTTGGAAGGGACGGCGCTGTATAGGACGTTGAAGGGGTGTATTCGGGATCGTGAGTTTCTTCCCCCCTTTTCCAGATGAGTACATGAGCAAGAAATCTAATAAACAAACAGGCCTCTTTGAAACCCCCTCTCGTCTACGAATTCACACACCCTCCTCCCTCTCAACCACCACACCCACCCTAGACACACGCTACCGCTCCCTCGACGCCGGCGTTCGCGCCCCCCTCCTCTCTGACCTCTCCGCCGAAGACTCGACGCTAAAATTCTACATCACGCACGCCCGTCTCGGGAAGTGGTTTGAGGGGGCCCTGGACCTGGCGAAGCGGAGTGTGGAGGAGGAGAAGAAGGAGAAAGAAGAGGGGGAGAGGGGGTTGAGGGATGTGGCGGAACGGTTGAGGGAGATTGAGGCGGAGATTGAGGAGAGGGAGAGGGGGGTGGCGAGGGAGATGTTGAGGTGTAGACCTAGGGGTGGGAGAGTGTAGATGGTGTGTGTGTGTTTGTAAAAAATGGAGAGGAGATGGGGTAGGGCGTTGTTGGGTGGTGATTAATTGGGTTGTTGGTAGTTGTTGATATATATACATCTTTTCCCGTGCCCCTCTAACTTATTTTCCGTGTGCTGAGGTGTGTGGTTGTTTACAGATTATCTGGGGTAGTAGTATGTAGCCCAGGAATCCCCAAGAACGCGGGGAAGGGGGTAGATGAGTGAGTGGACACAGTTAAATGCACAATACAGTAGGGGAAGTTCAAACCATCAACCACCCGTTCATCCCAACAACGCCGCATGTGACTGCCCCCTCCGTGCATGAACAGCCATGCTTTGCTTTGCTCGGCCATCGGCTTAGGCAAAAAGCGTGTTTACAGTCTTTCGGCTTGGCATTCATCTTATGCACTCTTATCCCGAGTCCAGCCTTCCTCTATCGGCTCAACCACCGGGGGGGTGACACGTGACGTCTCCATCGTGTAATCTTAAAAAAAGGCTTTAGGAGTGGAGAAGGGGGGATAAGGAGGTCCTTGAAGGGGAGATGTGTAATTTCGGTGGGTTATGCGAAACTCGGAAAGGTGTACTGTGGTTACTGTGTGTAATGGATGAGAGGGTGTATGGGGGTGGAATACTTGGTAGTGAGGGTGCTGTGAAGGAGGTGGTGATACGGATGTCTATCTACTCAGCTGGAGTAAGTCAAGACTTCACTTCCCGCACACAAGATCTACCGCTATAATAGTATGTCTCTCCAACCCGTCTTCCTGGTGATACACATCACTACACACCACTACACGCTACAACCCAGCTCCCAGCGATAGATCATCCTGTGTCTAGGAAGCCTAGTGTGTTTCCTCCTCGTATTTCGGCACCGCAAGTGAATGGATGGGCTGGACTGGTCGGTAAGATGCCCATGAGTCGGTCTAATCGGACGGGGGGAAAAGGGGGGGATCGGTTCCTAGGTTAGCGGTGATCGGGTTCCTGGGCCGTTGGGGGGATGGGGGATGGGGTAGAGTGCTTATGGTGCGTATAACGGTTACGGTGCCGGTGTGGTAGAGTTTGTTCACGTGAAAGGTGGAAAGTGTGTATGGAGCGTATAGGGAGGGAAAATGCAGTGGAGAGGGAGGAGGCTGGATGGTGCAGGTAGTGGATGGGGGATAAGACAAAAATAGGAATAACGGGCTAGACTGGCTGGGCTGATCGTCATCTCGTGTCAACGGCGGCGCGGGCGTGGCGGAAAAGAAAAAGTAATAGAGAAAAAAACTCGTCTCCCTATTGGAAAATGTTAAATTACCCGCAGCCTCAACCGGATAGAGGATGGGTTTAGCTAGAAGGGGAAATTAAGAGCACAGTTTTTAGTAGTCTAGTGGTCTGGTTATCTTTGTAGTAAGAGTAAGAAGGCCATCGGATTAGACCGTCCACTGTATCTAAATGTCTTGGCCTTGGGTCTCGCAAAGAAAATGTCAAATTTCCGAGACAAAATGTTTCTCCCTGTTGTTGTGGGCGATTGGGAAACGAGAAGCGGGATGGGCGTGTTTCGCGGTAGCGGGAGATGTACGGTGATGTGCGGGCTGTGCTGTGCCGTGCTAGGAGTACTGTGTATACTGTGTGTATAAGTAGAATATGTGATGTGAGGTGAGGTGGCAGTCTTTATTTATGGGAGACAGAGAGGAGAAATAGGGAGAGTGTCACGGGTTTAGTTAGAGAGAGAGAGAGTTTCTGTTTTAAGATGGCAGGCACAAGGGGCGAGTATCTCCTTTAGGATAGACACGACAGGACTCGACAGACAACCGTGAAAAGACGTTAGAATAACTGCCTATCGACCAACTGTTAGTACTGTGCTGTACAGCGCATTAGCCCGTCGTTTTTCTACTAGGAACAGCCCAGGACTCCTCCCAGGCCCGCCCGTATTCCTCGCTTCGGCCGTCTCAACTGTTCACTTTCCTAGCCAGTGCTAACTAACTGTAGTTACTATATGGTCGTTAGTGAGGTCTAGAGAGGTGGTAGTGGCTCCGCCTCCATTGTTTTGTCGATTTGCTAGAGAGACATGTTAGAGGGGCTAGAGAGCCTAGAGGGGGGTTAGAGGAGGAGGAGGAGAGGCGGATAGGCGGTAGAGACGGTTAGTTGGGATGGGCGAGACATACTACCAGCCTCCATATCCGCAGTCACGCCAGCCACCGCCGTCGAGGAGGAGTGAGTGGTGTGAGGAGGAGGAGGAGGACCAGGAGGAGGATAGTAGAGTAGACGCGGTATAGCACGGTATAATGCACTACGAGTCGGGTAAGGCACAATTAATCTGTATGATAGGTAGAAAAGTGGAAGAAGGCTGAGCAGATACTATATGCTAGAGACTGCTGCAGGCGCTGTTAACTCTAGACAGACGACTGTAGGCATTAGGCATACAGACAGCATAGCCTCTCTTTGCCATTGAGAACGACTAATACGATTAAACCTCAATCTTCAATCTGGGAAACTTCTAAATTAGCTATATTATACTTACTATATTATACTTTACTATATTACTATACACGGACCATCCCTTTCCCTCCCTCCTCTCTCCTTTTTCCCTTTTCCCTCTTCCCTTTATTTTACCATATGGTACCACCGCACTGCACTACAACTGTATACGATTTCCATGTACCACCCCGGACTCGGCTACCCACGTCCTCCTCTCCCTCACCCAACCTCACAACCAACCATCTCACGCTACTAACGGACGTTCCCTGACCGACAACACCCACCCCCAAGACTCCCGATTCACCACCACTACCACCACCACCTCCCAACGTCCCATCCTGAAAGAAGAACCACCACCTCAACACAGCGACACAAACAACACACTCCACCCCCCTCCGACCGCGAACGACAAGGACTCCCATCCGGAGTCGGCTGGAAAACCCATCAATGGCGTCAAGCAGCAGCAATGTCGTCGGTGTGCACTATCGCGTCGGGAAGAAGATTGGAGAGGGCTCCTTTGGTGTCATATTCGAAGGCACCAACCTGTTGAACAACCAGCAGGTCGCCATCAAATTCGTACGTTTCGCCCAACCTTTGACCTCCCATTGAGTGGCGAGCGTGGAGAGAGAGACGGACAGCAGGCATTGTCTATTAAAAGGGCTTCACCGCTTCGCCCACGAATTGATTGTAGCTGACGATGTTTCAATCTTAGGAACCACGCAAGAGCGATGCTCCTCAGCTGCGTGACGAATACCGGACGTACAAGATCTTGGTTGGATGCCGTGAGTACACCTCATCCTCGACAACACTCTGCCATGACTGACAATGAAACAGCGGGCATCCCGAATGTCTACTACTTCGGCCAGGAGGGCCTCCACAACATCCTCGTTATCGACCTGTTAGGTCCCTCCCTCGAGGACCTCTTCGACCACTGCAACAGACGCTTCTCAATCAAGACCGTGGTCATGGTGGCAAAGCAGATGGTATGTACTTTCACCACACCGCCAACGCGTCAACCCCTAACCTTTTGCACAGCTGTCGAGAGTCCAAACGATCCACGAGAAGAACTTAATCTACAGAGACATCAAGCCAGACAACTTCCTGATTGGCAGGTCAGGCTCCAAGGCGGCCAATGTCATCCACGTCGTCGACTTCGGCATGGCCAAGCAATACCGCGACCCGAAGACAAAGCAGCACATCCCATACCGTGAGCGGAAATCCCTGTCCGGAACCGCACGTTACATGTCCATCAACACGCACTTGGGACGCGAGCAATCACGCCGTGACGATCTTGAGGCCCTCGGACATGTGTTCATGTACTTCCTCCGCGGCGGACTACCATGGCAAGGCCTGAAGGCCGCCACCAACAAGCAAAAGTACGAGAAGATCGGTGAGAAGAAGCAAACCACGCCCATCCCCGAGCTCTGCAACGGCTTCCCGGAGGAGCTCAACAAGTACCTCAGCTACGTGCGCAACCTCGGCTTCGAGGATACCCCCGACTACGACTACCTGCGCGACCTCTTCACGCAAGCCCTCAAGGGCTCCGGCGAGATCGAAGACGGCGAGTACGACTGGATGAAGCTCAACAACGGCAAAGGCTGGGAAGCCACCAAGCAACACCAGTCCCAGCACCTAATGCACCAAGCCAACGTCGCGCAGGGCGCCTCGAACCGCGAGCTCCACGGCACGACGCGCCAGACGGGCTCCACCCCCGGCCACCTCACCGCCGCCCGTTTAAACGCCGCGCAGCCCCCGCCCCCCTCGCCCGCCAAGGCCGGGCTGGGGAAGATGCGCGACCAGCCAGGCGGGCCCGGACGGCTGGCGCCGAAGCGCGCGAGCGGCGCCGCGGGACACGGAGGCGAGCTGACGCCGGCCGGGTCGACGCAGGCGCAGTTCCAGAACTCGAGCAATAACCTCCCGCAGCGCATGGTGCAGCAGCCCAATATGATTGCGCAGCAGATGGGGAATGGGAGGGTGGAGGAGGAGGCGCAGCCGCAGGGGTTTCAGAAGTTTTTGAAGGCGATGTGTTGCAGTACGTATATTCCCCGTTCGTTGGCGGTGGGCCAGAGGGCAAAATGCAGTGACAGTGACTAACGGACAACAGGATGATCGACCCTATGACTTAGAGAACCCGCAAAAATCGCAATGAAATGTATAATGCCGCCCTTCACCACCCATCACCTCTCCGTCCCATCCAGCAGATCCAGTCTGATCTGGTCCCCAAAACCCAACTCCGCCGGACCAGGGGAAAGAAACAAGGCCACACCACACACACACACACAAAACTTTCATATATATCTCCACTTGTGTTCCTTCTGCATGGTCTGGGTGGGCAGGCGCGCGCGACTTTCTCATCTCGGAATTTCTACGGACGCGTTTCGGGGGCATGGGAAGGAGCGTGTACATGACGGATCTTTATCTCAGTTGTTTTCCCAAAAGTGTCCGTCGAACGCACACACAATCGCACGCTCTACGCTTTTCCTAGCCTCATATTCAGTCCGCATCGATATTCTGCACCCAGAGGTCTCAGGACGCACTCTCAGCGACGGATTGACTGACAACAACCCGCCGAAATCGAGAGGGGGGCTAGGGAACGCAAAAAGGACGACTTAATACATATCTATCTCCATCTCTATGTTTTCCTTACCTACCCCTTCGGTTAAAAAACTTTGTCGGGAAGCGCGCCGACTGTTGCTTGCGGACGTTCACATACAATCTCTCTCTCTCTTGCTCTCTCTTTTAAACTCGCGTCATATCAGAGCGCGGGTGTCAGGTGTCCGTGGGGTTATAGCGGGTGTTTTTTCTTCGTCTGTTTGTTTTTCTTTTGTTGTTTGTTTTCGTTGAGGGGGGGTGTTAATGTGTGGAGAGATGGGGAATGGTGGTGAGGGGGGTTGGAGAGAGGCGTGTGGGGAGGGGAAGGGGGGGTAGATCGCTGGCACATGGGATGGAGGGTGGTGAGGGGAAGGGGAGAATGGGGGGGGAGAGGTAGATAGAAAGTAGATGCTGGGGTGGGGAAGTTTGATGATGTATTTTCAAGTTATATGCTGTGCTTTGTGCATGTGTGATGTGTATTTGTGTGTGTTATATTGTTCGATTCGGGAAAGTGTTTAAGGGGAATTGAGTGAGCGGGGTCTCTGCAAGACTTGAAATATACCCCGTCCTCTGCCCAAGAGCAACGCTAGGACTGCAAACTCGTTGCCGTCAAGGACATAGCACTCCTTCTCAACCCACTCATGTCCCCAAGTGAGCGTCATTACCCGCTCCTTAATCACACACGCACAACCACTCACCACTGACCCCATCAAGAGAGGACCGGTTATTTCTAGTAGTTATATATATTTTTCGAATTTCTCTTTCATTTCTTCCCCGGTTTCTGAGGAAAATGAATGCCAAAAGTTACAAGAGACCACGGCCACCGACCGTCCGATAGACAGACAACCCAGATACATATGTAAACACCCCTATTTTGGAAACCCGGTATGCGTTGCTCATTACCCCCGTTTCGCTTCATTCTACCACCACCACCACCACCACCACTTCTTCTCCCTCTTTCTTCCCCTCTCCCATTCTTCTCCTTTCCATCTACCCCTGCCATCCCACTCCTCAGCACCATTAAAGTAGTTTTCGTCAAACAGACACCCACGTGCGAAGGAAGCGTCTAGGTAAGCTTCTGCTTGATGAAGAAGGAGCGTAGGTGAGAGAGCTGCCACGCGCATGTGATACCCAGGACGGCGAGTTGGATGAGCGTCCAGCGCACGACGCGGGAGTTGGTGGCTTCGGATTGATCGCGGAATTCGGCTTCACGCTCCTATTCTCCCCATTAGCATACCTCCAAAAACTCTCCTTATCCCCCCCATCCCAGGAAGACGTGGGGGATATAAAAAAGGATAAGAAAAGAACAGAAACGTACACGCTGAAACAGCTGCTCCCTCTTAATATCCATCAACCTCCCATTCAAATCCTTCACCTTCTGCACCAAATCCGTAATCTTGCCATGGTCATCCGTCTCGATCTCCGAGGTCGTGCCGATGGCCAGATCGAGCGTCAGCTTGACGCCGCCGAGCGATTGGCCGCCGAGCCAGCCGGAGTGGCCGGTGGAGTGAGAGGGGGTGAAGCAGATGCGGTGGTCGCCGGAGTCGGCGGAGGTGAAGGTTATCTTGCCGCTGGATTGGCCGCGGCTGGAGACGATGCGGTGGTCGTTGTCGAAGACTTCCTTGGGGGGTGTTAGACTGGGGTTTTCCCTTGAATTGGACTGGATTGGGAGTGGAGGGTAGAGAAGAAGGAGAAGGGGGAGGGGAAGGAAGGGGAAGAGCTAGGGGAAGGCCTTACCTCGACCGAGATGAAGATATTCAGGTTATCATTCTTCACATATTTATTCTGATCAAGACTAAACTCCTCAGCCTTGTACTGGCCCACGACCAACGTATCCTTCGGCAGCCTCTCAAAGAAACACTTCGGGTTCGTGCCCTCAATGTAGAAGTAGAGCGATTGAACGGGGACGAGCAGCGTCGCTGCCGCCAGCGAGAGCGCGGGCAGGAAGGAGCGCATGGCTGAGCTGCTTGCTGTGTGTGGCTGTGACTATTCGAGAGGGAGAGAGACGACGAGGCGCGTGATGGTGAGGTGGAGTTGGGAGGAGGTGTCGTGCTATTTTGACAGCGGCCACGGTTCCAGATTCCAATGCGCGGTCAGGGGTGTGGGGCCAGAGGTGTTTGTGTCACGTGAGCCAGGGTGTGGGTTAATCCAGTAATCGCGGTTGCTTGACTGACAACCTTCCCTAAATCTTTAGACACACCCAAAAAGGAACATCGCTCGACAACGGATCTTTATTCTTTTCGCGACACAACAATCAACCTTTCATTGTCGCAACAAGTTTAACCCTGTCAGAGGGAGTGGGGGATTGAGATATACATTGTACACGATCAAAACACGACGCGCAGCTGCGAATTCGACGATTCACGATGACGTCCCTCGACGTGCGCGACATGCTGGACCTGCCCAATAGTGCCGGTCCGCGCCCAGCGAAGAAACAAAAACTCACCAACGCGAGACCCAATCTAAAGGGATTACAACGTGAGGTTCAGAGTCTTGGGGGGGACAACCCGATCTCGATTGTGCCAGCAGTTCCACAGTTCAAGAAGAGGAGGCTGGTGAGCAGGAAGCCGGCCGCGAAGTGGGAGTTGAAGCCCTTTAAGAATAGTGCGAGGGAGGATGATATGACGTTGAAGCACTGGAGGAGGAAGGTCGAGGTGCCGCCGAAACAGGAGGCGCAAGAGGGAGAGGGCGGAGAGGCGGTGGGGGGTGAGGTGAAGGAGGAGGTGGACGACTCGGCATTCGCAAAGTTCAATGTCCAAGTCAACATCCCCAAGTACGACGACGAACAATACGAAGCCAAACTCAAGAACGAAGACTGGACCAAAGAGGAAACAGACTACCTAATGCAAACAGCGCGCGGCTTCGACCTCAGATGGCCCCTCGTCTGGGACCGCTACGAATACCAACCCGCCCCTCCCCCCGAAGGCACCGAGAGCACCGCCCTCGTCCCCGAACTCAAACCCCGCACCCTCGAAGACCTCAAAGCGCGCTACTACGACGTCGCCGCCAAGATGATGTCCGTCCACCGCCCCGTCCAGTTCATGAGCCAAGTCGAATTCAGCCTGCACCAGCTCATGTCGTCTTTCAACCCCGTACAAGAAGCGCTGCGCAAACGCTTCGCTGAGAACGCTATGTCGCGCAGCTCGGAGGAGCGCCGCGAGGAAGAGAGTCTTCTTATCGAACTTAAGCGCATTATGGCGCGCTCTGAGCGCCTTAATGAGGAGCGCAAGGACTTGTACGCTCGCCTGGACGCGCCGCTCAGCAGCAGCAATGTCGGCGTTTATACCACCTCGGCCGGCCTGCAGCAGCTCGTCCAGCAGCTCATGAATGCCGATAAATCCAAGAAGCGGAAATCGATCCTTGGCCCCGAGGGAACACCTACGGCTGGCCCTGGCCCGGCGCCTGTTGATCGCCGCGATAGCACGGTGCGCGAGCCAGTCGCGGCCACGCCAGTGACGGCCAAGAAGGGTGGTGCTGGCCCCGCGGAGCGACGCAAGTTGAGCGAGGAGGATCAGGTGGTATTCGGTGTATCGACGCACGACCGCCTCCAGAGCGGACCTCAGTTCCGCTATGACAGGATCGCCAAGATGGTCAGTAGCCGCTCCGCGGTGCTGGCGAGCCGAATCACGAATGTCCTCACAGAGCTGGAGATCCCGCCACGCCTGGTGATGCCGACGCTCGAGGTCGGAACAGCGTTCGAGGCGCTGCTGGGGAGCATTAACGTCCTCCTTGACACGCGGAAGGCGTCTGATAAGCTGGATGGAGAGATCAAGCTCGCGGAGGCGCAGAAGGCGGAGAGGGAAAAGAAGGAGGGGAAGAAGAAGGAGGAAGCGGAGGGGGGGGAGGGGGAGGGTGAGGCGGAGAAGGAGGGGGAGGTGGAGCAGGAGGGCGAGATTAAGGCGGAGGGTGGGGGGGAGAAGGAGAGGAGTGTTTCGGTGGCTAGGGCGGGGTCGGTGCAGGCTCAGCAGGCGGCGCATAAGAGGAGTGCGAGTGTTTTGAGCCAGGTTAGCGATAAGAGCACGAAGAGGCAGAAGAAGTAGATGGATTGGTGGCGGGGGGTGGTGCGTGCTGTATAATATGGTTGTGCTGGGTTTAGCGATGGTGCTGTGGTGTACGAATATCATGATTAATTAATACACTTTATGCTCTGATACTTTGCATGGCTTTGGGGGGGAGGATGGGGACAAGGAGGTGCATGCATGAGACTGGGAAAATGCAGGACTTGTATTCGATCGTCACCTTAGCTAGCTATAGATACCGGGAACAACGGTCATTCATGTCTTGCGCATGTCAACAAGTGATAGTAATATATTCCATTACCGCAGCACCTAGCTACTTCAAATACATCCTCCATATCTCGATTCGAGGTCCCAATGCGCCGTGTGTGTATCTAGTGCTCAAAATCTCCAAAACAAACCACCGGCCCTTCGCCCAGTCCGTTGTATACCCTCCGCCATCTTACAATGCTCGCCACGAGAGAGCTCCACGTACATCTTATTCCCAGCTCAATCATCGTCGCAATACATCGACTCCGTATCCTCCAGCGCCCTCATCACCTCCTCAATCTCCTTCGGGTCACTAATCCCCCACACCCCACCCCCCTTAACCGTATCCTTCCCCCTCATCCCCACCTCCTTCCCCACGAGATTCCTCCCCACCTTCCCCGGCCCAACCCCAATCCACCGGCGCACCTTCTGCTCCTGATCAAGGTACTTAATACTATCCCACCAGCGCACGGTATCCACACACTGCCTCGTCCATTTATCCTTCAACTCCGCCTTCGACGTCACCGGCCTCGCCGACACATTCGACACAATCTCCATCACCCCAGGCCACATCACTATATCCTCCTCCTCGCGCCCCACCACCCTACTCTTCCCATCCAGCAACCTCCTCATCATCCCACTCGCAGGCTTCATCAGCGGGCTATGGAAGGGGGAATCGCTCTTCAGCCGCACAGCTCTAGGATCATGTCCCCCAAAGCTCCGCACGTGCGTCAGCAGAGTGCGGATCATATTGATATTCCCACTCAACACGATCTGGTTCTTGCTATTGATATTCGCAATCGACACCTGCTGGATCGGCGGGACATCCTCCCCGCTATTCGTCTTAACCCCCGCATCATTGTGGCCGATAAAGTCCTGGATGGCAGCTATGAGCGGGCGCAGGTGATCCGGCTCGGTGACAAGCGCAATCATGCCGTACTCGCCGCCGAACTCCTCCGTAGCCTTGCGGGAGCACTCAGCCATGATTTCCGCGCGTCGGCGCACCAGATATAGGGAATCCTGAAACGTGACATATCCCCCCGCAACCAGAGCAGCGAACTCACCAAGCGAGTGCCCCAGCGTGACATCGCAGCGCGAAGGGGGGTGGAACCCGAACTCCGCCTCGAGGACCCGCAAGATCATGATGGAGGTTGCCATGATAGCGGGCTGGGAGTGGATGGTTGCAGTGAGCGCGCTATTGGGGCCTTCTTCGATGAGCGTGGACAGCTTGTAGCCCAGGAGGTGGTCGACTTCTTCGATGGTTGGGCCGGCGCTGCGGGGGAAGGCATCGAGCCATGGCTTGAGCATGCCGACTTTCTGGACGCCTTGGCCTGGGGGGAACGCGTTAGAGAGGTGCGACGGAGGGGGGGTAGGACGAGCGTACCTGGAAAGAAGAGAGCGGTGCGTGGCCGGCGTTTTGTCATTATGGTGCGCTCTTGCCGCTGTGAACTGGTATAAAGAGAGTGTTGTAGTCCGGACCGGCTACCCTGCCGGCCGGGAATCGCGCTCAAGGTCTCACATCTCAGGATGGCCTCGCTGGCGAATCCTGGCCGAGCAACAGCTAGGCCCGTAGCCAGGGTCCTCATGGTGAGGGATCACAGTTTGGAAATGTGGTGGTGTTCTGGTGAGACCATCGCGTTTGCTTGGGTCTTCATGGCTGGACGTCGCCTGGCCAGGTCGGGATGGATAGCACCGAAACCCCACGTTTCCGACAATGTTTAGGGGAGTTAAGGCGGCGCGCGGGTACTGCTCGGCTTAGGAAAAGTGTTGTTCCGGTTGTGGTCATGGCACATCCGCGGATCCCTTTTAGCCGGTAAATGTGCACGGTACAGTACTCCCAATTCCTCAGCCTCAGCCTCGCGCCGCACCACCACCCCCGAACCTCACAGCTCCACCACCACAACCCACAACAGCAATGGCAACCACGCCCTCCATAGCCTGCATAGGCATAATAGGGAAAGCCGTAAATGCCCCTCCTCCTCCTTCCCCTTCCCCATCTGCCCGATCTTAACTAACCACCTCTTCCCGACAGAACAACCCCCTCCACATATCCATCTTCCCCACCTGCCCCCCTCAATCTCCAGGCGGCTTCCCAGAGCCCCTCCTCACCCCGCTGCAGACCTCGCTCTTGCTCTCTTCGACGCTGGATATCTTTGAGGCGCGCGCGCGTGCGAATGCGCTGAATGGACAGGGTTTGAGCTCCGACTATGGACTGTTGAAGAATGTGGATGAGAGGTTGGCGATGTTTGGGTGGGAGACGAATACCGGGGTGAGGTTTGTGGTGGGTGTTGATATGAGGGGGAGTGGAGGGGAGAGGGAGGAGGAGGTCAGGAGGGGGAAGGGCGTCGTGGGTGGATTGGGGTTGAGGGAGGGAGAGATGAAGATTGTGAGTTTGTTGCCTGTCTTTGGATGCCTGTGGTGTTCAGCTTCGTTGGGGAAGGATGGAGATGAGCTGGGACTAACGTTCTTTTATAGGTTTTCCGAGCCATCCAGACGGCATATGTCCGCCTCCTCCAGAATCCCTTCTACGAACCCGACGACCACAGCCCGTTGACGGGACATGGGGGGAAGAAGATCGAGAGTCGACGGTTTTCGGATGAGATGAAGAGAATTGGCGCAAACTGGAAGGCAGGGGCGATGACACTGTGATTATTATGACAGGTGCGTTGATTGTCGAGGCGTGGGAGTGTTGGTGTTTGGTATGGGTTAGCATGGCGAGGCGTTATTGGGAAGTGAAGTTTGGGAGAATCTTACAACGTGAAGTTGATTAAGATGTTCATCGGCTGGGATATACTCTCGGCATTGCGATAGAATGAATTCAAGGCTTAAAAAAAGCCAAAGGTTTCCTAGGTGTCTTTCGATCTTACTTGACATCTCTCACCTGAGTGCAGAAACGCATCTACACGCCAATGCTGGCACCAGTGGCGCAAAGCAGTTTGGTTCTTCACTTCTTATTTTTCGGCGTACCACCAACACTTAGAAACTTGTTTACTATTCTCTCAACTGGATGATACCAAAGACCATATTTCTTGGGCCCACGTCCTCTCTCAATTCTTGATCAACCACTTGCTTCCTTGCCTCGTTGCTCAGAAGCAATATATTGCACCATCTACATTGCCATTTACTTCCTCTGCCTTATACTCCAACTTCGAAGAATAACTCCTCTTTACCTTCTACCAACCTGCTCTTACTTCTATTAAGTAAGTGGCTGCTGCAACACTTCGAACATCTATTATGCTTGGAGCCGAAGATACCCACCATATTATCACTGGCCAACTTCTCTGCCTTCGTCATACATACCAACCCCAGCCCCTCAACGCCTCGTACATTGGCCTACTCTGCTCAGCTTCAGCACAGTGCTGACACAATCAATTGCAGACTGACTCGATTCCTTACAGAAAAATATTATCCAGCGCTGAAGAACAATTCGACTTCACTTCAAAAGTGGCCTTCATCAGACATCTGGTAAGTGATAAATACATTCATTGTCATGCTTTGATAACTTGGCTTCGCTAGTTGGGATTTCCATCCCACGCCAAAGTTTCAGTCACGGTGGACAAATCAGCCATCCCCAAGCACTGTCATGCTTTTTAGCGGGCATAATTTCTGTCCGCTAGTTGCACTGGCATTACACGTCTCTGCATTACGCTTCTGAGAGGCTATACTGCTCCACCATAACTGGCAATGGGATATATACCCTCAACTGCAAGCCAGAATACAGTTCTCTTTTCGCGTTGCCATCTTCCTGCTTATTTCATTTTTTTTGCTTCAGTCGTGTTGTTCTCACCTTTCTATCACTGGCCACATCATTCTCATAATTTACTTTTGATCATATATGATATCTTCACCTCCTATGGTTGAGGCTCGGGCCTACTTTCAACCACAGATCTTATGTTGCAGACTGGATGGCCCGATTCTCACCTCGGCATCTCAAATTTATCAAGGCATATTGCTACTTCTCATTCTTATTTCATTTCATTTCGTACATATTGGCGAGGTCTACTGTTGCTTTTGAGCTACCAGATAGTATGTCAACCAACTTACACTCTCACCATTAGTCACAATGGCAGACGATTTTAATTTCCTCAACTTCATTGAGGACGGGTCCGACCCAGCCCCAAAGGATACCCCAAAGGAGCCCCAGGACTCGGATTCCGATGCTGAAAACGCCGAGCGCATAGACTTCTGGGACAACGTTCCTACAGACGACAATGGCGCAGAAGGCTCGCCCAACTCCAGCTTCAACTCCTCTCCCACGCATCCGACTCACCATGACTTTCCCACGCCAGATCAAGGACATGCCAAGCAAGGCGGCGCAAAACCTGTCCTGCAGAGGCTCAAAGACGCCAGAACGTATGGCTTCAGAATGAATGTGGAGAGAAGGGTGTTCAAGGGGTCTGGTGCCATGGATCATGATGAGAGTGGCAACTATGATCCCAACGAAGAAGCTGCTGCCAACAGGAGGCTAGCGAAGAAGAAGGCGGCGCCGAAGTCGGGACTGCCTGAAGCGGGAACCGCCCAGTATGACTCTCAAGGCGAGGAGATTCTGCCGTCAATTGAGGAAGATGCTTCTGATGAGGAAAGCTCTGCTGAACCGAAACGTGGAAAGGGTTCGAAGAAAAAGACCGCGGCCGTGGCGGGACAGAAGAAGGGAAAAGGGAAAGGGAAGGCAAAGGAGTAAGTATATTACATACCCCCTGCAACAAAAACTAACATAGCTCGCAGGTCAGAAACAACAGATGGGTCATGCTCAGCATGTAGGCATTTCGGACTTGAATGTAGTATTCTCGATGACCCCGACCAATTCCCATGCACCACATGTTCCGAGGAAGGCCACCCCTGCGTCGTCCCGAAACCGAAGACCCAACAGGCAAAGGATGCGAAAAAACATGCCTTCGCCATTGCCAGGAAGAAGAAGGCGGACCAAAAACGAACGGAAAGAGAGCAGAAGAAGAAGAACGGCAAGAAGATCGTGCAGCTGGCGGCGCAGAGTGCGGCGCCAAAGATCGACCCCAAGAAAAGGAAGTACATAACATGCGCCCCATGTCGGGCTGCAGACTCTGGTCACTGCTCATTAATAACACGAGAGCAGACTGGACCCTGCAAACGCTGCACGTCTAACAAGATTTCCTGCACTTTTGAGGACAAGGTCATCAAATTGGGGAGAGCGGGGACTAAAAATGGGAAGGTGGGGAAGGCGGCCAACAAGGCATCTGCCAAAGGCAGGAACAAGCTCTTTGCTGGCTCTGTACCGCGCCCTCGCGCCGCGCCAAAGAAGAAGGAAGAACTGCCAGAGGGGGTGTTTAAAAAGACCATCAAGACTAGGTTCTGCCACCCGATCACCTTCGATGTCAATGTCAATGTCCACACAGCCCCTTTTATGGATATAAATTCCTTCGCCCAGCAAACTCCATGCCACTTCCACACCACCACCGCATTCCCCATGCTGGGTCTTGGTGAGCCGGTGGAAATTGAGGTCTATGCACCCAAGGAGCCGTCTCCTGCTAATCCCTTCGTCTACACCGAATGCACCCGAAGATTAGCAGTAGCAGACAATGCCGAAGATGAATTCGATGAATCAGAGGAAGAAGGAGAGGACACTGAAGAACCAGAAGGAAGCGAAGAAGGAGAAGACGCGGAAGGAAGCGAACAAGGCGAACAAGGCGAACAAGGCGAACAAGGCGAACAAGGCGAACAAGGCGAACAAGGCGAACAAGGCGAACAAGGCGAACAAGTCGAACAAGGCCCAGGCAACAAAAAAGCCGAAGACTACGAAGACCCAACCTTCGTCTGCACCTCATGTACCTTCGAGCGCCAGAGAATACTCTTCTGCGACGCCCACCGCATCCGCGCCATCGCCGGCATCAAGCACCCCCGCGATTTCGACTACAACGGTGCCATCTCAAAGATATGGCGCGACCAGACCCACGGTATAGGCTCAAACACGGCCAAGGACGTGCTGTGGTGCTCTGTCTGTGTCGCGCCGGCTTTCTACGAGTGCTGCTCCCCTGACCGATTTGCCGGGGAGGTCGGATGCGGGCTCATGCTGTGCGAAGTCTGCGCACAGGGGCTATGCGGGGGGGAATACCGATTAAAAGGTCTGTTGGACGAGATGGCTGAGGAGCAGACGCGCAATCCGTTTATGCCGGTCCAGAAACGCAGATCTGTGTTCCAGCAGCTGACTCTGGATCTTTTGATTGATCGGGCAGGCCGCGATATGATCAGATATGAGGACGGGATTAGGGCGGATGCGGGCTTCTTGACCAACCGCGGAGAACTGAAGTTGTGGATGGAGTCGCAGGCTGTGGCGGACCCCAATGAGATTGAGGAGCCAGAGGTGAGGATGGATGAGGGTACAGGCGCTGGAGTGGCTGGTGAGGTGGAGTGGGCTGTCTGGGGTGAGGGGATGAGATTGAATGGGGGACCTGAAGAGACGTTTGAGGAGTATGATTTGAGGATGAAATTGGAGAAGGGAAGGGCGGAGCAGATGAACCCTGCTTTTACGAGCGTGGCTCCATCTGTATCGGCGGGTACTGATGACTGGGCATTTTGAAGGGATCACGAGGGGATTTAACTTGGTGTTGCTGTTTTTCGGGGCAATATTGTCTGGGGCAGATTGCTGGAAGATAATGTGGTGGGTTGGACGAGTGGATGGAGAGAATTCTGGTGCTGGTAGAGGGGATCGTTCTGACTTGGTTCATTTATTCGGGAGTGGCGGGGGGACTATTTTTATGCTGGTTCTGGTATCTTGTCGCGGCCGATCATCCGGCATTCTCACTGGTGCACTTGGTGTTGCTCAGGCCAGCATCAGTTTTGGCGGCTGGATAAAGGCCCAGGAATGTAGCTCCTCTCGGGGAGTGTTATAGCCCAGGGTGAAATGCAATCTGCTGCGAACTTTGGGCATCGGCTCTAAACTGCGACCATCAGCGGTGCAGAAGATATCAGAGGTATAAAATAGGCGGATACTATTTCAACGCGGGCATTCATATGATACAGACATTAAGCCAATGGTTATTGCGTTAGAGCGCACATCGATTATATTTTATTATATCAGATAATTAAAGCTGTTCAAAATATCCCCCATCTCACTGTGAAAGATATGTCGTCCCATCATACTTCCCAACCTTGTTCACATCAACTCTGAAGCTCTCTGGCGGGCCCAGGTAGCTCTTGCGAACTCCACCGAGATCGATCACAATCTTCTGGAGCACCACTCCTGGCTCCACGGCCCAGAACTTGAGAGTGTGTTTTCCAGGCTTGATAGAATGCATCGTTGTTGTCTGGAGACCACTGGTAACACCCCACGCCGCATCCGCAACAGCAGCCCCCCAGCCGGGAGGCGTCTTATCGCTCGTAACAGTGCCGACGAACTGGATAGTCTGCGGCGCCTCGCCATCAACGGCAATGGCGTACTTGAGCGGGCGCTCGACGCTCAGGAAGTTGAGCGATGGCGAGAGGTACAGCGTGATGTTGGCGGGGTTCGTGATCTCAGTGAAGGTGAAGAAGTCGTACTCGAGGACTGGGCCGGTGCCAGCAGGCAGCGAGGGCGAGGTGACAGGACTGAGCGACACCGCGGCCTGCGAGCGTCCGTGGTTGGGGAGGGTGACGTACTTGGCTCCATTGGCGGTTGTGCTCTTGGTGCTGTGCTCAGCTTCGATGGAGACCAGGCGGTCGGACTCGACAAAGCCAGCGCTGAATGTACCTGGGACCGAGCGGGGAACGACGGGGACCTTGATTTGAGGAGAGTTGTAGTTGCCCCAGTCACACGACGATGTGAAGTTCAGGATCGCCGTTTGAGTCTCGGTAATCAGAGACCAGTCGGGAACGGAGATATGGACGCGGACGTCGCTGCCCTGTTGTGGGCCGGTGACTCCGCTGGATGGCTCGAGCTTCAGGTAAGATGGGGAGGCGATGGACCACTTGCAGGCTTGGGTTCCACGGCTGAAGACTTCAAGATAACGGGTCTTGGGGCCATATGGCTCGAGAGGCAGAGAAGTGAGAGTGCCGCTGCCGTTATCGTGGTACTGGTCGTCACCACTGACCGTGGCGTTGGAACCTTCTATTCCGACACCCAGGTTTCCAGCGGCAGAGGTCTCCGTAGTCTGGACAAAGGCCAGAGGTGGGATGGAGTTCCTCATTGGCTGTTGCCAGTAATCGTATCCAAGATGCGTTTGGTCCATGATGCCATTCCACTTACCACCAAGAAGAGTGTGGAATTGCTTGGTGATAACAGCATCAGTGTTGAAATCTGTCAAGACAGCTTGAGCCTTGCTGTTCGTCGCGGTTCTCCTCTGCTTCACATATAGGTCGTTCTGAGCGGTCTGGACGTAGATCTTGTATACTGTGTAGCCAGCAGTGACTGGGTGAAGCACTGTCTCGAAGAAAGATGCCTGAGTATTAGCTGGGAGAGAATCAGAGAGCTTTTGAGCATCATTGGCCAGGGTAGCCCACTCTCCAAGAACAGTCTCGGCCTCATTGTAGTTGATGACGCTGTATGTACCAGGGCTCAACATCTCATACTTGCGTCTCGCAGCAAGAATACCATATTTATCAACAACGGCACCAATAGCTTCGGCATACCTCGATCCGAACTCTCGTGCCGCCCACAGCTTAAGCCATTGTGGGACGCTATCGTAACCCCACTGATCGATATTGTAAGCAAGATCGAAGTAATGGTTGATTGGGATTTCGAGGCCCTTGAGATCTCCAACGTTGACGATCCAGATGCGGTCAGCCCCATTCTCATAGGTTATCTTCATCTGTTCGACCGATTTTGCGAGGTTGATGGTATTAATCCACTTGTAATCTCTTGGGTCTCCAACGTAATCAAAGTGATAATAGATACCGGCTCCACCGCTTCGGGTCTTCTCGTCCCCAATAGGAACTCTGCGAACATTGCCCCAGTTGTCGTCTGTCCACAGGAGAGTGACATCCTCTGGCACAGACATACCACCCTCAAAGTAATCCTGGACTTCTTTGTAAAGGCACCACATCTGTGGGATATCCTTGGCAGTCTTGCCTTCATCAGCAAGAAGCTCGTCGAGGATTTCTCTCTGGGCTGTGACGGAGTCGGTGGCAGCCTTGATGGCCTTATCTCTTGTCAGAGGAATAGCAGTATCACCGCTACCTCTCATTGCCATGGTGAAAAGACTGTTGTTGATATATGGCTTGGCACGTTGGGCACCGTACTCGAAGAATGGGCGAACACTGGCATTGTTCGTGTCCCAGCGCCATGCTCCTTTTCCAAAGTGGCCCCATTCATTTGTGGCTCGCATCATTGGCTCTGTGTGGGACGAACCCATTACAATTGCGTACGCATCTGCCAATGGCTGGTTCTCATAGTCGTCAACGTTGAACATACCATTCCACATGGCAGGCCAGAGGTAGTTGGCTCGTAGGCGGAGGAGGAGTTCAAAGACGGTGGAGAAGAAGAGATGGTTCATCCCTGGGCCGTATTTCCCGGGCTTGTAGTTGTTGTTAACCCAATTGGTTAAGCCAGGTTGCTCATCGTTGATGAATAGGCCACGGTACTTGACACTTGGTGGCCCTTGTACCTTGACTGTGCTGAGGGCATATATCTCACTGTGCTTTTGGGCTGGAGTGTCGGCCCAAAACCAGAACGGCGATACACCAATTTGCTCGGAGACGTCGTAGATCTGTCATTGTCAGTGCCGAACGTATTGCACACGCGGTTTACTTACTCCGAAAATAGAACCTCTGGTGTCGGAACCAGCAATAACCAAAGCCTTGGGAATACCTGGGAGGGGGTTCTTCACAACTTGGCTGACGAAGCTCTCCCACTTGCCCTTGATTTTGGACACATCGATTTTATTGGACTTGACAAGCTGGTCAATGAGTGTCGAGTGACCAATGGTACCGACAATGATCACAGTATCCTTGTAATCCTTGGTTTTGGTGTACAATGGGCCGAGAATCTGCTGTTCCGGACCAACTGCATAGACGGCGTCGCTGGTGGGTGCATGCCACTTGTAGACAGCTTGGGCAGTTTCGGCAGCATACGCCGTCAAAGATAGGTTCGTGCCGGTTACTCGTCCGAAGTCCGTGGCAAGATCCCCAGCAGCTTTCTGAACGCCCCAGTAGTCATCGGGGGAGACGAGAATCTGCCCGCTGGATGCATGGTGCCCATTCGAGGATCCAAAGAGCTGGAAGGAATCTTGTGAAGCCGTAAAGCCAATGGTCTGCTTCTGGCCGAGCGCAGACACGGCGCTGAAGAGCGCGAGAGAAGGGAGAAGTTTGAGTAACATCTCAATTGGCCTCGAGTCTCTTGTCAACTGCCACGAAAATAAAGGGCCATGGCAGCATTATATAAGGCACGCCTCGAGCTTCTCCTCACGCGTCTTATTATCCCCGGATGAGCGTCATCTCCGCTACTCTGGATATATCTCGCATGGCGTACTTTATCCATTTTGCCAGTGCTAGTTGCGCGTTGGCGTGGTATACCAGTGTAAATTAGGTAAAATATGGTTTTGATGCTAGAACACCGAAAGAACAAACAAGGCCCGCCCCCTCATATTACCTTGTATAAGACAACCAAGACTGCAAGGTACTTGATTGCGGGCTGGAGTAATGGGGTGTGGGGAAGAGCTGGACGGAACTGTTCCTATTCAACCATCTAATTAGCCTGAACCCCGCGAAATGGTTATGATGCCGTTGATCACCTTCGGTACTAAGGAAGCCGATGTTCTCATTTGGATAGCTCATTTTTCCCCTGTCTCGTTGGAAGTACATACTCGAGTAGAGAATGAGGGGAAGCCCCAACGCCGAGTATCTTGTGGGGTTTAGTGATCTCAGGGAGTCTGTGATTTTGTAATTTCACAGTATTTTATCCGGACAATATCTGAGTTGTTCCCCTTGTTCTTTATTCTCCAGCCACGCGGTGTCATCAGCCACAATTTCATGCGTTGATGCGTTGTCTCGCTACTCGTACCCGTACCTATCACCATCTCAGCCACATCATACCACGATGTCCAACATGACATTCCCAGGGTCAACGTACGGATGAGAAACTATGTCTGTACCTAGGGACCCAGCGGGCAAGCTTCGTTTCACGTATGGTGGTTATTGCGCCCTCTGCCGTGAGAGTCTACCAGAGTCCAAGTTTGAGATTGGCTTCGTTCCTCCACTGAATGATGCCTGGAAGTACAAGGTCGTCGGACGTCAGTTTATATCTCCACACCTCCATATTCTTTATTAAGTGGGTACTAAATGCGTATTCTTAGTCTATAATATCGGAAATGCAGACAAGCCGCCTAGAATAGTTGCTGCCTTTGGGGATTTGGCAAACGCTCATTGTTTCGAGGAAATAGCAGTACATTTCGCCAGCGGCCAGTCTTTGGTCCTGAAAGTCGAGGTTAGCCACCGAATACGGAATAAAGATGGAATTGCTCACCTTGTCCATCTCCCATGTTGGAAATTGATAAAGGCATTAGATCCCGATCTCACTCTTCGGTCAATATATGAGTTTGCAGAGTCGACATATTCTTTATTCAGCACTTCTCATGTCCCAGAGGGACAAGATATCACAGCCACGGGATTCACAGGTTTCGTTGATGAGAACGCCAACCAATCAAACTTGGGAAAGTTTCTTAATCGAATATCTAGGTTGCCGCTAGAACTTCAGCTGGCGATATCAGAAGCTTGCCCTTCGAACTTGATATCATCGCTCGTAACAGTGGCTCGCACATCATCTACACTTGTCAGCGCATTCAAGTGCAGCCAAGGTCAACGGAATGTTGAGCTTATATGCCACTCAGATGTCAAGACCCTCTGCGCTACAACCGTGTCAATATTCGGCAACAGATATATATCATCCCTGAGATTTAATGAACCAAGTGAGGGTTCAGAAAAAGTTCAAGTAAAAGAGTCAGAGGTTACAGGTATCAAGTTTGCAATTGGCCGTTACGGGCTCAAGGCACTTCGTATTTGTTATGCTTCTAACAAGTCGTCTGATTGGCTTGGGGACCCAAGAGCTGGATGGATTGGATTAATGCACGGGACTGACATTACAAGCCTGCGTATTCTGCGCGATGTGAGCCTATATACATGAACTATACCGTAACAGCCTGCTAATACTTAATAGGATCTGAAATGCATCCGGGTAGATTTCATGCATGGTCTACCTATGAGAAAGCAGCGTGGACTTTTGTTGGATAAAGATCTCTCCTTTGGATTTGGAGACCATCATCGCATCCTAGACACAAGAGACTCACCACGGATTAAAAGCTACACCAAGTGGCGAATGTGCAGGTACCTTCCATTTTTTGATGAGACAGGTTACATATCTAGCCTCACAATGTACTGCAGTGGGCACTCTTTAACGGGTATGGCAGCATCTGGCGTATCACTTCGATCAATTGGCCGGTGCAGTGCTAGTCGCCACCCTGTACATATCTATCTTCAGCCGGGCGAACGTATTGAATCTATTTGGCTCCGGATGCCAAATCCTCACTCCGACACGTGGCATAGACCGAACATCATGGTTAGTCGACATTGTGCATATTTGGCATTTGCTGATACTAGTAAGGTTTTGACCAATTTAAATCGAACTCAAATTTTTGGGCCCTCACTGGTACCTGGCTCTGGATTTTACGGAGACGAGCGATATCAATGGACATTGTTAAACAAGACCCCTGGATATAGACCTACAGGCATTTTTTTTGATGCACTTAGAAGAGATGGTGCCTCCCAAAGAATCGACAACATAGGTATTACTCAACGCGCCAGGCCACTGGAGGTCCAGGGCATTTATCCGATGGTTCCAAAGCTCACACTGGAATTATATACAGACGCGCCGGGAAAGCGCTTTGTAAATTGTTATCTCACAGTTGCAAGCTTTGCGTATGTCAAAGAATTAAGAATAAGCAGGATAGGGCCAAAGATATCCGGAATGGCAATACATCACCATGATGGAAGCATTGATGTCCTCGGCAAGTGGCTCAGGCAACCACTTGGGTTTCCTTCAAAAATCGAGCAGATCTATCACTACAAAGATGGAACACTTACCAGCATAGCTTTTGGATTCTCGGGTTGTGAAAACGAGGCAAAGTTGGTCGATACTATATTCCTCGCCATTGACCACAAACCGCGTCTTAAAGACGTGGTCCCACAATCGAAGATTGTCGTGGAGTTTCAAGTCGACGAGGCGGACCCTGTAAGCCAACAATCATTATAATATGGAAGATCTGCTCACTAACTTATGCCTAGCCTAAAGTAATGTGGTTGTTTAACTTAGCTCATGATCATGTCGATCTTTGGAATGGCGAGTACCTGCCGCCTAACATGTATATGTCGACCCACGAGTATCGTATAACAGAGTTTGAGGTACAGGCAGTAGGGAAAAAACAAATTCCTATGGAAGAGACTTCCAACTAGTTTTATTGTGCTGTGTTCTTTTTGGGGGGCTGGGATTCCTTCGGCGTCAGTGATAGTTCTGAATGATAATTCCGTAGTTATACAACCTCATCCAGACTTATATTGTGTCCCAGAAGGTACTATAAATTTAATAACTAAATCCCAGCACTTTTGCCGCACGCACGGATTAATTAAGGCTGCTTAAATGAAAAGCCCGACATCCGGACCCGCGCCGCATATTGCTACTGTACCCCAATATGAGATGATTTACACAACGAACGAAGGCATTTCCCGCGCCCAAACAAGGCCACATCTCCCCTCCTACCAATCCAACAAAATACCCTCCGTAGTCTCTTCCAAACATGCTCAATCCCATTATACGTATAGTACTCATGACCCCCAAATGAGCGCCCAGAAATACACCCCACTCGCCGCCGATCCAGGCACGGCCCACACCTGTCCCTGTGGCGCCACCCGGCAACCCCACTGGGTCCGTCGCCGTAGCGTCTGGCTCCTCGTCGCTCTGGGTCTCGAGACCCTCCTCCTCCTCGGCATCGCGTACCGCGCTGCGCTGGCCTACGCGCCTTCCTCGTCGCACCGCCAGGGGAACAGCACGGGACTTCTCGATCCCCAGTCGTTTCTGCCGCCGAGTAAGCCACCTACAGTCCCCGCACCCGAACCTGGTCTAACGCTGTCAGTTCCGCTCCAAACAGTCATATTCGAAGATGAGACCCCGTATCGGAACATTGGACCCGCGGGTGACAAGCTATGGAATGACATGATGCCTAGTAATTCAGCCCCTCCATATATACGCAGGATTTCAGCTAATACCCTAGTTAAGAGGGGAAAGGCTTCCTTCGCGTCCCGAACGCACGCCTTTATGATCTCCCGCCAAGTAAACCGAGCGGCAACGGCACGGATGGCGCAGAGGAGTTCTCCGTCTCCCTAACGCACCAACTTCATTGCTTGGTCTGCCCCCCCCCCAGCCGCCGGCGCAGGCAATTATGATCAATGGACTAACGACCGCAGGCAATGCTACGGGATGTCATTGTGCAATTTGGGAAGGGCAGCGCGTCGCGGTTCTGGGACCAGTCGGCCAAAGGGGGAGATGGACACGCTTATCACTGTCTTGATTACAGTTCGTTTCTCCCCTCATTACCTGTCGGCGCTGTGTGTACTGACGAGCGGTAGTTCGCCAGGGGATACTATGTGCAGGAGACACGTCGCTGGAGTTCGTAAAGGTGGAATATGATGACTTTGGGAAGGTGAGATCGAGCTCGGTGGATGGGGCGGGTGTGGCACATGTTTGCCGGGATTGGAGCGTGGTTAGGGAAGCGCTGGAGGAGAGGAGGGTGGATGACCAGGTGGGGATTCTGTGAGGGGCTTGGGGTGTATGATATTTTAGAGCAACTCTCAGTAGAGATGTTTTATGAAAGTTTATGGAAGTCGGTTTACTCAAAAAAAAGAGGCCCCTATATAAATTGTGATATGTAGTGATGTTATTTTCAGAAAACGACATTATACGTGAGTAACCACCTCATACGACCATAGACTCGAGAGAATTAGTCAACATATTTAGTCATTTCTCTTTCTAGTGCAGAGACCAACACATCCGAACATCATAAAGAAAATATGCATCCCCCTAATTAAACAGAGTTAGCATTTATACAAGACTGTATGCGAACAAACAAAAAGGTGGCCATGGGTTAACTTGAAGAAGTTGAAAAACTTACGCCACAACACAAGGCAGCACCCAACCAAGAAGCGTAACTTGATAAGCCTCTTCGCGCAGCCTTTCTTCCTCCCTGCAGACTTCCACCGGCTTACTTCCACACTCATGACTCCACCCAGTAACCGATATTTGAACCGCCACTGGCACAATACCACATATCAGCATAGTGATGAACGAAAGAACCGCCATCATCCCTTCCGTACAGCGCGATGTGCGCCTTGACGTATCAGCCAATCCCGCAATTTCTGGCACGTCCACCGTCATAGCCCAGATGGACTAAAAGCGCCACGATGTTAGTAAATAATTACGTTCCTTTACCTCAGCCTATATTTGGCTTGGGGGATGAGAGACATACCGCAACGTATGAGCCTACCACGGCACGGCCATGTCCCCGCGCGGATGCGTAGATGGCGACAATCAGCGTCGCGAAGGAAAGCCCCGCGGATATGGATCGTAAAACGAGCTGGGTAATGCCCCATGGCTTTGGGAACCTGGAACGCACCATGGCAAGGTGATTCTTCGTGGAAACGTTTATCAGGGCAGATATTTCGATGGCTGATCTGCAATCGCGACTATTAAGACATCTTCTACGCCCCGGATTTGGAGCTTGGTATGTTTATAATTGGAGACTGGTGGGTAACGGGAGACTTTGTAGGATCAAACTAACAGATAATTTAAATAGCGTCAAGCGCGCGTGGTCGAAATGTTGGGTTCTAGTTGGTCCAGGCAACACTTGGCGTTGGTAAATGTAATATCGCGAAAATTAGACCTGTCTGGCATCCCATGTCATACGTCTAAGGCTGGATTTAAGCTGCTGGATCTGGAAATATAACTAACTGCAAGTAATTCATAGCTGATAAAAATAAATCGCTCATTGGTTGAGTAACTAACAGCTAATTTTACTTACGCCAGAAAAGGAAGCTTGAATCTTGAGCCGGGGGCCAAACAGAATCTACTCAGCCTTAGATATCACACTACCTAGAATAGAGTCTAAAATGGGGTGTTGGGGGCATGGTACTGTATATATCACATGTAGGCGATGAGCTCTATTTGTACGCAGTACCGGCTACAAGCCTTCTGTTTATAGGCGGAGCTATGAGTCTCACATGGAAACTGGCCCCTTACTACATTTTTCCTTAGATTTTTGATCTTTTATTTATAATTTGATATGCACAATTGTAAGTCAATGGTCAATCTGCATACAGAATTATACGGTCAGCCCAGAATTTATCCATACCTCTACTTCCCCTCCTTCACCCGTCTATCTTCCACCTCCCTCTCCCTCCTCTCCTCCCTCTCCCTCCTCACCCCCCTCCACCTAACCCCCCTCCTCATCACCACAACCAAAACAGGCGCCACCCCCACCAACCCCGCCGCCAAAATCGTATAAGCCCAGCCCTCCCCCACCCTCCCCGTCAACGGCCCAATAACCCCCGTAAACACAGCCCCAATCTCACATCTCACCAAATTATTAGCCGACGTCGCCACCGCCGCCTTACCCGGCCACATATCCACCAACAACACATTAAGCACCTGGAACGTAAACGTCAGCGCGAACCCGGCTACGAAGAGCACTACGATTGGCGCGGCGAGAGGGGCCCCGGCTCGTATAGCCCAGCCGTAGGACATCACTGCTGCGCCGGCGAGGAAGAGTATTGGAAAGCCGACTTGGAGGCGTGCAGATTCGATGGGGAAGTTGCGGAGGTCTTGGCGTTGGTTTTTTACTACGGTGATGCCGAGGCGATGGGCGTGACGACGGTAGTTCCAGTCAATTAGGCGGCCGCTTATGAGGGCGGAGAGGATGCTGCCTGCGCCGATGGGGATGAACATTAGGGAGATTTGGAGGGGGTTGAAGTTGTAATGTTTAGAGAAGGCGGTTGCGGCGCCGGTGCTGGGTGAGAGTTAGCTTAAAGTATCAGCATGAGAGAGAGGGGACGAAGCCTACCTAATGGCATAGAAGCAACCAATTCCAACACCAGTGCATATAAGAATAATCGCCGTACTCCGATCAGTAACCACCCTCAGCGTCGCCATCGGATTCGGGAATCCAATCCTATACTTCTCCCTAATCTTCTCCTGCTTCACCTTATCCACCACCAGCCCCCTCCTCGCCCTATTCCGATGCCTCCACGTATCCGTAAAATTCCTCGACCACCTCGGCGGCGGTATCGATCCATCATCCACCACGGCCCGGCACGTCTCCGGCATAAACAGCAGAAGCGGTATATACACCGCCGATGAGAAAATCAGCTGGAACCAGAACAGGAAGTGCCACCCTGCATACTGCGCTATGGCGCCCCCAAGCACAGGCGCGATCATAGGACCGAATATGCCTGCGAGTGAGGAGAACGCGATATATGTCCCGCGCTCGGCGGAGGTGATGATGTCCCCAACAACGCCATTGGCGAGAGAGACGGTGGAAGAGGAGCCGGCACTTTGAATCATGCGCAGGATGAGGAGGGCGGTGTAATTGGTTTGTAAGGCGAGCCCGATGTTGGCAATGTTGAAGATTAGGTAGCAGATCGCGTAGATAGGGCGGCGGCCGGCGCTGTCGGCGATGTCGGCGAAGAAGGCGGGGGCGATGCCTTGGATTACCTGGGGGGGGGGAGGGTTAGATTGTGGCGTGGAAGAAGGGGGGGAAGGGGGCGTACAAGGAAAAGAGTGACTGTTAGGTTGATTTTGGCGTCTGAGACGTGGAGGTCTTTGGCCATGGTTGTGAGAGATGGATCTGGTTATGTGAGAATGTGTTTCTCCAAAGTGAAGGGGGTGAGAGCTCACAGTATATCGCAGTGGCCATGGGGGAGAATAGCGAAGCTAATGATGCCGTGAGGACAATCATCTTCTTTTGGGTGACTGTAAATACACTGTATGGTCGGCCAGATGCGCCAGCTGCTTCGATGGGTGCCTCTGATGGCGGTTCACTGGCAGGATCTCTAGGTAGAGCATCTGTCTGCGCCGCTGCCGCTGAAGGAGCTTCGCTGCCATGGCCCTCATGCGAACTCAGAGATTCCTTATTAACCACAGTCCCAACATCTGTCTCTTGGGCCGTTATCTCAACAGCTCCCTTCTCAGATCCCCCCAAATCCTCATTATTATGTGCCATCGCGACAGTGCCCTCAACTATAAGTCGAGATGTCGGAGTTTCCAGAACCACCACGCGTCGCTGCTGCTCTTATAAGAGAATATATGCCCATGATTACTGGATTTCTCTCCTGATATACTATCTATATGCGACTTTATGAATTCTTAGTTACGGAGTTAGAGAGGAGAGTCGACATTAGCCAATCATCTCGTTGCCGACGCGCTGCCGATGCGGCCCGATCGCCGATGCGCACCGAACCTCGACCCCCTACCTCTGACAAAGTCCGAAGTTTTGGAAAATTATAACAAGGGAGTTAGCTACTAACACGGAGATAAGATTTATTATAATTTTCAAGTGAAGGTATAGCCACATATGTAGTGTACCGATCTAATTGAGAGAGGGGAGGTTATTTTGCATTTTCAAAGTGCTGAAGGGAGACGAATCGAAAATTATGTAGTTTTCACATAGTCCCCTTCCTACGAAAGCACGAGTATATTTCAAATATATATTCCCTAAAGCTGAAAACAACCACCTTATAAACGCAATGGACTGATATATAACTCTAAGCAATCAAGGTATCTAATCCCCTTAACAAAACGAGCTTCTAAAACCCACCCTTCCAACTAACTTCCTACCCACCCCTTTCACTCCTGCCCCCCCTTCCCCCCCAAAAACCTTCCAAACCACTCCAGCGACTGCTTCTGCGACTCCACCGCACTCCTCGTCTGCCCCTCATCCCCCGGATCCGCCCTAACCGCAAACCCATGTTTCGCGCCCTCATACACCTTCACTTCACTCTCCACCTCCTTCCTCCCCCCCAACAACCCCTCAATCCTCCTCACCTCCTCAATCCCAATAACCATATCCACATCCCCAATCGCCACCGCCAGCGGCCTGCCCACCATCTCCCAATCCAGCGGAAACGCCATTTTACTCGGATGCGCGGCAAACCCGGCGTCGACCATGCCGTCTTCCTGGCACAGGTGGATCGTGTATTTGCCTCCCCAACAGTAACCCGCGGATCCTAGGCTGAGGTGGGCGGTGGAAGGGTCGGTGCGTAGGGCGCGGTGGAAATCGTAGATCCGGGGGCGCACGACGGCGTCGCGGTTTCGGGCTAGGAAGGGGATGGCGGCGCTGGCGAATTGGATGGCCCAGAGGGGTTTGTAGATGAGGGTTGTGGTGAGGGAGGGGGAGGGGGCGAGGAGGGAGTCCATTAGCTCCATTGTGCCGGGGGGTGGTGCGGTGCCTGGGTGGGGTTAGTAGGGGGGTGGTGAGACGGGGAAGGGGGGGAGGAAGGACCGTTCATGAAGTCGGGGAGGTAGACGAAAAAATCGCCGTCTTGGGAGAGGCTGTCGGCGAGGAGACGGCTGTTGTTTGTTTCCCACCCGAAGATGTCTGGGATCATGACTATGAGCCCTTTAGGGGCGTTTGGAGGTGTAGCAACGTAGGTTTCGAGGCCGTGGATTGTTGACACAGTGCCGGTAGGTTTTTCAGTCTTCATGTAGCCTGTAAGGCAGTTTTTACAAGACGGTGCGGCCATTGCTAGGAATGTGATAATGGGAAGGTGGTGGGAATTGGGTGATGGTGATTGTGGTGGCTGTGGTCGTGGTTTTGGGGGGATTGAAACGCCCAGAGGTGTCAGAAAGGCTTATTTATGTGAGACCAATGCGACCAAGGAAAGTTGGAGGAGCGGCATTTGCTGGGATTTATTTGGTTTGAGTCCATCTGAGAACTAATGGCGTTGATTGTGGAGTCGGAGTTAATCGAGTTAAGTCCTGAAGTGCCGCTCTCGGGCCGGTTGGGGGGAATCATCGGTGAGGAGAACGATATGGCGATTAGATGCGTCGGTGGATTTTGGTTAGTGTAAATAACTATATTTGATGTAAATAGCTATCGTTATTTGGGATATTTGAGCTCTTCAGAAAAGCAGTGCCGGTTTAGGCGCCTTTTTTGTCGTGTTAGCAGTCACTATCGAGCTTGGATATCAAGTTGATGCGCCGGCGGTGAAGGGACGGCAGTGGTAGGTCTATATCAACAATTAATTAACAATGATTAGATCGGAAACTCTATCAAGGTATCTATGTCTATATCTGCAATATCTAATTAAAGGACTCCTAAAAATCCTGGTATTCTTCGGTGTCGTCGCGACAAGATACCTACTCTAAATTCTCGCACTCACTCAGTAAAAGAGGCTAAATAGTAGAATCGCCGGCCATGGGAGCTTCGCTACCACATAATTCCCTTCCACTCCCTAAATGAGCTCGCAGACGAGGTACTCACAGACGCAGGTTGTGATGGCGATGGTGATAGTGGAAAATACGGTTTGAAGCTTCATTTCGTACTTGTACAGTACAGTTCAGTACGCCGTAGGGTGCATAACGAGACTGCACCGCTCGGTCGTTCTAGCCATCCACAGCACCAACTCAATTGGCCCCTTCGTAAACACACACACCGCCGCCCGCATATCTACACCTCCCAAGTTCCATCATCACAGCTTACAACTCCGACTTCACTGGCTCAGCCGCCTCCTTCGCAATCTCCTTGAGCACATCCCCCTCCAAAGTCTCCGGCTTCTTCGTGCTCGCCCACCTCTCCACAACCTTCCCATCCCTGCTAATCAAGAACTTCTCAAAGTTCCACTTCACGCGCTTCATGCCCATCAGCCCCGGCTTCTCGCTCTTGATGTACTCCCACAGCGGATCGGCATTATCGCCATTGACCTCCGTCTTGCCGAAGATGGGGAACGAGACGCCGTAGTTGATCTGGCAGAACTCCTGGATCTGGTCGTCGGCTGCGGGCTCCTGGCCGCCGAATTGGTTGCAGGGGAAGCCGAGGACGACGAATTCGCCCGGGTGCGAGGCTTCGATCTTCTGGTAGAGGGCTTCGAGTCCGCCGTATTGGGGGGTGAAGCCGCACTTGGAGGCGGTGTTGACGATGAGGAGGACTTTGCCGGCGTAGGCGGAGAGGGGTGCGGGTTCGCCCTTCTCTGTTGAGGGAATTAGTGACGAGTGTATAATGGGAGTGGCAGCGCGCGGCGCATAGGATGATAGCGACGCATTGTTAATACGACATGAGGGGGGGTTGGTGTTGTCGCTGGCGCAAACCAGACATGTGAAGGATGCGACTTACTGTTGAGGGGCTTGAAGTCGAAGACGGAAGTAGCTGACGCCATGTTTGATATGTTTCTTTTGCGACTATGCGTATGCGATTGAGTATTTGTAGGATATAAAGATGTCGTAGATGATGTAATTGATGTATGCGCAGTAATAGGGTTGTAGCTAGTAGTGAATAAAGATGCTTGGTGGCGGGAGTTGTAACCCCTCATGGAGGCCCCTCGGCATTTATATAAAGATGGCAAGCGAGACTGTGGACCGCGGCTCGTCCCTCCACCACCAAAACCTCTTACAAAGCTGGCCGGCTGTAGATTGGGCCTGGACCGTCGCAACATGGTTTCAGAGGTTAGCGGAGGTTACAAATTAAGTGGTATTAAGTGGCATTAGGTGGTTGCTGAGTAACATTAACAATCGTTATAGGACCTAGCCTTCTTGTCCATATATTTGACATGTTTCATTGTTTATGGGTAGAGAAGATAGATGATTGATGATTGATTTCTGTTTAACGTCCGGCGGATCACGTGCGTGAGCACGTGCCCTAAACGATTCCCTGATGGGACAAAGGACGCCGGGGGGGTTGGCCCCGGGTTTCTAGGGTAATTATATGTACATAAGACCCCCAGCGCATTTCCATAGCTGCTAGGGGTAGGAGGTTAGACCTGTAATACAGGAGAAGGAAAATGAAAAATGGCGCCGTCCCCTTCGCGCTGCCCTCTTACGCTCCGTGGCACTCTACAACTACGGTAGAGAAGATAGAGACATGAGAGAGTCTGGAATTTGTGACGGTTTCTTATCGGCCAACACGTGACTGCATAAATTTACGATAAGAGTTATGTATGCATTGTGGAGATAAAGATCTTAGAATAGTGTAAATAGGCTCCAACTCCACAAACAAGCCACAACCTACAAGCTACAGCTCTCTCCAGTCATGGCTCCTCATAGCTCCACATAATGATGACCGCTCTGACTCCTTCGCCGCAGTTTCACAGCTTCATAGCACACGGGATGGGCATGGGATGCTCGTCCACTCTCGACGCCCATTGGCCTATGGCGTGCTGACGGCGTCAAAGACGGCAGCTTCCACCTAATGGCATAAGGCGAGCATGGATGAGTATGCAAGCCGTCCCAGTCACGACAACGGGGAGTAACATCGGGGAGTAACATCGTTTCCTTCTTCTCTCACCGCATAGCGTCTGTGATTGCTAGAGGATCAAGGAGCATTAGCTTCATGCACAGCCACGGTTGCCTGGCTGGAACCAGCCTTGGGGCTGAGCTGTGGGGAGAGGAGGCTGTGGGTGAGATCAACCCAACTCCAACGACAAGCCCCCAAACTCTATAAAGTCTGGACTCCCTCATACCTTTCTCTTCTTTCTTTCTTCATAATCGTTCACCATTCTCTTGGTGAACTCTCGCGCCGCTTTTTCCACGTCTTGAGCTGTGCTCTGAACTCCCAATACCACTTCTTTCTCATCTTATCCTTCTCACAACAACACTCTCCCGCAACCATGGGTGAATCAAGTGACAAGAAGCCCGAAGGTGAGGGTGCCAAGTATGTCATCGTGAAGCCAGAGCAGGAATCGGCGACACCGGCCACCTCCAGCGACAATGAGACCAAGGAGGAGCTCCCACAATGCCCAGAGATCCTCTACAAGGTCCAGTACAAGGACTTTGGTGGAGAGATTAAGGGCACCAAGGACCTCACTGCCCCATACAAGATGAAGAAGACTGCATACAGCGACCTCGGTATTCCCATCCTCGAGGTCCTCTACAGTGTGACCGTCTGGTTCCCAACACTCTACAAGAATGGACGTAACAACAAGAAGAGAGAGGAGGACACTCCCAAGAACATGGATGACTTTGACGAGAAGTCCATGGAGGAGAAGGAACTCATCATCCACTCGGAGCCCATCATCAAGGCTCTCCGCTCTATCGTTGATTACTACCCTGGCCAGTCTCTCCTCGGAAACACAATCTCCATCAAGGAGCCGTTCAGCATTCTCGTCCACTTCCGCAAGGAGATCGATGAGTATCGGGAGTCTTGCGATGATGCAGAGACGTACCACCACATTGGCGTCTTACAGAAGTACCTCGAGGACAACCTCGGCGACAAGATCCTCGAGGAGGATGAGCGCTACATGCGCCCAACTCCTGTGGCCACCTTTGAGATGCTTTGGATGTTGTTCAAGCCAGGAATGGACGTCTACGCAAACATCGACGACCAGCGTGGCGGTTTCGTCGTGCAGTCATGTACCCCAACTGCGGACGTCAACAAGGCCACGAAAATGGGGCAGCTCAGTCCCTTGAAGATCATGATGTGGTACATGGACTTCGATGGCCGCTATTTGGGCCGCAGACAGCATGAAGTGATCATCATCCCATTCGAAGGCGAGCGCGAAATCACTTCTCTCAAGGTCATCCCAGCAATGTACCTCGACTCCGATCCTGAGGTTTCTCCTCGCCAGAAACTGGAGGACCGTGGTGAGAAGTTCTACAAGATGTTGATGGGCCGACAGATGGATTACAAGGGCTACAGCATGGCGGCTAAGCAGCGCCCAAAGCGTTTCCACGAGGGCCGAGTTGTCGTCGATCAGGGATCGTTCTACACATACGCAGGCTGGGAGGAGACTGACATCCACCCGGCTCCAAGTCTGTGTGTCGACGACGACAACTCGGGCATTCTCGCTGACATGCACTACGACTGTAACTGCTCCGAGTGCATGGAGAAGCGCCGCGCCGCATCCGGGAGCACAAAATGGGGAACCTACGAGAACATCGACCCCCAAGAAACCCCCTCCCTCGAGACCATCAAGGACGGCATCGTCTCCCGCCACCGCTACTTCCTCTGCCCCCGCCGCATCATGGGATTCGACCTCAAGTCCAAGAAGTGGCAAGCCCTCGACGTCGACTTCTGCCGCGAGCCTAAGATCAAGACCGAAGCCATCGAGAACCTCGTCCTCCCCAACGAGAAGCTCGGCATGATCAAAGCCCTCGTCCACAAGTACACCACCTCCAAGAAAACAAACCCCTCCAAGAACGAAACCACCTGGGCCGCTGACCCCATCCCCAACAAGGGTGAGGGCCAGATCTTCCTCCTCCACGGCCCTCCCGGCGCCGGAAAGACATTCACCGCCGAGTGCGTCGCGGAATTCACCTCGCGCCCCCTTCTCTCCCTCACCTGTGGTGACATCGGCACCGACGAGTTCCGCGTCGAGGAGAACCTCTCGAAATGGTTCAAGCTCGCCGAGATCTGGGGAGCTGTCATGCTCATCGACGAAGCGGACGTCTACCTCGAGCGCCGCGAGGTCAACGAACTCACCCGCAACGGCCTTGTCTCTGTCTTCCTCCGCGCTATGGAGTATTACCGCGGTATCCTCTTCATGACCACCAACCGCGTCGGCCACTTCGACCCCGCCTTCTTCAGCCGCATCCACGTCTACATCGGCTACCCGCCCCTCGACGCCGTAGGACGCAAGCGCATCTGGCTCCAGTTCTTCGCCAAGCTCGAGCGCGAGCGCGGCGACGACGTATCTGTCCGGGCCGCGGCGAAGAAATATATTCTCAGCGACGACGTGCTTCGCGACACTGAGTGGAACGGTCGCGAGATTAGGAACGCGTTCCAGACTGCTGTTGCGCTGGCTGAGTACGAGGCGGACCAGAAGCGCAAGGTGGAGGATAAGACGACGCCGTTGGAGATTGAGCTCCGTCAGGACCATTTTGAGAAGGTGGTCGAGATGAGTGATAACTTTAAGAAATACTTGGCTACTGTGGGGCCCGAGGAGGGGTCGGAGATGGTTAAGGCGAAGGGACATGGGGATAGAGGGGATGATAGCTTGTTGTAGGGAATTAGATTTACTGCGCGGGGAGTAGTAGATCGGATGTGTACTTTAAATGAATAACGCTATGATGATATATTTATGAGTCCAATTGCTGTTTATTCGACGTGATACGAAACTTTTTTCTCTAGATCATCCGTCATCTCATGTTTACCCCTCAAAGCCTCAAATCTATCTAGTTTGAGCTTAAATCACCTCCTCTCCTCATTTCATGCCCACCCCTTAAAACCTCAAATCCCACCCAATCTTCGGCCCAAGAACCGGCAACTCATCCGCCACACTCTGCACATCCTTATCCCCCCGTCCACTAACACAAATAACCACATCCTTCCCCTTCCCCAACCTCTTCGCCACCTCCACCGCCCCCCAAACCGCATGCGCCGTCTCCAGCGCCGGAATCACCCCCTCAAACTGCGACAACATCCTAAACCCCTCAAACGCCTGCGCATCCGTCGCCGCAATAAACGTCGCCCTATCACTATCCTTCCACGCGCTCAGCTCGGGGCCGACGCCAGGGTAATCGAGCCCGGCGGACACGGAATGCGTGTCTTGGATCTGTCCGTGCTCGTCTTGGAGAACGTAGGTGCGGACGCCGTGGAGGACGCCCTTGGTTCCTCCGCTTAGAGTGGCGGAGTGGCGCGCGGTATCGATTCCGTCTCCGGCGGCTTCGACGCCGACGAGCTCGACGGACGGGTTGGCGGAGAAGGGGAAGAACATGCCGGTGGCGTTCGAGCCGCCGCCAACGCATGCAACGACAGCGTCGGGGAGCTTGCCGCGGAGAGCCTGCAGCTGGGTCTTTGTTTCGTCACCGATGACGGATTGGAAGGTTCGCACCATGGTGGGGAAGGGGTGGGGTCCGATGGCTGATCCGAGGATGTAATGCGTGGTATCCAGGTTCACGACCCAAGAGCGCATAGCCTCGTTAACGGCATCGCGGAGGGTGCGCGAGCCTGCCTCGACGGCAACGACGCGAGCGCCGAGGAGCTTGATGCGGAAAACGTTCAGGGCCTGGCGACGCACGTCCTCGGCGCCCATGTAGATTGTGCACTTCATGTTGAACTTCGCGCAGACGGTGGCAGTGGCGACACCGTGCTGTCCAGCGCCAGTCTCGGCGATGATCTCAGTCTTGCCGAGGCGGCGCGCGATCAGGATTTGACCAAGCGCGTTGTTGATCTTGTGGCTACCGGTGTGGTTGAGATCCTCGCGCTTAAGCCAGATGTTGGCACCACCAACGTGCTCAGTCAGGCGCTCGGCGAGGTGCAGGTGCCCTGGACGACCCATCCAGGGGTAGTACGAGCGGTACTCCTCCCAGAACTTAGGGTCGTTCTTGGCCTCAGCCCAGCACTGCTCGAGCTCCGAGAGGCAGTCCATCAGCGACTCTGGGACGTATTGGCCGCCGAACTCGCCGAAGCGGGAGGGGATGTGGTTTGGGTCTGCGAGACCGTCGGCGTTCAGCGCGACGATTTGGTCGGCGAGGCCGACTTCGCCTTCGGGGCGGGTAGGGACGACGGCGTCGACTTGGACTTGGTCTCCGGAGGGCTCTTGTGCGCTGTGGACCGCCTCGACGATTCCGATTTCGCGGGTTTGGGTGTCAACTGGGGCTGCTCTCCTTCCGGAAACTGTGGCACAGTAGTTCTCGACCGCCTTGGCTCCCTGGCCTGCTGGTGCGTCACCAAGCTCGTTGATGATTTGGCTTCCAATCACGACACCATCGGCGATCTTGGCAACGGTGACGAAATGGTCTCTTGTGCTGACACCGAATCCGACGGCTGCTGGCTTGCCGCCAGAGTACTCCTTAACGCGTGCCAAGAGCTCGGGGATACCTGTGCTCAAGGTGCCGGTAGCTCCAGTGACGCCCATTCTCGAGACGACGTAGACGAATGAAGTAGCGAGCCCGCATAGGAGCTTCATGCGGTCAGGTGTTGTGGATGGGGCAATTAGGGGAACGTATGAGAGTCTATGATGCAGTTAGCAGCTGTAATATCATTTCCTTGGACAGACACTGACTCTGCTTTGGTGCAAAAGTTTCTGAACGTGACGGCCTCCTCAGGTGGCAGGTCGACAATAATGAAACCGTTGATGCCAGCCTCCTTGCAGTCCTTCAATAGTCTCTCCTCTCCGTAGCTCAAAATCGGGTTATAGTATCCCATGAACAGTACGGGGACTGTCAGTCCCTTCTTTCTCGCATCGCGGACCAGTTGGAGCACCAAGCTGACCGTAACCTTGTTTTTTAAAGCGATCTGAAGCTCAGTCAGCGGCGTAACAGCAGTCCAATGGGTCTGTACGAACGGTATTCGACTTCTGGATAGTTGGTCCATCAGCAATGGGGTCTGTGAAAGGAATTCCGAGTTCAATAATGTCTGAATGGGAATATTAGCACCGGTCGCTCAATTTACAATGAAGTCATAACATACCTGATCCACCGGCTTGCAGCCCAAGCATAATATCAACACATTCCTCCACAGTAGGATACCCAGCGGTGAAATATGTAACCAATGCCGCCTATATATCATGTCAGCATCAATTCACCGCTCTCATAGTCTGTGCTCGTTGAGACTCACTCTCCCCTCCTTCTTGCACTGTGCAAAGGTCTGTTTAAGGCCCTCCATTTTCGCTGCCAATTATTTTTATGAGTCAATTGAAGTGTATAATCGGGATTGAGGTAAGAAACTCTCGTATCGAGAAAAAGGGTTGTTTATATGCAAGTGTCCTCTCTGTTGTGAGTCAAACCAACCAGCCCATGTACGAAATATCCGAAGTCGCCCCTCCATCCCACTATCGACCACAAAATACGTTTCACCGCCCCGGCAGAATATTCAATAGGCTAACGCCCGGCCCGGCCTCAGCCTTGCCCGATTACCATCCAAAACGAATTACCCCGAACTCACGCATTACCAATTCAAGAAGCACAATTCCTGTTGTACTGGTATTAGGAAGCCTTATAATATACCGACGAGTAATCGCTTCGATCTAGCCACACAACAATGCCTCGTCTCCTCCTCCGCCTCAACCCGGCGCCCTACCGCCGCCTCTTCTCGACATCCTCCGTTCGTCCCGCCTTCGCGACTGGGCCCTCTCCGCCACGCCTCCCACCCAAGGAGCAAGAAGAGTTCGAAAGGCTACAGAAGGCTTCGACGGGTGCCTTCTCAACACCGCGTGCGACACCACAAATAAACCAATCCCCTGCGTCGAAGCCGCAGGTCAACCAGAGTCCGGCAACAGGAGAGTCATCGGATGCCCTCGCGGCTAGGATAGAAGCTACGGGGAAGGGAGAGGAGCTGCATCCTGACGTTCGCAGAGGGGCGAAGCCGGAATTTGAGGGGGAGGTAAATCCGAAGACGGGGGAGGTGGGAGGACCGAAGAATGATCCGTTGAAGTGGGGAGGGGAGGCGGATTGGAGTTATAATGGGCGGGTGACGGACTTTTAATCGCATGTCTTTACATGTGGGGATATGTCGAGCTGTATGATGAGAGAAGGGCATTGCCGGAGCGCTTTTGTATAAACACGCCTGAAAGGGCTGTATAGATGCTGTATATATATCAATTTGCTACAGCGAAATATGAATCACATGCATTTCAACATAACGCTCAGAATAGCATAAAGTGAGGTAAGAACAGCACCAGAAATATTATTCTATGTGGCTTTATGATGTTTGGAGTTCCAAGAACTTATCCATGCTACCACGCCCAAGATAGGGTTAAAACTCCCCTTCACTTTTGAAAATCCAAAATGGCACGTTTGCACTATACATATGCCTACCAGAGCTTTGAAATATCCCCTTGCAACCTTACACCAACAAAGCGCCTGAAATTTATCAAAACACCCCCCAAAAAACTTGCCCTCTGATCTATTACTTTAAAAAGTATCCTCCTCCAAAATCCACCTCAAACTAGAACGCTGGCTCTCCATACCATACCAAAATTTGACGTTTAATCCGTAGGCGCGTGAGTGAACAAGAAAGAAACACTCTCTCCGTTGTGAGTCCTGCGGATGGCCTCAGCCAACGTAGGGCTGATGTCGATTGTCTGCAGCTTCGCGCACGACTCCTCCTTGCCTTGCATAGGCACAGTGTTGGTCGTCACAACTCTGCTCAGCTTCGACTTGTTGATGATATCAATCGCCTTTCCGGACAAGATACCGTGGGTGACAATCGCAACAACCTCCTTTGCGCCGTGAGCCATAACTGTCTCGGCAGCCTTGGCCAAGGTGCCACAAGTATCGGCCATATCATCCACCAAAATGGCGGTCTTGTCGGAAACGTCACCAACCAGAACCATGCGCGACACCTCGTTGGGCCTGGCACGCTCCTTGTGGATCAGGGCGAATCCAAGATCCAACCTGTCGGCAATGCTGGTTGCTCTCTTTGCGCCACCAGCATCGGGACTAACGACAACACAGTTCTTGACGTCCAGGTTCTCCCTGATCCACCTCAGGGTGCTGGGCTCGGCATATAGGTTATCGACAGGGACGTTGAAGAAGCCCTGGATTTGGGAGGCGTGCAGGTCCATCGTGATGACGTGGTTGCAGCCAGCGGTCTGGAGCATGTTGGCGATGAGCTTCGCGGAGATGGGCGCACGGGACTTGTCCTTCTTGTCTTGGCGCGCATAGGGGAAGTTGGGGATGACGGCAGTGATGCGGCGTGCAGAGGCGGTCTTACATGCGTTGATCATGATGAGGAGTTCCATGAGGCCGTCATTGATATCTCCCGGGGCGGTGGATTGGAGGATGAAAACTTTGAGATGTTAGAGTACGGCCAACTACAGGAACAAAGCCCCAGAAATGAGACAGATTCATACCATCTTCGTCACGAACAGACTCTCCGACTGTGACTGATGTCTCTTGATTCGAGTAGTTCAGGCTCATAGTCTTCGCAAGCTCAATACCGAGGCTATGCGCAGTCAGCAACGTGCCCTTCCACGCTCACCGGGTTTAGACGCTGGTGTGCCTTACCGGTCGGCAACCAAGCGGGCAAGCTGAGGATGGCTGTTGCCAGTCAACAGCTTGATAGAATTCGTCGCCATTTTGTATGAGTGCGTCGAGGAGAATTCGTCCGAGTTTCGGGGAGATCCGTGACGTGGGGTCGGAAGCTGCCCGGGTGATAGGGTACGACAGCTGGGTTTATCCAAGAGCTCAATTCTTCAAGAAAATATATCGAGTGAGAAGATGTGCAACTCTGTGATGTGGCGTGGATGAGAAGCCCGGCTTACAGGCTACGGTGTGGGGTAAAATGTTCCAGAAGTTTGAAGCTGAACTTACGGGACAAAAGTTGTCAAGACAAAAATTAGCGCGGAATTTGATCCGCCGAGGCGATAAGATCTGAGACAGCACGGAGTTGAATCAAAAAGTGGCATGGTGGCAAGCGAACACTAACGCCAAAAGTGATAATTTAGAAAGCCTACGTTGTCGCTCTGTTATTTCCTGTAGTCATAGTAATTTATATAAATAGTAGCTATACTAAATACTAGGTAATTGATCTTTCCTTATTTTTTACATACAACTCTCTACTTATATTTCCTACATATACTACACTACACTTACTTACTATATACTATATTCTTATATTATTATATACTATTCTACCTTTAGAGAGCCGTATAATATATGTAATTTTAGGGTTTTGCCACTTGCAATGATTTATTCTCTGCTGTTCCTACATAATAAGCCTTTACTATCCTATAGTATAAACCTTAGTGGGGTTGTGGCAGATCCGGAAAATTAAGCTTAGACAGCGTATTTAGTATATGAAGACCCCCCATAGCTTCTTCGTATTTATCACCCGACCTAGCCAGACACTATAGCTAGGACGATAACTACTCTCCTGAGATCTCTCGATGTCGCGATTCTTCACCAGAAGTATTATATTCCGATATTCGTAGCCCTCATCGGGTTGAGCCGTTGTACCCGCCTTTGTACCCGTCTTTCTCGACCACAGTCCACTCACTTCAACTGTACCTGGTTAGTCGAGGTTTGACGTTCGTCGAGATTCCGCAGTCGAACTGCCACTTATATTTTATGTCGTCACCAACACATCCATCCTCCTTTACTACTACCAGCTCAATAACTCTTAACAACAAGACTTAAGATACACTAGTTAAGTTCTCGAAAACACCATTACAATTCTTAAACCATGGCATCTGTTGGGGATGTGGCACCCCCGCTTTTCGAGCAGTTTCTCGCCAGCGTATGGAATCCTGGTCGACTTATTTGCTTCTGCTATTACTGTGAGTTCCATATTTAGGATTTGGCTACGTGTTTTTAACTCTACGTAGATCTTCTGGTAACCTTTCTACAATACCCTTTGCTTGCATTCCAAGACTTGCAAGCCTTCAGACACCGCGCTGTATGTACAAATCCACTAGTTAACCCGTCATATGCTTATTAAATCCAGTTTGCGAGGGTCTGGGGTAAATTAGGAGCGGAGTTGTCGCAGAAGCTTGAAGGCAACACGTTCGACATGCTGAAAACAGTCAGTGGAGTTGTTTTGGATGTTGGGCCAGGCACCGGAGAGATATTATGTCGGTTGGATCCAGCACTCATAAGAAAGGCTTATGGTGTGGAACCTGCGATTGATATGCACCCAGCGCTACAGAAGAATATCAACAAAGCCGGGCTCGCTGGAAAATATGAGGTTATTGCCTGTGGTGCTGAACCTGCAACTCTAATCCCGGCACTAGATAAGCTGGCGCTCCTTAAGACGGAAGGCCAGTCTAACGAGGGCGTCTTTGATACGATCCTGTGTATCAGAGTCCTATGCAGCGTGTCAAACCAGCAGGATACTGTCAACGAGCTTTACCGGTTACTGAAACCTGGTGGTCGCCTGATTGTTTGCGAGCACATTGCTAGCCCTTGGCCTGGGCGAGGATCTGCTGTGGCATGGGTCTTGCAAAAGCTCTGGATCTTAGCAGGGTGGAATTTTTTAATGGGTGGGTGTAAACTCAATAGAGACACTGTCAGCGCCCTTGAGGCAGCTGGTGGAGGAGATCGAAAGGGTTGGAAGAAGATTGATATTGGCTACTGGGAAACCTGGCACCCCATACCGTTTGTGGTAGGTGAGCTAGTAAAGATTTAATGACTCGATGAAAAGGATATATTTAGCACAAACTAGCTCCTTATTCTTAATGAAAAAATCGATATCTCTAATTAGGGATCTATGTACGTCTCAGTATCCATAAGCTTCGCTATCGTAGTGAGTATAGTTCAACGGTATTCACCTAGTATTAATCACAGCACTTGAATGAATCATGGGATTTTGAATGGGCTGTGGTTGTCTACGACATTTTGTAGAGAGCCTCGTTTCATATTCCAAAACGTTCACCGAACCCCTATGAATAAGGCTCTGCTACAAAATGGCCTTATTATGAATAAGCCTCGCAGACGTACTGGTAACTCTTAAGGTAGGATATTTGGCTTACTCTTGTATTAGTATTACCTACTGATACCACGCAGAAGTGCCTCTGATTATCGAGTCTGATAGCGCGAAGATGAAAGCAGGGACGAAGCTGACAGGTCTTCCCGACTCTTTACTAGAAGTACTATATTCCCATCTTCGTCCCCCTCATTGGGCTGAGATGTTGTGCCGTCTTTCGCACGAATGTAGACCCCTGTCCACTCACTTCAACCAAGTGACTGCACCTTCTCAGTCGAGGTTAGGCGTCCCGTCGAATGCTATGGCCGACAAGGAAGCTAGGAAAGGCTCTGAAACTAGAAATGAGACTCAAGCAGTCAATAAGCCCGCGAATTAAATACTTATAATAGTATCCGATGTAGCAGTAGCCTCGAATGCATGTCGAAGGCGGATATCATAATCCTCTCTATCTGACATTTTCTTCATCCCAACTTTGAGGTAGTCTTCCGCCCAGTACCATGGCATAATCAGTTCGAAACTGTCATGGTCTGTATTATGCATAATGAACCTAGGTTGGATCTGTTTGTAGAATAGTCGAAAAATACCTGTTGGGCTGGCAAGGGCAAGCGTATACCAAAATATTCCCTTATCCCAGTTCTGCTTCATTGCAGCTGACAGCCGCCGCTTCCTATCGTCATTGCAAGAGGCAGGACTTTGAGCTTGTTCCTCTTCCGCTGTGAATTTGTCCATAAATTCTACCCGGACCTTATCATACTCTTCTTGCCCTTCCTCAGCAATCTCATCACAAGCCTTGCTCGTGAGCCAGGTCGGAGTCCGAAACATCTCCACTAGCCGGGTGCTTGCCCACTCAAGATCCACAAGTGAGGTGATGTTCCAGTTTTTATCAACGAAGATGTTGCTCTGGTGAAGATCTGTTAAGGTGAAAAGAAAGGGTCCGTGGCGACATTCCCGCTTAAAAAATGATGGCAGTACTGTCCGCATTGCCGTTAAGGCTGATGTCTGATAGATATAATCGCCTACATCCTTTATTGCGTTTGGCTGATGCCGTAGTCGATTTTCATGGATACCAATGATACTCATCGCGTAGGAATCCGCTGTAGAATAAGTGCAGTCTCGGGGTATATCTGTCGGAATTTCCTCGTTTTCCAGCTCGAAAATTTCAACTGACACTGGCCTGTTTTCTAAGCGCAAGAACCCGTTACGGTCAATTATGAAAGATCCAATTTTAGGTAGGGGAGCCCGTGCCATATTGAGCATTATCCGGGAAAGATCCTGAAAAAGGGTGTTGCGTAGCTTAATGTCATCCCGCTTTTCCTTCCAGCTATTTGAAAGCATTTCTCCTTGTGATTCTTCAATATGCTCGATCAATAAGTAGCCAGCGCCTACCCCTTCTTCTGCCGATATTTGGCTTCCTAATTGATGGCGGACATATCGTGTTGGTAACGAGCGCCCAAGCCAAAATAAGAGCTGACGATGCAGATACTAGAAACAGCGGGCTACGAAGGGTAGATTTTGTAATCGGGTGAACTACGGCCCACTCATGTCAGCTCTTCTATCAGAGAGGCATTATTAGAAAGCTTACAGTTTCACCGTCTGACGTTGCAAAGCCGTAAAGCTGCGGGATTGGTACCTCCGGGCAGTTTTCCTGAAGATATGCATAGGCTCCTGCCTCACATCGAATCTTTTCGTCTCCATTCCCGGGCCGAAAGGCTTCCCCAACACGATATGGGAGAGGAAACCTAATTAGAACACGCTGTCCAGGCTGTTCCTTCCCTTCCCAGGGGCTAATCGTGACTGGAATGCAAACATTGAAGCTATCATGGTACCAGCTACCTGGCATAAAGTAGGCGACCTTAGATTTAGGTGATGTGCAACGACAGCTTTAGTCCAACTGCGCTTGTTGTTAATGTGGTTAAAGAATTTGACTTCTTCAGCTGGATATCGTAGGCGATGAAGGATATTGACCTCTTCAGCTTTAGCAGTCGAGTATGTGATCTCTCCACGAGAAAGAGGCAATGCCTCTAACATTATGAAGTGGTAAGGAGCTGAAGAGGGCAAGCATAAGTACACTACGAAATAGCAACACAGTAAACAAAAGTCGAGGTCACGTTCTATTTGTATGTGGCTTGTAATGTTGTGGCTAGTTGTGTCTGTAATTCATTCTCATAGGCACGTGACCATAATGAATAGGTGGAGCAAGATTAGGGGATTAGCCACACTGAGGCTGAGAGTTGTAAGGTAACAAGAATTTCGGAATGCCACTTGAATGCCACTTACCATTCCCATAGTTCAACTAAAGACACTAACAGATATCTGCAGGTCGCGTCTACTGGTAGATATTTGATGCTAACGAGGTCATGTCAACATTGTATTTCGTGAAACCCTGGAATTTCAGTCAAAGCGTGAATAATTTTGCGAGGATATGTCGTCGGTGACTGTTAGCGACCTCACTGAATTAATTTTATATAATTCTGAAGCGCAGTTTGGTTCAAATGTTGGTCTTCCTTTCCCCATCGCCCGCCGTTTTGAAATATCACCTTTTGTAATAGAATCTCAATTCATACCGCGCCGAAGGAAAACAACCGGTGTGCATGCCAATATGTGCCAAATCACCGAATCACGTCCACATGGGTAAACAAAGGGATCATAATTTAATATTTAACATGCCAATGCTCATTTTTTCTCTCACGCCAAGAAGCCAGATTGATATCATCGAATAAGACGCCTTTGCTGAAATGTATGCCATGAATATCTAGACCCTACATGCCGGCATCCTCGGTACACAGTAGCCCAAGGCGACTGATGTATACATGGGGCTTTCTTTCGAATAGCTCATTCCCGCCCATTCCTGCCCTTCTCCCAGCCACACACAATTTAAGCCTTGGTGCGCATGGACGAAGCGCGGCGCTTGCGGAGATCGGCCTTCTCGGCCTTGACGTCGTGGACACGCTTGGCGAGGATGGCGGCGTACTCAGACTAGTATATCATTAGTATATTGTTCTTGAGCTGTATATGTATTGGAAAACTCACAGCAGCATCCTTGGTCCTCTCGGAGTTGCGGCGCTTGAGCGCAATGCGGTGACGCTTGTGCTGGAGGCGTTGTGGGGTAACCAGGCGCTGGATCTTTGGTGCCTTGGTGTATGCCTTCTTGCCCTCGCCCTTAGGCTGGACCTCGCGGCGAATGACGAACTTGCGGACCTATAGTTGAAAATTCCGTTAGCGTGGGTTCTGCTCACACTCTGTACCGTTTGCACGGACAGGCGATGAAGATGGACAAACGTACATCATCATCCTTGGTGAGACCGAAGAACTTGCGGATCTTGGTGGCGCGCTTGGGGCCAAGACGCTTGGGGTGGACGGTGTCGGTGACGCCTGGGATGTCGGCATCGCCCTGCTTGACGATGGAGAGAGCAAGGACGGAAAGGTCCATGGCCACGATGCAGCCGCGGACGGACTTGCGCTTGCGCTCACCGGTGCGGCGGGGGCGGTAGCAAGAGTGTCCATCGGCGAGGAGAAGACGGACACGGGTTGGGTGCATGACACCCTGCTTCATGGGGAAACCCTGCTTGTCGTTGCCTCCGGTGATCTTGAAGATGTAGCCCTTGAACTCATCTCCGACGGAGTCTCCGGGAACCTCAGCGCCCATACGCCTGCGATATGTTAGATTCGTTCGTTCCAATGAGATTCGAAATATCGTACTTCTCCATGAAGACACGGAGTCTGCGCTCGTCGTCGATCTCGACCATCTTCTGGCTGCCATTGGCAGGCTATCGCAACGTCAGTATATCGTCCATTTGGTCAGAATAGCATTTGCGCGTACGTATGAGATGTTAAGCTTCATGGCCGGCTAAAGAATTTGTCGAAAGGCCGGTGGTTGTTGATGAGGTCGCGATCGGGATCAAACAAGAAGGGAATCAATTTTGCGAAATTCGTGTGTGTGCTCGCATTTTGCGCTAGTTGTGGGAATAAGCGAGCGAAATTTCGGTGCTAATGTTGTGGGCTAGTGCTGTATTCGGTAAGGGCTGGAAAAGGATGACTAAGCAACATAGTGGGTAACGTACTTGAAGTGAGCTGCACGTGCATGCAAGCTGCGCACCCCAAAAACACACCAAAATCGCGATTTTCAGCCACCTTATAAATCCACAAGTCTTTAATAAAAACCAATAAAACTTGTAAATTCGACTCTTTACTTTATATTCTTAAGGACTCGTAAGTCTTAAATACGTAGAGTATATAGTTATTGAGATATTAAAGAAAAACTAATTTACAGGGATTATTTAGCCCCCAAGTTTTATATCTTGGTAACCACTTAATTAATATACCTCAGATTTGAAATTCTTCTAATGTATCTATCAAATAGCCAATATATAAATTGGAAGAAATTCTGATTAAAGACTTGTGGATTTATAAGGTGGCTGAAAATCGCGATTTTGGTGTGTTTTTGGGGTGCGCAGCTTGCATGCATGCGCAGCTCACTTATCAAGTACGTTAGCTCTTTCCACTTTAGTATTTGCGTTGTAACCATGAGAACTTTAACCAGGGAAAGTTTACGCAATGCATAGTAAGGAAAGCAATTGAGAGTCTAATTTGTTAGATATATCACCTTGTTTTGAGTAATTTCCTACAAATTAAACCCGTTTTCTTATTGGAGTGATTTCAAAGAGAGAGAGTTAACTACTATACGCGCTTGGAGTCGCTTAACGCGTCTCGTCGCGTCCAACAATATCAAGAAGACAGAGCAATTATATCCACATCCACAAAGTCGTGGCACGTGTACACTTTGTGTATTCTCAAATATAAAATGATTTGATTTGATTTTAAAGAGGAAGCAAATAAACTCAAAATCCGCAAAAATGGCTACAAAAGTGGCCCTCTACCCGTCACCAAAAACCGCCGAGAAGCCCTTGGAGAACCCATTGCCCCAGCTGCTTCAAACGCCATCCGGACTTGCTCTGCTGGAGATGCAAGGGACGATCAACACGCCCTCTCCTCCGGTCCAAGATGAAGATGACGAGTCGAACCAGCCAGGAAGCTACGAAACTCCAATCGGCCGCCTTGTCTTCCCCGACTATGAGCCAGGAACGTCAGGAGGCGGAGCGTGGCAGAAGCGTGTCTACCTCTATATAGGCATGCATCAGCGTCTCACTGGAGAGGTCAAGAAACTGCCAAAGGCTATTGCTATTATTCGGAAACGAGCATCTTCTGAAACTGAGAGCACTTCGAAGGAGGGGCAGGGCGCTGAGGAGCTGGAGATTGTGGAGATTGTGAAGTGGAAGATCATCTTCTCGAACCGGCCGGAACCAGTGGGAACTGCTATCGTCGACGTTGCTGTTGATGCTTGAAAGACGTTCTTGCAGGTGGATTTTACGCCAAAGAATGGACATCAGGGCATCTGTATCCACCAAGGGTCGTGGTACCAAAACGCATCAGTTGAGGACAAAGGGTGGCTCAGGTATCAAGCACGCTTGCAGTGCGAATTACGGTGACAATAGGCGCTGCAGCTTCATGCAAAGAACACGTCACGCCGCCGTCTTTAGCCACATGGCAGCAATTACGGAGTGGCGATGAGAAAGAATGCCTTGGGAAGTGCCATAAGCGTATCTCTTGTGAAATAGATTGATGGGCTTGGTATCAGTGGTGTAGAAAGAAGACTATTGTCAACCTACCCTTGAATTACTTGAATTATTTAAATATGCCTGCTTTATCAACCGTATTTTGTAATTGTGAGAAAAAAAGCGAAATGATACCCCGCCCCCCCAGATCCCCCACCTTTCGATCACAACACAGCACAGCAAGCATGGCAGTATTTAGTCCCCGACACACGCATAACGATCACATACGACCATAGACTCAAGAGAATTGGGCATCCCGTCCGCTCTGCCATACACAAGCTTGCGTAACACCTGGACGATAGTCTCAATCGTGCCAATAGGCATAACGTGGAATCTGAGCCCCTTGCCGCCTTAAGGGGTGAAGCGAGGGTGAGCAGGGTGAGCTGACGGGTGAGCAGGGTGAGCTGACGGGTGAGCAGGGTGAGCAGGGTGAGCGGGGTGAGGCGACGCATCGTTTTCGTGACAATTTCATGTCAGTCTCGCGTCAATTTCGTAATAGTACCGGAGTCTGGCCGTTTTAGCTTATGTACCTTGTTTCATGTGCGTGGCTCTTATTGTCTATGATGGTGCCAGAAAAGTGCAGAGCGCTAGGCTGCATTGAAAAGTTCACGTGGTTTGGAGATTTAGGGAAGGAATTAAATATACAAAACCAGCGACATTCGCGAAATTGTGCCTGTTCTGGCGGCTCAGAGTAGGCGGCTCGGACCGAGAATATATGTCATGTAGCTCGAAAGATGGAACCCAAAATGCTATAAACATACACTGAGTTGATAATTGCTACAGTGTTCGATGTAAGATAGCACTAATAAGAGTATATAGATTCTAATGCTATCTATGTATTACATCTATATTAAAGCGATAGGACAAATATAGTAGTCTTGTATTATGGTATACATTTGATTTCTTCTATCATGCTTTAGTAGCTGCTTTGTAGAATGGTAATTATTTACTACTTCTATAACTCGTCCTTATATGTTCCTTTCTGCTCTTTCTCTCTTCGTTGGAGGTGATGAGAGCACGGGCTCGGTGGAAGCAGCGTATAGACAGGATCACGCCTAATCCTACTTGATCGAGAATGGCGCGGATAGCGAGACCTTTAGAGTGTTCGGATTCGTTGCTGCCCGTAGAGGAGCATATGATCCGAAGACGCGAATTATACTGCATGTGGTCACCTATGCATCCATGATTAAGCACAGTCGATCGTATATGGGCTTATCAGTTCACAGCATGCCTCAGTACAATCTAGTAGCTATCAATTACTTATGTACACATATACTGGCTTATTACATCAGTATAGACCTCTGCATCTTTTATGCAGTGCTTAGACAGGAAGGACGACTTTTACGCCCATGTACTCTCGTTGATGCACGACCTTACCATCAATAACCACTTGATCAGCACCGACTCTGTTACGGACCGTATCTGTTGGATCCGTAGCTGTAGAGATCTGGATCTCGCGCCACTGACGATTGGTGGGCACATTTTTGCCTTGGGCCGTGAGGTTCTTGAACTCTTTGTAGACGCCTTGCTCCTCAACGCAGCCCTCTCGTTGGATAAGTGGAGATTCTGGAGAACGTAGTAAGCATACATGTTGTACCGTCTGCCTTAGGCTCATTCACTCACCTTCTGCAGGCGCCATACGCAACTCGCCAACGGAGCTGTTGAAGAGCACCAGTGAAAGGCGCTCTTCGTGTAATTGATCGACCGGAGGCTTGAAAACGCGGTGACGAGTGGCCTTGAAGTGGCCTCCAGAGACAATCTCCAGGGTATCGCCAATGTTTATGACAAGCGCTCCGGGTTTGTAGGGCACGTAATACCACTGTTCGTCGCGACCCCATATTTGGAGACATGAGATGGGAACAGAAAACAGCAAGGTAGTCAAGCCAAAGTCTGTGTGGCCGTGCATACGAAGGCCCTTGGCTAACTCTTCGGTTTGTTTCTGCACAGGTCGAAAGAGTGCATGACGGAAGTAACCTTCACCAGTTGGGCTACCGTGTGATTGTACATTGTCCCATAGATAATCGTCAGGCAACTCTAGAACGCGTGAAAAGAGCGTGAGGAGTCGTCGGTTAACAGACTTTGTAAGGTAGTTGCAAAATTCCTCGATCTCGTCCATGAAGGGGTGCAGACACGTTGGCACACGACCAGTATCTGCCCAGTCGGGTTTGTACCAGTTAAATTGCTCGATGCCATCAGGGATTCCACGGTCTCGCTGAAGGTTGAGAACGCAGAGTAAGCACAAGTTTAAAACTTCCACATGCAGGGTTAAGATCTTATTACCTTGAATCCGTAGGGATGCTTGTAACCGGACCATACACCGGTGTCAGGGTCGAAAAGAAGGCGCTCCTTGTCCTCGTCGCTAATGTTTTTGTATAGATACTGTGCGAGAGCAAATTGATGGTGGAGCTATTGAAAAGGCGAGAGAAACATGATCAGTGGCGCTGGTTTTAATATTCTTTTCCGAATTTTCTCTTACCTGCTCTAAGGAAACTCCATAGTTTTCGAGGAATAGAAAGCCATCATCGCGAATAGCAACTTTGACCAGCTTGATAAGGTTATCAACGACGCCAGGGTCATCCGAGTCAAGTAACGAAAGATCAATTGACTTGAGTTTAGCAAAGTTGTGTTTTTCCTTTGTGGCTGGGGGAGGGACCCATTCTGGCACAAAAGGCTTGCCAGGCCGGTTGGCTGAGGGAGGGTTAAATGGGGCTGCAGGTGCCATGACTTGATGTTTGCAAAAGTGTGTAGTTGTGGCCGATGCCTCAGACAATACCTAGATATAGTTACACAGTTACGCCATATGCCTTTATACAAATTGTGTGATAATAAGCTATGGAAACCTATGTGTACCCGCCCTATCCCTGCGCTTGGTTATCACCGTGCCACTATCTCTCGAGAGCTCCTCTGTCTGGGCACGAGGAGGTAGACAGATTGCCGTCTTAAGCATAAACTAAGCTAAATTGGTTAGTTTGTGCTGGCCAATAACGACAGAAAAATTACTACTAGTAAGATACGACCCTGGTTTAGAGTAGCCCGCATTGTGCATCGTGTGGGAGGAGCTCGCGTGGGAGGAGCTCCTCCCAAGTGGGGCCGAAGACGCAGGCTGGTATTGAGGGGTGGGGAAGGGGTGTGGGGGGGATGGATACTGTCCACGGCTTGCGCTCAGCCAACATTTAAACAGCAACTTGCAGCACCTACTTACTTTCGCTTTCCGAATTTCTTTCTTGACACATTTTCTATCTTGACATTATCTCTAAAAAAGTCACTTGTAAACATTAGCAACAATGTCACGGCAACTTATTTCCAGCGAGAAATTCCCTCCAAAGCCTCATAACTGTGAGTGTTTCCATGAAAGGCGGGTTTACCTAGTGTCGGATTTTTACTGACCAAGTCCTCACAGGCCCTGCTGTCAAGGTCCCCGGTCTCGTCTTCTGTGCAGGTCAAACAGCCACGGGAGAAATTAAACAAGCGACAGTACGTCTTGTCCTGGGGTTTCTATTCTTTTTATTTAGTAACTGAGTCTCACATCGTTTGCCTACAGATAACCGCTTTACAAAACCTCAAGGAAGTTCTCGAGCTTTCAGGGTCGTCGCTTGAACAAGTTGTCAAGTACAATGTCTATCTCGCCGACATAAAAGATTTTGCCGCAATGAATGAGGCATACATTGATTTCTTGCCACAGCCTATGCCATCACGCTCGTGCCTTCAGGCCATCGCGCCAGGAAATGGGACGGTCATTGAGATCGAATGTATTGCACAGGCTTGAGACCTGGCCTTTGTAAGGCCAAAATAAATAGAATAAATACCGAAGAAATTGTAACTACTGTTGGTGTCATGCGCCAGACTATTGAATAATTTGAAAGATTGCCAAGAGACGAATAAATTTATGTGCTAATTAACGTAGGTCACAGTGTAACAGGACGGACGGTGAAACGCAACAGGACGCTTTTTAAGTGAGGTAGCTTGTCATATATAAATGTAGACACTAAGAACAACAACCACGTCTGCTATATTACGATTAACCAGAAATACCCAGACCTACATGCCCATAACGCACATTTACAGTGCATGCCGGCACATAAGTCTACGATGCAAGGAATATCGTTCAAATCTAGATAGTGATATGTTTATGTATGAAATTCTATTATTCTATTAAGGGCATTTTTGTATCCCCGAACCTTCTCATGACCGAGCAATCTCGAACTCCGGAATATACCAATTCTGAATTGCCTTTGTGTCGCCTGTAATGGCGACTGTGTCATATCTCTTTCTGGCCTCCTTCGCTGCTGCACCATCATTGACCATTCGTCCAGCCCACTTCCCATGCTTTCGCGCCGCCGCGATGATCTTGTCAATGGCAGCGAGGAACTCTGGCTCATCTCCGCGCGCGGGCACATATCCTAGGAGAGATTGCGCAAGATCGTTAGGGCCGATGAAGATGAGGTCCACTCCAGGCACGGCGCAGATGGCATCGATGTTCTCGACACCCTCGCGCGTCTCTATTTGAATCATAGTCACAACCGTTTCGTTGGCAGACTGCATATATTGGGGCGTCGTAATACCATGGCCAATGCTAGGAAATGCTGAGCCTTGACCGCGCACTCCCTGCGGTGGGAACTTGGAAGATGCGACAATCTGTTTCGCTTCTTCGGCGTTGTTGATCTGCGGGACCATGATGCCGTGCGCGCCAGTATCCAGAGCACGCTTAATAATGTCGTGCGCAGGGCCGCGGATGCGAATGATGGGCGACACCCCGAGTGCTGATATGGCAGCGACAGAGTTGTGCATCGAATCGTCTCCGATATGGCCATGCTCGCAATCGATAATGATGCCGTCAAGACCAGTCAAAGCCACGATTTGGGCTTGGCGTACTGAGGGAATGGCCACGAAAGTCATTAATGGGAACTCTCCGGCTTTGATTTTGTTAAGTAGCCTCAGTCGATGGTTCTCGACCTTGGTCGTGTGGGCTGTGGGATAGGCCATTGTTGGAGCTGGTAAGATCTTACTTTGTCGTTTGTATGAGGGAGGGAGGTAAGATGTGCGCTTACCTTAAGTAACAATGAGTTTTCTACTCCCTCCTGCCTCAGCTACGTTACTTTCTGTGCTTGCTAATATTTTCCATGCTCACCTGCTAATCTCATCGTCCCTGACCCATAGAGACCCACAACGAAGTGGAGTTGGTGCTGCAGCTTATCGCCACCCTGTCCGGAGGAGCTCCCCCAGAGTCTATGTAGTAAGCCTCACGATTGACCCCTCCTAGGACTAGTTCCCGTTAAGCTGGTGACGCTTGTCCTTGGTGCTGGAGATTTCCCTACCCTGTCGGGAGGAGCCCCAGATTCTACGCGATAAGCCTATTGCCACCCCTGTTGGGAGGAGCCCCAGATTCTGCGCGATAAGCCCCACGATTGACTCCTCCTACCAGACTAGTTCCCGTTGGGCTGACGACGGTTGTCCTAAACCGCCCTCCTCTCCCTATCTATGAGCCCCTTGGTGAATCCGTCAATTGCCGACGAATCTACGGGTCGTGTTCCTCTGCAAAGGGGTATTGACCGTCCAAGCTTGTTCCTAAACCGCTCCTCCTCTCCCTATCTACGAGCCACTTGGTGAATCCGTCAATTGCCGACGAATCTACGGGTCGTGATCCTCTGCAAAGGGGTCTTGACCGTCCGAGCTTGTTCCTAAACCACTCCTACCTCTGCTTATCTATGAACTCCTTGATGAAGCCGTCAATTGACGACTAATCTATCGGCCATGGTCCTCTGGGAAGGGGGCTTAACCATCCGAGCAAAATAAGATCCCTTATCTGGTTCCTTATTATAAGCCTTTGAGGGACCTCATCAGGGCTATAAACTCGCCCAATGACCGCCAGGACAATCACGCTCTCTCTCCAACAGGTCCCAACATTTATACTCGCCATTAAAGCTTGAACGCAAGGAAGGTCTCAAAATCCGCCATGGACACCGATAAGTGCACATCATTGGCCCATGCTGAGGACAACGTATTGTCTCAAGAAGGGAAAGTCGATGTCACCAGCATCGAGTATCAACGGATGCCAGAGTCACTTCGCAACCTCAGCGATAGCGAAATTAAGCGTCTCAACAGGCAACTCGTCCGCAAGATCGACTTCTATGTCCTCCCAACCATTGGGATCTTGTACATTCTGAACTACATCGACCGTCAGAATCTGGCCGCCGCCAAGCTCCAAGGGATCATGGAAGATCTACATATGACCACCGAACAATTTGCTACTGCGGTCTCGATACTGTTTGTGGGTTACTTGCCTTTTCAGATTCCGAGCAACCTCATCATCACCAAAGTCTCACGCCCGGGCATGTATATTTGCTTTGCTGTGACGATATGGGGCTGCATTTCGGCGGCAACGGCAGCCGTCAATACCTACGGCCAGCTGCTTGCGGTGCGGGCCATTCTTGGAATCGCTGAGGCGGTCTTCTTTCCCGGCGCAATATACTACCTTTCTGCCTGGTACACAAAAACGGAGCTGGGGAAACGCATTGCCGGCCTGTACATTGCGCAGCAAGTCGGCAATGCCTTTGGAGGGCTCCTCGCGGCAGCTATTCTTCACCTTGACGGAGTACACAATATCGCTGGCTGGAAGTGGCTGTTCATCATCGAGGGCAGTACTACGGTTGTCATTGGCGTGATATGTGCCTGCATCATGCCCGAATTCCCGCACAACAGTCGCATCCTCTCGCAACTGGAGCGTGACATTGCCGTGTGGCGCATCGAGTCCGAAGCAGGTGCAGCAGAGGGCACGGAGGACGAGAGTGCGCTGGCGGGCTTTGTTGAAGCCCTGCGTGATCCCAAGCTGTTACTCCTCATCCTCTGCAATATGCTCTCACAGGCGCAAGGCTCCATTGCCAATTACTTCCCTACGCTAATCGCTTCTCTCGGCTTCTCCAACACTATCAGCCTACTCCTAACTGCGCCACCCTACATTCTCGCTGGCATAGTCTATTATGGGATCATGTTCTACTCGGATCGCAAGAACACGGTCTACCCGATAATTCTCCTGTGCATTACCATTGCAATTGGCATGTACATAATTCCGATGGTGACACTCAACGTTGGGGCGCGTTACTTTTCTATGATGATTTTGCCCTTTGCGTCAGTCGGCCCGCAACTCCTCCTCTACAAGACGATCAATCTGCATATAGCACGACCAATATCGAAGCGCGCAGCCGCCTCTGCTCTGGTCAATGCAATTGGTGGCACGTCAAACATTTGGGCTTCATACCTATACTATGCGAAGCCGCATTTCTATGCCGCCTTTGGAACGCTGATGGGCTGTGCCTTTTTGTTTGCGGCCACCATCACCCTATACCGCCGGCTAGTCTTGCGTGAGAACGAACGCCTGGATTCGGGCGAAGCGGAGAATATTGCAAAGGTTGTCAAGGGTGGCGTCACAGAGGAAATGGTGCAACTCAATTGGCGCTACGAGATGTACTGATGCTGTTAGGATACTCAGTTAGAAAATCAGCGATGTCTGCCTCCTGTCATATGTTTTCTTTATTTAGCTTTGGGCATGACCTAGCAAGTAAACTTGATTCAATATAATAGCGCTTTGTAATGCAAATAATAACAGTGCCTGATGCAATAAATTAATGCATTCTTCGTTCCCCTAGATTGTCCAAACATGAAATGATGAGCTTGCTGAGCTGCCACCGACTTCTGCGCTGGAAGACCTTCCTTGCCCATATCAAAGCTCGCTCCACGTCACCATCCTGAACGCCGACGACTTGCATCGCCCCTGGTAATCCCATATTCACGAGCTGCCAGGCAATCAAAAAGGCCTTGTACGCGTACAAAGTAATCCATGGCGCCTCTGAGTCCGGTGCGAGTGTCGTATCGAGATATCGTAGGAACCAGTCGACGTGTGGCTGGACGGCTCTGGCGGTGTTGGTGTCGCACAAAAATTCATAGAAAAGTGCCAAGTAGGTCGACCGATTCAGCACAGCATCTATGCTTGCTTCCACAATGCCACCGGTGTGCGCTGGCGACCACATCTGGAGCTCAATCATGGCGGTCTCCCATGTTGCCGCACATGTCACCTCGTTCGTGGCCTTTGCTATATCGGCTTGTGGACGGATAAAGGGCTTGAGTGCGACAAGTGATGACTTTAAGGCCCCCAATCTTTCCATACTAATAATTCCTGTCATTGTAGACCAGCCCGATATCTCGCGAGTACTAGAGATCAGAAATTGTGTAATGTTGATAGCTCCGTACGGGTCAAATGCTGGAATGGAGTTGAGGTCTGCATTGGGAGATAGAAAGCGCCGAATAGCATCTTCGTATTGCACCGAGGGGCCAGAATGCCTCGCAGCCAGCTGCCGATGCGCCCATTCAGCGGAGGAGGATGCTGCCCAGTGGTCTTCTGGGCATGGAAGGTCATGCTTGATTTCCAAATGTGAGATCGAGCGAGGGATAGATAGGAACTGGTACCACAACGTATCGATCTGATGCACGGCAAAGAGCGTTCGTTTGTGGGACTCAGCTTTAATAAACTCTTGCCACAGAGACTCCAGATCTTGGGTTGCGGCAGGCTCAATTGACAATGGGTGCATCATTCCTCCCGCTCGAGCAAGAGAAATCATGCTGGTGTGCATCTTGGGGACATATGTGGAGTCGTCACCGCAAAGATACATCATGGCACAGATCTGAAGTAGTAAATACGTCTGGGCCATCATAACAGTGTGTGTTAAACGATCCGCCCTCTCTTCGTTAGAGGTAATGAGAGCACGAGCTCGGTGGAAGCAGCGTGTAGACAAGATCACGCCTGATCCTACTTGATCACCACATTCTGGATCCTCGCCGTGCTGGTAGGCAACGCAGAGAATGCTGAGGACCAAGTGAGGAGCAGCGAGAGTTACATCAAATGTTGGTTGGTGAAGAAAAGGGACAAAGTGTGAGACATGCGTAAAGAAGATATTGCAGCCCCGTGTAATCTGCTGGGCAGACGGAGACCAATTGTCCTGGAGCTGGGGTAGGTTATTTGATAACACGCTCTCATAGATGTCTTGGTTGACATTGAAGCTCGCCAAGTTTGTGTCGAAAGAAGCAGACGGTGAGATGGTCTGCGGATGTAGTTGGGTGTCTACATGGTGGGCCGGTTTGAGAAAGGACGTTTCTAGTAGCAGGTTCCGTTCCAGGTTTGCAGTATCCTGTTCGATTTGGCAACTGCAAGTCGACTCACTCATCGACTGTTGGTGCGTGAGTGGATCTATACTAAGCTGGCCTTCATCTCCAGTGCTAGTAGGTGCGTTAGCTGCAAGATTTGTGCTTTCTGCGTAGTGGTCATCATCGAACTGATGTTGCGCATACCGCAATGCTGTGTGCCAAATCCTGCTAGCCATCTCCAGTTCACCTTCGTTTCCGAAACGCTGACGGAGTAAGCCATCTTGGCTCTCTGCTTGAGGGCTCCCTGCTTGAGGGCTCCCTGTTTGAGGGCTCCATCCTTCACTGCCTTGTCTGAGCGCCGGTGGGTCGCGATGTGGCCCAGTAGTCCGTCTCTGTTCGTGCTCCAGGTGTTTTCTCTTCATATGGCGATAGCGTAGATCGGGACGTGAGAAAGAAGCCTGGCAAAATTCACAGGGAAGCGAAGCCTCGCCCTGGGAACGAGAATGAAGCGCAGCATGTCGCTTGAGGTTCTCATGTCGGGTAAAGCGGACTAGACAGATCAGGCATTGGAATGGCTGATAGGACGGCATTCCTCTGTTGGTGCGAGAGACAGAGATGATAGAAGCGCGCGTAGCTGTCCGACGGTGTCCAACGGTGTCCGACGGTGTATCGTGGTCCCAAGGAGCGTAGACAGTCCAGACGGAGAAACTCCGGGGTACAGCGCCACCCCCGCAATACGCGTGGAAGATCTCCAAACAGGATAAAACTAGCTACACTTTGCGCCCTCCGACTGTTTCTCTGCCTTCCTGCGTCCGTCAGAATAGATAACAGCTTCAGTAAAACAGATAGCCAGAAAACGGAGGACGTTATCAGGACGTTAAGACGTTATCAGATAAGTAAGTGTTGGAGGATTGGCCATGCACGCGGGATTCCGTAATAGCCGTTAGCCTACATTCCCATCGTTAGAGCGGGTACGTCGCAGTGAATACCGGGACTAGTGTTAGTTGTGCGGGGTTAATATGAAATATTTCTGTTCTGTATCTTTAATATCTTAAGATAATTGCAATCTAAAAAATTTCAAGAAGTTCGCTGATTTAGTTGCCGCCAAGTTATTTTCTTTATAACCAGTCAAGCATTTTAAGGTAGCAGCTAACTTAAGCAAATATGGCGGATAACAAAATCGAGGGCCGACTGGCTTTAGTCACTGGAGCATCTGGGGGGTGAGCAATTGCTACGAGCTCTAAGATATACTTACTAGTGCCGCTGACCGTTTTCCTTACAGTATTGGTGAAGCTTGCGCAAGGAAGTTAGCATCTTGTGGCGTCAACCTTGCGTTGACATACTCTACGTCTAAAGACAAGATTGATGCCCTCGTAACAAGTCTCGATGAGATAAGCAAGGGCTTGCGAATAACGATTCACAAGGCTGATATGGGATCTGTGGAAGATATTGCAAACATGTTCAAAGAGATCCAAGAGCAACATAAAGCTCCAATCGATGTCCTAGTCAGCAATGCTGGGTACGGAAAGAGAATCGTGGATATCTCGTGAGGAAACAACGATACACGTCAACGCATAAGAATGATAACTAAAGATTCTACAGTGAAATACCACTAGACGAATTCGAATACACAATGAACGTCAACCTCCGTGCTTCCTTCCTCCTCGTGAAGGGCGTCGTAGAAGGCATGAAAGCCCAAAAGTGGGGTCGCATTATCTTCATCTCCTCAATAGCAGCATATGGTGGTGGAATCAACGGTTGCCGTATGTTCTTTCGTCACACATCTTCCCTCATCATACATTGACATCCCTTTCTTCTTAGACTACGCAGCAAGCAAAGGTGGCCTCATGGGCATGATGAAGAACCTATCAAGCCGACTAGCACAGTACAACATCTCAGTCAACGATGTGGCACCTGCCATGATTGGAGCAACAGGCATGATCCCGAATCCTGAGGCGGTGCCAGGTGTAGTTGAGACGATCCCATTAGGAAGATTTGGGCAGCCAGATGAGGTAGCAAACGTAGTTGAGATGTTTGCTAAGACCGGTTATTGCACTGGACAGAGTTTGGTTGTTGCTGGTGGATTGAAGTGAGTAGTTTTTATAGCAAGTACAATGTATATCTCTTCCTATAGGTACGGAATGAAATATTGCGAAATGCTTATTTATTTGTAACTCTCTATGTAGCTTTTGTTAACAGGTCTATACATTCCATGAAGCTCCACCCTCACAGTTTCCAAGGGTGGTGCCAATCACTATTTCTGGGAGCCACAGGTCCAGCAGGCGGACGAGAAACCTCGTTTTATGTCCAAAATCAATGTGTTCTACGCGGAGGACGATCGATGCATCCGCCTAGAAGACATAGGAGAGGAATGTGAAAATGGGAGCTAGGCTCTTTATATTATTTTCACCCACCAGATACCCTGCTCACCCTACTTACCCTGCTCACCTTTGCTCACCTTTGCTCACCCTGCTCACCCTCTCACCCTCTCACCCTACTTACCTATGAACATCTAATGTCGCGATGCAACGCGTCGCAAGTTGAGACCCACATATTGTGGTTGAGGTGGTCCCATCACGACACTGAGGGGGACAACCAGATGATCGTAAGGGCATCAAAATTGTGAGGGCGGCGTCGCTCACCCACTAGGCCAGATGGCACCGATTTAACTATTATCCAGGTGCTTGCTTGAGATCGGTGGATTAGTAGTTGGGTGGGTTACCACCAGCGAATACCCACTGTTGTATGTTTTTTGTTATTTTTTTGCCGTTTTATTTGTTGAACTTTTGACCCCTGAAGTTGTCGTTACCGGAGGGCGGATTGCACTGGACTGCGCAGCTGTATTTGTGTATATTGGGTATATTTAATATATTTAATGGTACAGAGATCTTTCCTGCTCTTCCCATCTCCCCATCCTCACTGGGTCCAGTTTCTTCAACTCGCCTAGCCATAACTTCAAATCTTTCAACTCATCTGCTGTTGGCCGGCGTTCGCATGTACGACATATTGCCAGTGTATACTCATATAACCCATTGTAAATCCATTTACAGTCCTCGGCACCATCCAGCATCTCTTTTAAATCATCTATCTGGGAGTTGGCGTAGTCGATACGTTGCTCCGTGGTGAAATTTGGTAGGATGGATGCGTTACGATCCAGCAGGGTAACCATGAGGAATTGATGGTAGAACCAGAGGGATTGGTCACTAGCATCAGTCCAGAGAGCATTACGCATCGTATCAAATTCTGTGATGTGTCAGCGACGAGTGTAGATTTGATTGTGTCCAACATACCTTCATCCAGAAACTCTTTACGTGCTTCATCGCTTGCATTCCGCTCATCGAGTAGCCGCGGTATAAGCTGGCTTCGATTGTGCCATGCCGAAAAGTTGGATAGATTGGTATTTACCATCTTGGTGGTGTACGCAAACTCCTCTTCCACCAAGCTCTTACCATTCAATGATGGACTCTCAAGCTTCTCTACTACCATTCGGCGATATCCCCAGCCATGGAAATTACGGCTGTCTCGTACCAGCATGTAATTGCAAAGGCCCAGCTCTTCTTCCCATAACCTCCTCGCAACCGGCACCTCTAACCTTAATGTAGCTTGCTGGAGCAGCCATATCCGATGGTTCCATATCCAGTAGCATTTCGGCCATTGCTTCAGCAGCGGCACAAGGAATGATAAATCGTCTTTAATAAGCTCAAGAGTTGTACCATTGCTCCCAGGATTCTGGGTGGGTGGGGACTGCGGGGTCTCGTTGGAGGCCTCGTTGGAAGTGGAGGTAGAAGAGGGTAACTTTTCGGAGGGCGAACTCGTAGTTTTGGCTTGTGAAGTAGAGGGCTGCTGAGTCGAGGGCGATGGCCCATCCGACGATTTGGAAAAGAGTCCAGAGGTTAATAAGCGTCTGCGCACGTTCCATATTGTGTAGTATTCGGGGTTCTTTGTGAGCAGTTTCGAGGTCAAGTCGAGGACTTCTGGTGTATACTGGCGTTCCTGTATCTGCTACTGTCAGTATTGAGCGTGTAGGCTAGGCAAATGCAATATACCTTCGTCTCAATCAGGTCAACTAAGGCCTGGTACTTCTCGATCTTGGCTACCTCGTCCTGACGTTGCTGTTCTGTCCGGACTGTTGCCGCTGCAATCCTTGGGACACCGTGCTGTATTTCGATCAGCCACAGGACAAGTAACTAGAGTAAAAGAATATCATACACTTGTCATTTTCCGTATGTATCAGTTTGACAGTGTTGTGTTTGTTCGTCCTGAAGCTCAGCTTGGATAACAGAGTAGGCAGTCGCGATTGCGATCCCGATAAGCGACGTTGTTTACGTTACCCCTCGGTGGGCCATATAGCTATCCCGCCCATGTCCCCCCTCTACTCCTTTCCACCTCGAGCCTTTCGTACTATATCGGGCTACAAGTATACTCTACAACAATCACTATCTCTAACGGTAACGGCTTTAACAATTGACCTCCAAAGGGTCATTTGGTCCATGAGGACCTTCCACCACACCAGCTGGTGTGCTCTTTCATTGGGCTCCCCAGGGCTCGTTTGCAGCCATATCTGATCCCTGGGGCCATTTCAATCATTCTTTTTCCCAGTCAATCGTTCGCTCATTAGTGATATTTCATACTGCATTTAGTTCATCCTCAGCGGCTCTCTTTTTTTTTCGTTACTTTCTTAGGATCTGAATTCGTCATTCAGCAATGCAAGTTTCCCAGCTCAACGAAGCCTCTCTCCTTGATTCCTCCTCAACGTTCGAAGATTCGGGGTATGATACCTACACCACTCGCATAGATGACAATGATTCCATAGAAGGAGCAGGTGTATGGGCGGCCGAGCAACTTTCTGTCTTTGACGCGGAAGCTCCATCTCCATCCGCGAATGAAGAACCTGCAGCCCTCGATGTCGAAGCTTCGGCCCCAGCAGTCACTGAGCAGTCTGAAGTTGTTGATACTGAAGATCCGCTTCCGCCAGTTGCTGATCAACCTAATGTTCCCATGGCCGAAGCTCTAATACAGTCAGTTGCCCGTTTTGAGGATGCATCGGAAGCAGACGATGAGCATGAAGTATTCCTGAAGAGACTAAGCAGTCGACGATGGCCTTTGGGCATTTGCACTATGCCAAGACTCAACTCTAAGAATGGCACGTCAAAGCTACATCCTCGACCATCATTGTCATTCTCTGTGGAACCGAATGGAAAACGCTCCTCAGGCTCATTGAGGTCCCCTGACCGGTTCTTGGCTTCAGTTGACTGCCAGGATTCTTCAGTTCAGAAGTTCCGAGTGAACAAAGATCCACAGCAGCTTTCACCTTCTGAAAAGCTTATTAGAGACGACAGTGCCAGCTTGGATGCTTTCAGCCCACGTCGGAACTTTACAACTCCAAATCCTCCTGTTGCTGCAATGAACAGAGGAAATCTTCCACCTGTTCGCCCTGGAGGCAAGCCTCCTGGCCCCATTATGAAACCACAACTAATTCATTCAGAGCCTAGCACTCTCATGTTTCGACGGGATTCAACCGCCAGTAATGGCGAACGTCAAGTACGTTATTACCCCCGGCCTTAATCAAGTGAGACTATACTGACAATCAGAAGATCAGCCTTGGCTCTATTTGGGCCGTTGGTGGGTTAGCACCACTCAGCGTCGGGGTTTCAGATGGTCGTGGCGGGTTGACGGGCTCTGGTACAAATGCCCCCCTCTATACGACATCGTTCTCGAGTGCGACATCAAAAGAGGAAGAAGACAGGGAGAAGCACAAAGGCCGTTTAGCCAAAGCACTGGACCTTGATAGGGCACAGAGAATACACGATTTCGTCGACCATTCTATCTCGCCACCAAGGGCAGATCCCCAGAGGCGAGGGTATAGTGAAGTTGGCACAAAGACCACCTGGAGGGGCACAGAATGGGTCACCAGTGGCTCACAAGCCAGTGAGTATCTCCGTCACTCAATATACACTGATTTTATCTGACATTGTATAGAAGTCAAGAAAGCAACTGAGGCCCGGGCATTGCCAACGGCTCCTTTTAAATAAGTAACCGCCCCGTTACGCATGATTATTACTGACGATGAGCACAGTTCTTGACGCACCTAACTTACGCGATGATTTTTACTGTTCCGTCTTGGCTTACTCCCATACATCCCATACCTTAGCGGTTGGCCTTGGTTCTCTGCTCTACGCATGGTCCGAAATGCAAGGCGTCCATTTACTCAATTCTGGAAGCAATAACGGTACTTGGTTGACGTCTATTGCGTTTTCATCCACGCAAGGTTGCAAGTGCATACTTGCGTACGGGAGATCGGATGGAACCCTGAACCTCATGTCTCTTTATGACCGCGCATTGCCTCGCTTTGAGGTTCAACAACCGTGCCCCATTGCCTGCCTCACTTGGCGACCTACGGTGACATTGAGACCTTCTCGGAGCCCTCACTCACCAGGCCAGCTAGTTAAGACGGAAGATCTCGTTGTTGGAGACGAGGTTGGAAACGTTTACTACTATGCTGTCGAGTGGCCAGACGCCTGGGAAGTTGATCGTAATGGGTGGACGGGAGTCATGACGCTGCTTGCCCGTATCTCGGTTCACACACAGCAGATATGCGGCCTAGCATGGTCACAGGACGGGTCATTGCTTGCTACAGGAGGGAATGACAACCTATGCTGTCTATTTGAAGCCTATAAGCTCTCGATACCTCAGGAGGGCGATCAACAGACAGACGAACTCATTACTGGCCTTGATAGCGTTCAACACACCATTTCTATTCCCGGCAACAATCGTATCAAGAGCGTCCTGATGGGAGCTGAAAAGCATAGGTGGATTCATGGGGCCGCCGTGAAAGCTATCGCATTCTGCCCATGGAGAGATGGCCTCATCGCAACCGGTGGAGGAAGCAATGACAAGTGTATCCATTTTTTCCACGCCGTCTCCGGTGCTTGCTTGGCGACTATCAGCGTTGCCGCGCAGGTAACGTCGCTCATATGGTCGACGACACGCCGCGAAATATGTGCCACGTTTGGATACGCACAGCCAGAGCATCCATACCGAATTGCAGTTTTTTCATGGCCGGAATGTAAGCAGGTGGCTGCGATCCCATGGGAAGGCGAGCATAGAGCCCTTTATGCGATCCCTTATCCAGGCGGGCCAAATGATACTCACAATGCCAGTGAGGGTGGAAGCAGCCTGACTCGTACGGCACAAGAGGGCTGCATTGTGGTTGCTGCAAGCGATGAGAGCGTGAAGTTTCACGAGGTTTGGAGTGCAGGCCAAAAAGCAACTGCTGGAGGCGAGGGGTTACTCGGGGGCAGCGATATCTTAGAGGGACTGGAGGGTATCGATAAGGAGGGTGAGGTTATTCGATGAGGGAGCGAGGTTATTCAATGGGGGGACGAGGCTATTAATGAATGCTTCATGGTAACGACAATATGATTATGGGGGACAGTATCAATACTTGAGCACTCTCGGACGGTTTCAAATACTCAGCAATGGCTGCGGCGAATGGGGTGAATGGCGTTAAAGGATCAGATTGACAACCTGGACTTGGCTGGTAGGGGGAGAGCTACATTGATAAACCGAGAATGATTGAATGAAATTCTTCGTGAGCCTGGCTTTGCTACTTATCATTGACGCTCACGTGCTCAAATAAAGTGTTTAAAGGACAAGCAAAGTGGGCCAAATTTGCACTTCAAGTTCGTTCCTTCCTTACAACAGGTAGAAACGCATACGTGGTGGTCGCAACTGCAGTTTTCATTTCCCCAACACCCTGATGTCACACGAGTTTTGTTTTGGTGGTATTAGCTTCAAAGTCTAAATATCGGTGATGCTTGGTGGCGCAGACTTCCGTCCGTTTGCTAACACGCCGGATAGGGCGACGTGTCAATGAGGCTATGTGTGGATTCAGTGCCAACAACTCCACACACTACGTACGTACCCCCACCCCTGGTCGTATCCGGTAAGCTGACCACTAAATCCTCTCCCTGGTGCGGTTTCGGAGTTTTTGAAGCTTCGGGAAGCTCGGATTTTCTTTGCTCGGTATTTCGACTGCCATCTCAATATGCGGCGTATCAATTTCCAGTTGACGGCCTCTGTGTTTACGGATCGTCGCCTGTGGTACATACAGCATTCAAGGGGCTGACACTAAAATCGGCGATGGCTTGGCCCGTCACTGGTCCCCGCGCAATAGGGCCTAGGCTGACCCGCTATTTGGACCCTGACATTGGTGACAGGGGGTAGGTCCCCAAGCTTCCGTGGAGACCGTCGCTCGTATTCCCGACCTGTCAAATCGCAGGACAAACTCTGATATTGTAAGTTATATGCAAGGCTATATACAAAGTTATATGCTACGACGGTGATTGGCAAAGGAGGTCGACACCTAACAGCCAGGTCTTTACGCTATGGACGTCTTGCCCCTTAAGTTTCTTCATGCTCGTATCCATGTGTTCGCACAAAAAATATGCGGGGGACCGTTCAGCGGCTACGAGTGATGGGTGGTGCTACGCCACATTGGCAAACATAGACAGGGACCCCTTGTGTCTGGGATGACACTTGCCTCGGAGCATCCTGCTTTACCCCGTATGATTGTCACGGCTCCGTACTCCGTAGTGGGGGCTGGATCTGGGGCCGACGTGCCAGGGCTGATTCCCTCGGGCTGATTTTCATCTATACGACGTCTAGCTACAAAGCTTACGATTACCCTCATCGTCATTATCCCCTCGTTTTTTTTTTGCTACTGTCGCTGTTTTTCATTTGTTATAAACAATTTTACTGCTTCTAAGCGCTTTCGAACTTCATGGCCACTGTGGTCAGCTGCTCCGTATAGAGTGGAACACAAAGAATGAAGCTGGACGGTGCGCCTGCCATGAGGCGCTATGGAGTATCCAGATTCTACACGCGACATCGACTGGCGGTTTTGTTGGTGACGCTCATATGCTTAGGCCTCATTGCGAAGCTGCGCCAACCAGCACGACCGAGAAACTGCCAGGGAGGAATCCCTCTGCCGCAAATATTGGCGCAGCAGCGAAAGAGCGGTGCTACAGCGAACTTCGCAGCCACCTCCGCGGGGTGGAGACCCGGTGCACGATGCGCCAATTACCCTCAGGACGCAAGCTTGGTGATTGTGGTGAAGACCGGGGCGACAGAGGCCTTCTCAAAGCTACCGACGCTGCTACTCACCTACCTCTCCTGCGTGCCACCCGAGAACGTCCTCTTCTTCAGCGACATGGCGGGGACGATTGGCAATTTCGCCATACACGACTCTCTCGACACAGCCACTGAGGCTGCCACGAAGGAAAACCCCGACTTCGACCTATACAATAACCAGAAGGAGCTGCGCCAGCTAGGCCAGAACATGGATTCGCTGCGCAATGAGTGGAAGAGCGAGGCGGCGTGGCGGTTGGACAAATATAAGAACCTATACACGGCGCAGAAGGCGTGGGATCTGGCGCCGGATCGCGATTGGTATCTTTATATCGACGCGGATACATATATCAGCTGGACGAACTTGTTCCTGTGGCTTGAGACCCTCGATGCGACCAAGCCGCTCTATTTGGGCAGCCAGGTCGATGTCGGGAGGCCGCCATTCGCGCACGGGGGCAGTGGATACTTGCTCAGCAAGCCTGCGATGCAGCTACTTGTGGGAGACGACCGCAAGTCATTGGCCAAGGAGTTCGATAAGAATGCCACTACGGCATGCTGTGGCGACCAAGAGTTGGGCAGGACGCTGTTTAAGAAAGGTCTAAAGGTGCAGAACGTACGGCCGGTGATCAATGGAAAGAACCCTAGGGAGTTCAACTTTGGGCCCGAGCTGTGGTGCACGCCGGTTGCGACGATGCATCATGTGGGAAGCGAGGAGGTCCAGGATATGTGGGACTTTGAGAACCAGAGGAACTCGACCAAAGTACGTCCACCCATGCGCCTTTCACACGTATCGGCAGACTAACCAATATTAGGAACCCCTACTAATGGAAGAGCTCTACTACACCATGATCGCCTCCCTCATGACCACCCCCCGCCGCGATGACTGGGACAACCAATCCCCCTACGACCAGCTCCGTCCCGACCCCATCCTCACCCCCAACCACGTCGGCGACTTCGACTTCTTCCACCACGACCCCACCAAGTCGTACAACCACTGCCGCAAGGCCTGCGAGAAGGACCCGGCCTGCTTCCAGTTCGTGTACTCTAGGGACTCGTGTAAGTTCGATACGGCGTTTACACTGGGGAAACCGAGGTATCCGGCCAAGGCGGAGGATGGGGGTGAGGAGGTCAAGTTCCAGTCGGGGTGGTTGGTGGAGAGGATTCAGAAGTGGATTGATCATAATTCGCCGTGCGCGGGGCCGAACTGGGATAAGGACCATTAGGGATACGCTCGTTTTTTTGGATTTTTTTTGGATTTGGAGTGTATTGGGTGCGGTATGGTGTTTCGGGGAAGGGGTATTTTTACCATTTATATCCATTTTTAAAAGGAAGGGCGGGGTAAGGGATGGCTGGGGCGACATTTTGATCACTTTTGGGGGCCGGACAGGTGGGGTGTGTATTATTATCGGGTGTCTGGAGATTTGGCTGGGAGAAGTGAGAAGAATACTATTAATATCCAATATAATATAATATCGTTACAACAACTACCAGCTTGCTATGGCGCTGAAAGGAAGCAAGTAAGTAGGCTCAAAAGGAGAAAAATTCGTTGCTGAAAAAGAAGTACAATGCCGTCTCCCTTTCTCCTCTCCCATCTTAATTTGTTGGCACACAGGCTGCAAATAACAAAGATCCAAAAAGCCATTGTCTTTTCGCAAGAGTAGATTCATGACCTATGAATATAGAAGTGCAAAAAAAAGACAAAAAATAATTTTTTGGAGTGGCAGGGGATCGAACCCTGGGCTTTTCGCATATAAGTATCATGTTAATCCGAAGATTAGGTAATGCAAAGCGAACACTCTACCACTGAGTTACAACCCCATTTTTGATAACTGATGAGGATTATTGTGCATGATAAGCCCTATCCTCGCTGGTCAGTCAGAGTCAGTGAGAGACTAGCGAGGATAGGGCTTATCATGCACACACCCCACCTGTCCGGCCCCCAAAAGTGATCAAAATGTCGCCCCAGCCATCCCTTACCCCCAATCGCACTTGAAGGGCTCCGTCGTCACGTCACCGTCTCGTGCAGTTCATGGGGACGACGATGGGGAATTCAAAAATAACGATTACAGACCGACCGTGGATATTAAGTATTTATACGTACAACACTGCTAGAAATAATCACAAAAGTAAACCTGAGCGCTTCATTTATCCACGCCAATGCCCACATCCAAACTGTAATTACTTCATCCACATCACATCACAAGCATCAAAACCAAGAAAATATGCTCAAGTCTTTTTCGACCCAAACCTCTATCTATCTACTGTACAATCCGACATCCTCAGCCCAGCCTCGCGCGCACCTTGTCCCATATAAATCATGCAACAGGTTCCGAACCGTAAGATCTCCACTTCTCACCATCCATCCCCCATCACCGACCCATACCAAGCCCAAACCGCCCGCTCCAACCAAACCTCCGCCGAGCTCTCCAAAGAAAGCCGCGATTCATAAATGTACCTAACTAACCCCTCCCAACCCCCAACCCCCAAGCTCCCCCTTCCCAGCCCCCTTCCACTCCTTCGCTATATCGTATCACACACAACGCGCGCGCCCCCGATCCCCATTTCCCTTTCCCATTCCCAACGAAGAAACAGCAAAAACAATCGTTGCATTTCTTGTGCGCCTTTGTAAATGCGTCGAGTTAAACGAAACCAGGTTTCAATGCCAAATTATAAGATAAAATAAAAAACGGTTCTCCCTTTCTCCGGTGTTTTGTGGCGAGCGAAAATAAAAGTGCAAAAAAGGACTATCTGGCTTTTTTATGCGAAACCAAAGTACTCGCTTCCCGTCGTGATGGCCGTGAGGACCTGTTGGCGGAGCATCTCGTAGCTCTCGTACTCTGGGAGATCAAGCTCTGTAGAAACTGTTAGCAACTATATCTTAAACGAATAGGTGTGGGATTGGAACTTACGGTTAAAGCAAGTATGCGAAGTTGGCAGACGATCCTTGTTTCCATAATCGCGATGGATGTTGAACCTGCTGAACCCATTCATGCCCTCAAGCTCCTTAAATCCGTTCAGCGGAACCTTGGACGTGCCGGTAACGAACTGCAGCATCTTGGCTCGCTCTTCCTTGTCAAAGGAGCGAATGGCGCGCCAGAACCATTGGATCTGCGGCGAAGAAGCGGTGTAGTTGTGGTACTCGGTGGTTGCCTTCCAGTCGTCGACATCGATCTCTGGGAGACCAGAGATGAGCAGCTCAAGCTCTTGCTCGTTGAAGATTGCGACCAGCTCAGCGGGGATGATCTCGTGGAAGCCCTTGAGGAAATTGTCCAACTGCTCCTGGACCGATCCAGTAAGCTTGAACTCCACCATCAAGCGAACATACTCATGCTTGTTCTCCTCCGTGACGGGGACGTTGCGACCGTTCTCGATGAGGTCCACGGTCTCGACAACGCCAAACTTGTCATTGTCAACGGAGAAGGACTCGCTGATGATGTCGGTGATATCGTTCTCCAACATCCATACGACGGACTTGTAGTACTCGGGATCGAGCGACTCCATATCCTTGACTGATACAGCCTTGCCGAGGATTCTTTTGTAGACTGCACGACTGAAATGGCAATCCAGGACTCGGCCTTCGTAAAGGGCCTTTCCAATGACACGACCAATGAACTTGAAGAACATAAGATGCTCGGGGTTGATGCTACTCGTCAAGTTGGGGTGGAAAGTAGTCCTGTCGGAAGACACTGGAATGAACAGAGCGTATCCGGGGTCGAACATCTGTCTCGATAGCACCTGGAACCACTCGCGAGTAACACCACCAGCATCCACTCCCTCTTCGCCGTGGAATCGAATGCTCAGCTTGCCAAACTTCATCTCATCCCCGCTCTTGAAGTACAAAGACTTGAACGAGTCATGGAAGACCTGGTCACGGCGGACCGAAAGCTGCAGCGACGGGTACGACTGGCGAGCCGGGTTGTTGCGGTTATGGATGCTCCTGTTGAAGTAGTTGCGCTTGTTGTCAAACTCAAGTACCTTGGGGTTCTTGACCAGGAGCGAGAACGTCCCGCTCATGAGCTTGGGTGTGTTGCGAACAAGATCATTGAGAATCTTGCGGTGCTCTTCAGTAAAGGTGAAGAAGAGGCTCTCCATGCGCGACTCCGGAACGGGGCTGGTAAGCATGTTATCCTTGCCACGAAGAGGCTGGTCCTTCAGTGTGGTGTTCTTGCAAACCACCATCAGGGACTCGATCAATGGCAGCAAAATCGTAGCCACATTGAGCATGTGATCGCGTTGTCTGATGGCGCTGAGGCAAGCGCTAAGCTTCTCCCACATAGGACCAAAGGTAGAGTTCTCGTAAAGGGTGGCTAGGAGATCTTGCTTCTCGGTATCGGCAGTCTCACTTCCAGCTTCGGCTTCAGTCGTGGTATCCTTCCTGGCATGCTTCGGATCAAAGAGATGGTCCAAAGCAGTGAGGACACGGAGCAACTTGTTCTGGTCTGAGCCCGAAGGCGAAAACTTGGTAAGAGCCACACCTTGAAGTTCAGTGCTGTTCGAGGCCTTCTGAATCTGTGGGAAAAGCTCTTCGAGGTCCAGAAGAATCACTTCACCAAGTTCTTGTGCTTTGGCGATAAGCTCCTTACCAAATACGGCCTTTGCACCCGGAAGGCATGAAAGGTTCTTGATAGTCGAAAGGGTCTCGCGGAAAGTCTTAGCGCTACACTCGCGAGCAACGAAGATGTTGATCACGAGCTTGAGGTTGGCATCCGGAACCACAGGTGGAACGAATGGTCGCACTTTCTTCTTCTCAGCCTCCTTGGTCTTGTCATCAGCCTTCTCGCCCTCGGCCCTTGAAGCGTCGGCGGTCGAAGAACCTGCCTCTGCTGGCGGATCTTCCGTAGCAGCTGGTGCCGGACAATCGGTATCCATGTTCTCTCCCTGCTGCTCAGCAGGCCCCGCCTCACCTTCACCTTCACCTTCACCCTCAGCGGGCTTCTCCTCAGCCTTCTTGGCAGCCTCTTCGGCCTCCTTCTGTTTACGTTCAAACGTCTGGAGTGGCGCGGTGATGCGGCTCAGTAGATCCGAGAGGGACTCCATAACAGGCGAGCTCTCCATGATCAACTTGCGATCTAACAGAACAAGAAGAGAGTTCAATGGGAACTTCAGCGCCTTAGTATCCTTGCCCTTGCCCTTTCGGTTTGCGTTGCGCTTGAGTCCACTAACTGCAGATTCATGCTCTGTCAAGAAGAAGGACGGAACATGAAGGTTGACCTTGCAGAGGTAGATCAGTGCTCCAAGACATTGTTGGACGACCATCAGTGGCGAGATATCCGTGTTGGGAACAGTTGTCAGTGCAGCCAGACTAGTTCCAGTGTTCTTCCTGCTAAGAGACAAAGGCGTCTTCGGGTCCTTATCTTTAGGTTGCTTAGCTCTCAAAGACAGGTGCGCAAAGCTTCTCTCAACAGCCGTCATATCCGCACTTCCATCCTGCAGAATATGCAGAATCGTGCTAATGACCTCGCCTCTGTTGTGGCGGTTCTCGGAGATATTCTGGAGGACCTGGTATAACGTGTTCCGCAGGCTATCCTGCTGGAAAATAAACATGAGACGAAGTAAGGTAGCAACACCAGGCTTATCGAGCATCTGAACAATGCTGCGACGGACCGGCTTGACGATCTCGCCACTTGGACGACCTGGTCTCGCTCCATCAAGAGCGCCCACGCGAGTCAGACCGCGGAGCGGGTGACCGCCCATGGAAGCGCGTGCCTGTGCGATATACTCCGGGGGCAGCTGTGCCAGCACATCCTCATCTTGCTCCGCAAGTACCTGGGCTCTCAAATCCGCAGGTAAGGTTGCCAGGATGCTCGCAGCATCCATTTCTTGCGGCACCGGAGCCGGAGCTCCGTTTGCAGCAGCTTGACGACGGGCCTCATCGCGCTCACGGCGACGACGATCCTGTCTCTCTTGCTGGATAATCTCAGCGCGAATCTCATCTGGTAGGGCGTTGAGGAATTCTTGGTCGATCTCCGATGGCGGTGCGCCAGTAGCAGCAGCATCCGAGCGGCGCTGGGCGATAGCCCCAGTAATGACTTCCTCACGAAGCTCCTCTGGGAGAGCATCAAGGTAATCGAGATCAATTCCCAAGTCCGTAATATCAAGAGTGCCATCGCGGAATGGAATCGTCACGCGCGGCCTATCTTCAGCAGGTGCGCCTTCTCCCTCTTGTCCGGCTTCAGCAGCTTCGCCAGACTCAACACCTTCCATTGGCTGGACGTTCTCAGCTTCTTGGGGTTGCACCTCGGCTGGAGGAGCAGCCGCGGCAGCAGCAGCAGCTTCCTCAGCTCTGGCCCTCTCTTCCGCCTCACGTTCCTCTGCTTCTTTCTTCTCCTTGGCAGCCTTCTCTTCAGCTTCCTTCGCCGCCTGTGCGGCCTTCTCCTCATCCTCTTTCCTCTTCTTCTCCTCGGCCTCCTTCTTCTCCTGGATGGCCTTCTTCTCCGCCTCAAGGGCAGCCGGGACGACAACAGCCATGAGGCCCATAAGGACTCTCAAAGCCATATCCGGATGCCTAGGGCCAAACAGTAGTCTAGCTTCCTCGCTCCATCTCGTCGCCGTCAATTGCGTAGTGAAAGTCGTAGCAGCGCCTGGTTCGGCCGCTCCTGGGCCTCGCTCATGGCCGCGAGCCATCCCCGGTCTCATCCCACCAAACATGGCCTGGAACTCTCGGGCATCGGCTCCACCAGGTCCGCCAGTAACATGGAAATGGAGGGCTCCGCCGTTGCGAGCGGCGGTTGGAATGGCGCCACCAGGGAATGGTAGTTGAGTGAATAGATCGTTGAGGATAGCAGCAGGGCCGCCAGCCTCACCTCCGAAAGGTCCACGTCCCACGATGTTGAACAGAGTCTCGCGTCCCATGAATGGTGTCGGTGCCGCAAGACCGACGTCGCCGCGGGCACGATCGCCGCGCTGGAGGAGTGGGTTTGTACCGTCGTTGTTGTCGCGGGGAGTTGGGCCGGGTCGGTGCGAACGATAGGAACCGCGGTAGTAGTCACGCACTGCTTGTAGATTAGTTCTGTCATACGGAACTCCTGGGGGCAGTAGGTGAGGTAAATGTCCACGGGAAATAATTTGCTCCAGAGTGGCTTGGAGGCTATCCAAGCTATTTTGCAAATCCCGATATTCTGAAAATAAAGTAGGGTCAAACATACCACCTAGTGGGTCGCGGTGAGCACCGAAAAAGTAGGGCGATGGTTGCGGTGCCGCGTGCGCGCGATGGCCTCGGTGTGAGATGATCATCGGAGGCTCTTGCTCGTCGTTCCACTCAAAGGTAAATGGCATTCCTGGCTCTGCTACTGACAAAGTTAACATAATCTCTTGAAAAATATCAGCGCTATACGTACGTTGGTACTCCTCGTACATGTCCTCATCGTCTTCCATCTCCTCTTCTTCCTCATCAACTTCATCTAGAACTAATTAGCACCATGTCCATATTAGCTTGAGTAAGTCAGAAAAGCATACCGTCTTCCTCATGGTCATCGTCCAGATACTCAATATCCATATCCGGGTCTCCACCACGCTCATCTTCAATGCGCTGGAGAAGATTATCGATTTCGCCATGGTGATGAGGATCCCCACCGAAAGCATGGACGAGACGGCCCAAGGGACCATGGCCACCAGCATGCATTGCCTCTTCTTCCTCATCGGCAGCCATGCCCTCGTAGTCCTCTTCCTCGTCTTCATCTTCGCTCTCCCAGTCTTCTTCATCGTCTAATTCGGCGAGCGGATGAGGGTTTCCTTCATTGTCGATGATTTGGACGCGATCATCTTCGTCATCCTCGTCCATATCATCGTCTTCATCTTCATCATCCTCATCAGAAGATCCGCTCTCGTCGTCATCTTCATCGTCATCCATAATGACTTCGACGTCCATACCATGGTCGCCATCAAGGCCTTCAATCTCGCCCATGCCTTCAAGATCTTCGTCCTCATCGCTGATGTTATCTTCATCATCCTCGATGGGACCATCTTCATAACCTTCCATCTCCTCTTCATATCCATCCTCATCATACATCTCCTCGTCATCTATAAAAATTAGTACTGTAATAGTAATCCGCAAAACTAAGAAAGCAAACTGACCATCTTCACCCTCAGACGACGATTCATGATCACGATCAGGCTCAAACATGCCCAGCGTAGAATTCCTAAACAAATCAGGGGTCTCCTCGCGATCGTCATCAACATCAGAAACAGACGATGCCGACTCGATTTCATCCTCATCATGCTGTCCAGGCGTCAAAGCCACCTTACCAACCTCGCTCAGTTCAATAGCGGTCTGAGTAAGCGCCTTCAACGGGCGAAGAATATGCTTCACAGCACGCTTGGCACCCGGGAAGTTAAGGTCGATATCGGCAATAGACGCGGTCAAGGCGCCAATGTAGCCCTTCTCAAACATAATACGCTTGAGCTGCTGCTGCGAGCGGATGGTAACATTTGGATCCGATCCGCCGCCAATATTGTCCTTCCCAGCCATGATGTGGCTCATAAGGTCAGCCAGCGACAACATGCGGGAGTACTTGATGTCCAGAGGCTCAGTCGAGGTGCTGGCTTCCCTGTACGCCTTAATAATGTTCTCAAGGACGAATTTGCGGACGAATAGCAAGTCAGGCTCGTCATCAGAGTCGGTATTGTCACGCTCCCTGTCCAGGATTTGCTCGCCAGTCTTGCTCAGAAGTGCGGTAATTGTCGAATCCGCCCACGATGACGTGGAAACCTTCTTGCGCATCGTCAAGGTCTCGGCATGGTCCAGGCTTCCCGATGGGATCAAATCAAAGAGCAGGTAGTTAACAACGTTTGAGCGTGGCTTCGAAGGCGTCGCCGCGTGAGTCGGAGCATTTCTCTTGAAGTTGATGAACTCAACCTTGGTGCGGTTGTAGGAAGCCAACAGCTCGGTAAGGCACTGAAGCAAGAAGCAGCGGTAGATGTAAATCGGGTGCTCCTCTGCCTTGAACTCTACCTTCTTTTTCGTCTCAGGCTTTGGGGGGATTAGTGGTCTTATCTGAGGTGTATCAGAATTTGATGTCGATGTTGATTCAGCAGCTGATGTGCTTGGCGTCGTGGTTTCAGGAGTGGTCGCAGCTGCCTTATCTTTGTCTTCCGCAGGTGCAGGAGGTGCAGCCTCCTTGTCTTCCACGTCTCTATAGTTCAAGAGCTCGCATAGCAAGAAATATATCACTCCATCTGGGTTCTCAACGATGGGCACCTTGTGCTCAACAGCCTTTGATCCCTCAGCAGCCTCTCCCTCAGCAGTCTCTGTGGACGGCTTGACATCTTCCATCGACAATTCCTCCGTAGGCTTCAACGTAGGCAAGATCGCATCCTCCGGCTTTCCTCTACGGGTACGCTTGTATTTATCTTGAAGCTCAATCTGTTGTCTACCAGGTTGGTCCGCCGTAGTCGTAGTCCACTTCACCAGCTTAACCATCTCATTGCTGACCTCCACGAACAGCTCCGGCTGTCTCACAACCAAGTTCGACATGCTGCGGAGATACAGCGTAATATCTGGGTGGCGCGCGCTTCTGCTCGGGCTAGGATCAAGGAAGACCTTGATCTGCGAGCGCATAATCTGCTTGATAGTCTCATCATCCTCGACAATGTGACGGAGAATAAGCATCAATGGGCTTTGAATGCGCGGCGTCGCTGCACCGGCGAGTTGCTTGGCCATGACGAACAAGCGTTGAATGTTCTTCTTCTCGCCCATGGCCACAGCAACATGCCTAGTACGGGTCAAGATGACCAAAATGCGCATAACGGCCAAGGCAAGAGACTCATCCTTTCCAATGCGGGGAAGCATGTCCAGGATTGCTTCGAACAGGGTCGCTCTATCCTCAGTAGAAACCACCAATTCGGGTGCCTTAAGCACAGGCTGTTCAAGGGCGCCAGTCTCACTTGTCGGGATCTTCCAATCAGTCTCTCTAGGCTCTGCATCGTCGCTGAGGAGAATCTCAACAATGAGCAGAATATGGGCCACCCAAGGCGAAGATTCCTCAGACTTGTGGTCGGGCGACAACTTGACGAATTCAAGCAGGTTCCCAAGGTTGGATTTCAACTCCTCCAACGAAGCCTTGTAGAACTGCGGGTCCTGGAGCATAAGAGCAAGCAGGTGGGCATACGAAGCGATCTTCTTCCCCACTTCGCGAACATCGTCACTGAGGAACGACGTCAAGGCCACTACCAGAGTACCACCCATAGTTGCGCGCATCTCAGCCTGCTCGGGCGACTTGTCGATGACAGTAGTGATAAGATCGGCAATCTCAAAGGTGAACTCGCCGTGTGCATTAATAACCTCGAGGCAGCGCTCAATAAGATTCGAGCGGATCTTCAATCGCTCAGCGTTCAGGCGCTCAACCGTAGGGATCTCAGGCTGGCTCTCCAAAGTCTTGTCGGGCGAAGACGACGATGGCTGCTGGTTGGGAACTCGCTCAGGCAGATTGGTCTGCTCGCCGCCTCCGGAGATGGCAGCAAATAAGTTGCCAGCCTCCGCATTCTCCAGGGTTCTATTCATATTCTCCAACAACATCTGTTGTAGGTTAGGAGGAACTGATCCATGGGGCGCGAATTCCTCTGGCGACTGCGTGAACACCGGTGGTGGCATTCCATCATTAGGCGCTTCGTTGGCTCCGTTGCCCCCTTGTGCGGCACCCTGGTCTGGAGAGATAGAGCCTGTAGACGGTCTTGTTTCGTGAGCAGAAGCATCATCGGAACCCATGACTGAATCGACATCGTCGCTTCCAAATCTATTACGGCCACCGGATCTCTCGCTGAGTTGCGCCTTGCTGTATTCCAGTGCGGAGGAATAGCTGTTGTTGCAGCGGAACAAGGCCTCCACCGCCAACTCCTCTTCGAAGTCGGCGGCTTGGAGTTTGACGAGATTCTCTCTGTTGACTCTCCACTTCTTCTTCCCATGTTTAGATGGCACGATTGCCTTGTCGGCGTTTCTAAATGCGCCCTCCTCCAAATCGGTCTCCATAACATTGCGAATGATGTCGATAAGCTTGTTGGGAATGATCTTTGATCCCTTCTCGACAATGTCTGACTCCCACAGCTTTTGCACCGCTGGCAAGATTGCCATGCGCACTTCAAGTACGAATTGGCCAGCCGAGAAATAGTTCGGGCTGTTTCGATCTCTATCGGATCGAGAGTGTAGTGTCGTGCTCTGGAAAGATTCGCCAACATTCTTTCCCGTCACGAGCGGACCATAAAGTTCGAGGATATGCTTGATGCCCAAAGTAGCCAGGTCATTTCTCAAAAGAAGGTCGACGTCGTTGAAATTGACAGTCTTATCCGCATTGTTCCTCACCTCCGCATCGAACAACTCAAGCATGTGGTTAATGGTGTTAAATCCGCCAGCCTTCATGAACGCCTGAACGACAATGGTAATGCATTCCTGTGGCCTCTCGGCCGTCCTCGCATTATTAACGAGGATGTCCTTCACCGTTCGGAACATCATGACCCAGAAGGTATATGTTTCGCTTGAGCTCTCATCGCTCACCGATTTCAGCTGAGACAGAACGGCCTCGACAATTGCGTTTGCAATGGCAACGTTGTTTTGGCGTTGGTACGAGTCAGGGGTTCGCTTCGGAACAAGGCCCTTGCCAATAACCTGAAAGAAGATAGACATAGATATCGGCATCTTGCCAAGGAGATAGTGCAGATTTTGGAAGTTCTTGAACTCGGGGCTATGCTTCTCTTCAGTGGTGAGTGTCTTGGTTTGGTTTACTTTATGAATCGGGTTCTCAGCACCAGAGGAATCGGTTACCAGGGTGGCCATTGGGGCCGTTCCCTGTGCTTCTGGCAGCAGCGAGTGCAGCGCCTCCTCGGTAGAATCAATGGTCGGGATGAGTGGCTCAGGCGCATCATTCATGAACATCTGAACGGACTGGCGACCAGCACGTCTCCAGTGTCTCGGAGCAAGCCTCATCAACTTGAAATCCTCCTTGATACTAGCGGCAAGGATAGCTCCAAGGCTCTTAACCAACCGAACGTAGTAGTCCGCGAGGTTCATGGAGCTGAAGCTCGAGGCCTGGTTGCGGCTATAAATAGGAGAAGAAATGCACTGACGCAGCGCCATGCACAGATTCTGGGCTGTCACCATAGCCTCAACCAACGATGTCCCTCGCGCCAGTAGGATATTTTCAGCGCGATCATTAGATGGCTTGCAGCCCTCGATGAACTTGGCAAAGTATGCCTCTGAGCCTTGGTGCTGTGTGAAGGGCGTCAACGTATCTGCGGCAGCTTGCGCTCTCTTGATCAAGGAGGGTACAAGGATGTGTGCCTTCTGTTCCGCGAGGAGGGCAATGACTGTGTGCATATTTCTATGCGAACGCTCCTCGGAGGGTGAGTTTGGCAGGACTGGCAGCTCGGCCAAATCCAGAATAGCCTCGACTCCACCATTCTCCATGAACAAATTGCGAATGCCCGCGTTGTTGAACAGGTTTGTCAGGAAATTGGCGACAGCTGCAATGTATGGAGTCACACTGTTCTCGCGGTCATCCTCGGCCGCCGTGACAGGCTTCGAAACCTTCGATGGCTCAGCTGCATCAGTAGAAACACCAGTCATCTCCACATCCGCATCAGTGTCGACGGCTTTGCCCTTTCCTTTGTCTTCGCCTGAAAGCTCACTCAAGAGGCTGCGATCAGCGACGACTACGTCCCCATTTGCTTTGGTGACCAACAATTTCGCGCCAAGCTTCTCTGCCTCGGTCCTCGTCTTGCACAGGTGGCTCACCCTAGCAACCATATCCAGTACGGCATTTAAGATTGCGGTCTTGAGAGCTGGATGATGGCGGACGAGTTCGTCAAAGGTTGCACCAAGGGAAGTAGCAAGGTTGTTGGCGTCATTATCGAGCACCTTGACGTGAGCGGGGCTCTCAAAGATCTCAAAGAAGCTTTGAAGGGCGTTGGACTCCAAGAACATCTTCATGCCGGCATTGTTCAGGCAAATAGCACCAAAGGCCTCTGGAACGATAATAATAGCTTCCGAGGAAGGCATGATGCCGCGGGCCAGAGGGCCAGGCCGAGGAGCCTCGAGCATCTGCTTGGTTGGCGGATGGGGGGTTTGATCAACGACAACAGAGAAAATGCTGTCGTCGTCGGTTTGCGACGGAGAACCTCTTTCATTAGCTGACTCAGGTTGAGGAGCACCATCCTTAGGCGCTGGAACAACTATCTCCTGTCCCAGAACGGCCTCCAAGACGGCCTTGCTGAGTCCAGCCTCGGCGATGATAGCAAAGCTAGTCGGCTCGTTGTTGATGAAATCATTCAGGATGCTGACTGCATTTGTCCACACAGAGCTTCCAAAGATTTTGGCTTGGCTAATGATCTGTCTAAGGCTTCCAAGTAGTTGTGGAGAGTCAATCAAGTTCCTGAGAAGACGGTCAAAGTTGCCGCCATAGCCACCAGCCTGGTTCATCATGTGGTGAATGAACTTGAACAGCCATTTAATAGACTGCTGCTGGTAATATGGGATCTCGTAGTCGATCGAGGGCGATCTATAGTCTGCAGGCATGCCCTCAGCCTTGCTTGCCACTGCCGTAGAAGACTGGACCTCATGGACGATCAGGTTTGAAATAGCATCCAGTCCGTCGGCATTCGCCAAGACTTGGAAGGCGTCTTTGACGTTAAATACGATAGCATCTAGGAAGTTGAGAACTCGCGGGTAGCTGCCCTCGGCTACTGAGGTGCGCAGCGTCAGGACCTCGACCAGAATAGGGACGAGGCCTGCGGTGACCAACTCGTTTCCAGCCCGAGGAAGCGTGGCTACGTGTGAGAGAAGCGCAAATAACGCACTGTGCCACTCGTCATTTTCAGTGTGTTTGTCGCCAGGCTCATCGGTTGCCATTTCTGCGACGGCCTTTCGGACAATATAGAGGAGAACTCCATGGTTCACATTCGTATTTAATGCCGTGCACACATCCTGGTACTTGTGTGCGTGTTGGGCAAGACCTTCAAGGGCATTGACAGCGATCGTTTGGAGAGACCTAGGGATTCCCAAGTCTCCTTGGGCAGGTGGGTGGATCAGCTCTGCCAGTTGATAGATGAGCTGGAGGCGACGTGGCTCATCGCTATCCTGCTTTAAGACCTTCTCCAAAAAGCTTGGCTCGGGGTAGATATACGCCAGGTTGGTAACGGCTAAAAGACGGACTGCAAGCATCTGCCTTCTGGTATCCAAGGAGTGGGATAGGGCCTTTGCAACTCTTAATTTAGTGAGAAGCGTGTATTTTGATGCATCCGGTACATTTGGGAGGTACTCTTGGAGCAGCTCCTGGACAGAATGCTCGGAGACTTTGGACGCTGGAACATCAATCACTTTAAGGTTCGAGGTCGCTTTCTCCTCCGCCGGCGCAGGGGCTGGCATTGTGGAAGACCGACTTGGAGTTGCCGGAGGTTCTTCGGGAGCTGGAGCCCTGGGGGCTCGATTCCCATGTTGGTTGCCGAGCATCGATGTGCGTCGTACCGGAGTAGGTGTAAGTGGTGCAGCCGATGCATTATGAGCTGTCGATGGTGGTGCCTCTTCCCCGCGTGCCTGAGACTCGTAATATGTAATGCGCACATCGCCCCATTCATTCCAGTCTACCTCCGGGGAAGTTTGTGACAAAGTCGATGCAGCCTTCTTGCCCTTGGGGCTGGGATCAGGAAGCGTTCCGCTCCTAACGAGGGAAACCAGATCATTCGCATAGGCGGTCCTCGTAGTGGTCTTGCTGCCTGCTACAGGAATGCTGAAATATGCCTTATCCTTGCCCTTCGCGTTCGGGGTGACGGGTGTGTTCGGAACCGTGGGCGCAGCGTTCTCCGTTGATGTGACGGTTCTCGAGAATGGCTGAGAGAGCTGCTGCACCTTGTCTAGGTCTATATTGTAATGATTCGCAAGGAGAGTCGCATTTGTCTGACGGTGGGAGCTTGCGATTCTTCGGAACGTCGCCTGGTAGCGCTGGGCCAGCTGTGTGCCGATCTGAAGTGTCGCTGCAAGTAATGACAGAGAAGTGCTGTTGAGAAGATCGCTCAAGTGCGTGCTGCTCGAATATATGCTTCTATTGCCGCAATTCTCGAGTAGTATCCTGGAGAAATGCAGGATTCGCTCTATGACCTCTCTATCGCCCTCCGGGCCAAACCCGGCTTCAGAAATCTGCTCAGCTGTCGCGCCGCCCCTTTGGAGGAGCTCGCATCCAAAATCCTTAACCTGAGGGCCATTGTTGAGTGCGTAGGTTGTGCAGAAGGTTTCGAGATCGCTGTCGAATCTATTGAGGAGCGGGATCCAGTGGTAGAGATCACCTCTGGGGAAAGGCCATCTGGTTGGGAAGTCGGCAAGAGCTTGTGGGAGGGTATGCCATGGTGCTGTCGATGCGTTCTGCACAAATGATTGGATATACGGCGACTACTTAAATGTCAGCTCATCCCAGGTTGGATTTCAATAGCATATATAAACGTACCAGCGTCTCCTTATGCTTTGGTTGTATGGTCTTCAGTATCTTGACCATGGTGTTGACTGCTGCGGTAACACCGCAATTTGGGATATTGTTGTCCCCCTACACTGCCTCCACATTGGTCCAAGCTGGAGACAGCTTTGCTGATATTCGAGGAGCGTCCAGGTCGGACAGCTCCAACGGAGGAGTGAAGTGGCAAGGGTGTAACGTTCGAGTTGTCGAGTCGGCTGGTATTCGACGGTGTCGTCGGGTATCTATAAATTAGTATAGGAAGGGAATGTATTACCTGATCGAACTCAGGTGAATCTACAGCACCCTGCAGGCGCTCAGATCGGACTGGTGTGGTGTTGATCGTGCTGTGGCTTCAGCAAACGGCAGTGTTGGTTTATCGTAAGTCGAAGCTGCTATCCTTGCCAGGTTGCGAAAGAGAGGTGGAGAACTCCCCTCGTAACTTGATCAAGGATCTTCGGCGGATGAGGTTGTAGTAAAGGAAGGTAGATCAAGACAACAATAGTCCAGAGCTGTAGTGAGAGAGGTGAGTTGGTAGGAATTTGGTGTGGAAGATATGAGGCAAGGCGGGTAGAAGGTGAGGTATTCCAAGCTCACCCACTGAGAGAGCCGCTAGTTTTTTGGGGACCGGCGGCAGCGCGCGTATCGCTAGAGAGCAGTGAATTTGCAACCCCACGCTTATCGGATCGTAATTTCAGTTTATTTTGTTCTTTTACTTCTAGAGTCCGCTGATCTGCATGTCACATTTTTGGTCTAGTAAAAAAAAGGTAGATGGCGAAATAAATTAATTCAATATTACCGTGACCGTATTTGGTATTCTACGTTACAGCTCGAAATGGATATTTTTTTCCTTTTTTCATCCAACTCTGCGTGTATTATAGGTTCCGGTGCTACCCAATGCCGCTTTCTGTTTGACGGGTCATGCATCCGTAGGCCTAATCAAGGACCCTTCGGGTGACCACGTCATGCTGCCCTTCACGAGTTTAATGGGCTCGGTCTGGGATTGGGAGTTGGGCAATGAGATATTGCGGTGAATGCTGTGTAGCATGTGCTTCTTGATGGATCTATGGTTTCGAGACTAGATATCTTAAATTTGGGGTTCTGGGGGTATATATATAAAAAATAAAAAAAATGGCCTGTTTTATTATTTATCACAATACGTATAAAAATGAAATAACAGAAAATAAAATACCAAATGCAACGAAAAAACCTGCAGCTGTTATACTTTAAATTGAATCAAATATTCATGATTCATAATATATCAAGAGAGTATAGTTCAACTCAATATTATTATCTGAATGATATATATCACCTTTTTTGTTATCTTGATACCATAGACGCTGACCTCAGGCGTGGTCTCAACATCACAATCAGGACAATCAGCGCAATGGACATCACGTGACCTAGCATGCAAACCAACAGGTGGTAGTAAATTATCATATTTGATGTACCATAGGAGTTACAACTTCATAGCTTTCTTACAAATTATTCGTCTCTATACCAGTACCATTTCCCTCCTCGCTGAGTAATAAAGATAATCCCCCATGAGTCCGATGAGTCTGATCAGTCCAACAGGTCCATCCCATCCTATCCCGCTCAGGCCAGCTGAAACACGAAACAGCAGCTGTGGACCACCAAAGTGGCGCCCGCGTCAGTGTTTCGCGTTACAAGTTGATTAGCCAGAAATAACAACGCGCACGGCTGAAATACCACCGTGGCTTCCCGGGTATTACTTTAGTGGCTTAACCGTCACCGAGTCTCAGACTTTCAGGCGTAGTCATTGGAGATTGGATATGATTGTGTACCAAACGATATTCAGCGGTATTCAGCGTACAGGGCATTGTTGAGTGTACAACAGTATTATACTATATAGAGAGATATTAATGGAATTTCTTCATGGATGGGGGCTGGAAGAGAGAGGGGTCATGAGAGACGGTTACCTCAGGACAGTCGTCTGTTCTGTTTGTACGTACGGTATATAGTACGAGAACAGTAGAGCGTTTATACTCCTTCTCTTTATTCTCATAACCCTACGTATAATACTCACACCGCATGAATAATAACCGTGGCCTTATTCACTGCATTAATCGAACTGATTCAATTTCAATAGCCCTGCAAAACTGGAGAAACTCCCCAATCCGTCCCCTTGTTCTGCAGATCCAGAATTAAGATTGCCAAGATCGCGAGACCTCCATCCCAATTCGCTCCTGAACCAGACCACGGCTCCAAATATTTCGGCGACCATAATAGATACAAAAAGGGAAACCGAGCCATAGCACAGGGCAAACGGCGGCAAATCGGGCCACATTATATAAAGAAAGATCGGCTTCCGAGAGGGGAACCAGGAACCAAAAAACCCACTCGAGATCGACACTGGGAAACCACGACCCAGGCACCCAGAAGCCACCGTTTCTCCGTCTCCCTACATACGCACCTCCAACCTTACTTGCTGTCGTGCACATCCGTGATAATCTGCAGCCAGCAACCGACAGACGTCAGAGAGGGGCATTCTGCAGTTCACCATTGATGGCCTCGAATAGCACCTGAACTCTCGAGCATAACGACAAGGTCGGGCCAGAAGCACAGAAACAAGCCATATACCACCCGACATCTACAATGTCACCACCAGAAGGAGACGGCGATACTCGCCCTGAGCCGGTGGTCAAGAATACACAGCCTGAATCTGACGACTCGGGCCACGAAACTGTAAGACACGAAAGACAAAGCATTGCTGATCTGGACAGTTTGCTAATTGTGATACTATCAGGATACCTTCGAAGACGCGGACACCACACCCATTGACCGCAATGAGGCCGTGTCTCCAACAGCTTCTACACGATCTTTAACGAATTCCCACGCGGCTCATCACACTGGAGGCTCCGAGGCCCCAGTGGTACCTCCTATAGAGGCGCACCCAGAAGACGATGTATCACCTACGAGCAGCCAACCAAGATCCCCCCCAGCCGTGACAGAACGCCTCTCAACCTTAAGTCTGGACAACGTGAGCTTGGACGGAGAGGGAATTGCCGCAGCAGCCGCATCGACTGACAAAGGTATGGCATTCAGACTCGAGCCCCCATCAGCTGTTAATTGGAGCTGTTGCTAATCACATTGGACGTACAGCAGAAACCACAAAGCCCGAATTACCAGCACGATCCTCCGCAAAGACTGTCCTCGAGGGCCTCCAAGGGTCACTGCCATCAGTACCGTGGGGACCACCTCCACCACCACCACCAGCGAAGGACAAGCCACAAGCTGTCGTTCCCCCACCTCGAAAGCTCACAGGACCATTTTCATGGTTGTCGAGGGGTTCCGCACCTCCACCATCAACAGTACCACGAGTACCATCACCTGGAAACGGCTCTGGAGGCCGCCGAAACACTACATCTTCGATAGCTACGAATAATAGCAACCCAGACCTCATGCTCAATAAACTCGACGAGGGGAATGAGTCACCAAATGGCATTAGGAATTCATCGAGGAATAGCCTACGGGACAGATTCAAGCTCCTGCGAATGAGGGAAGAGGCAGGCATTACTTCGTTGGGAGAGGAAGGCGAGGAAGGGACGCCGATTGATACTATGATTGGGCGTGCGAGCCTGGGTCAAGGAATTACCAGCCCAACGGGTTCAGAGGACAAAGCTCTACCAGCAACACCGAATGCGGCGGCCTTCAACCCGTCGTTAGCACCAGGAACTGCGTCGGGCGTTACATCCGGACCACCTGCGAACGATGACGTTGACTGGGATCTATGGCAGTCTGTGGTCTACGAGGGCCCAGCGGCAGTAGCAAGGACAAGCCCCGAAGAGCTGAATCAGGCGATCGCTCTTGGTATCCCCTCTGCGATTCGAGGAGTTGTCTGGCAAGTCCTGGCCCAGAGCAAGAACGAGGAACTGGAATCGGTGTATAGAGACCTGCTCTCGCGTGGAACGGACCAGGATAAGGATAGGGCGAGCATTTCCAGTGCGGGAGCGAGCAATACCTTCTCGAACGGTGGAAAAGACAAAGATACCGCATCGTCGGCGTCTTCAGTGCACTCTGATCTATCGGGAAGCGGCTTGAAGTCGCCGTCGCCAACTGAGAGAGACCCGGAGGCTATTGCAAAGGCACAGGCTGCTGCTTTGGCCGAGAGGAAAAAGAAGGCCAAGGACGATGCGGCGTCGTTGCTGAAGCTTGAGAAAGCCATCAAGCGCGATCTTGGCGCCAGGACGAGCTTCTCCAAGTTTGCAGTCAGCGCGGGCCTTCAAGACGGTCTATTCGGAGTATGCAAGGCATACGCCCTCTTCGACGAAGGCGTCGGCTACGCCCAAGGCATGAACTTCCTCGCCATGCCCCTCCTCTTCAACCTCCCCGAAGAAGAAGCCTTCTGCCTCCTCGTGCGCCTCATGAACCAATACCGCCTCCGCGACCTCTTCATCCAAGACATGCCCGGCCTGCACATGCACCTCTACCAATTCGAGCGTCTCCTCGAAGACTTCGAGCCCGCGCTCTACTGCCACCTCCACCGCAAGGGCGTCACCCCGCACCTCTACGCTACGCAGTGGTTCCTCACTCTCTTCGCGTACCGATTCCCTCTCCAACTCGTTTTGCGCATCTATGATCTCATTCTTAGCGAGGGGCTCGCTGCGATCTTGAAATTCGGGATTGTGCTCATGCAGAAGAACGCTGCTGCCTTGCTGGTAATGAACGACATGGTGGCCCTCACCAACTTCCTGAAAGATCGCCTCTTCGACGTCTACATCGACGCCTCCCCCTCCCCCGGCTCAATCCTCGAATCCGGCTTCTTCGGCAGCTCCGGCGCCAGCATCGACAAAGAAGTCTACCGCGCCGACACCCTCGTCCTCGACGCCTGCGCCGTCAAGATCACCCCCGAGATGCTCAAGACCTACACCAGCGAATGGGAAGAGAAAACCCGCACCGAGAAAGAGCGCGAAGCAGACCTCGAGCTCCTGCGCTCCACCAACGCCTCTCTGTCCCTCAGTGTCCGCCGTCTCGAAGAGCGCGTCCAGAACCACGACCAAGAGCACGCTGCGCTCGCTACGGACTTGGTGCGCACGAAGGTCGAGAATGAGGAGTTGTTGGATCAGAATGAGAGTCTGAAGGGACAGGTGGAGGAGTTGAGGGGGGTGGTGGAGAGACAGCCTGCTGAGGTGGAGGAGAGGCTTAAGACGGAGATGGAGAGGTTGATGAAGAGGAATTTGGAGGTGCATGAGGAGAATACGAGATTGGAGGAGGAGATGGGGGAGATGGAGGGGACGTTGGTGGAGACGAAGATGGCGTTTGCTGAGGTCAGTTTTTACTTAACCCCCTGTTCCCCTTTTCTTGTTCTTGGATGCTGACGATACCAATAGCTTAATGCACAACACGAAACCCTGCAGCGGCGCTGGACCGATCTCAGGAAGGCGCTGGATTAAGTCCGTCATCAATCCCTGGTCGCGGCCACTAGACGTGGATTACAGCCGCTTTATGAAAAAAATTATCACGCCGCGTTGCGTTGCGTTGCGCTGCGCTGCATTCGGATGGGGGGCGTTCTTTTTTTTTTCTTTTTCATTTTCTTCATGTATGAAGTACGAAGTTTTTGTGTGTGTGGGATGGATTGTGTGACTGTACATAGATAGCTTATGGCAGATAGGTTCTGGGGATGGACTGCTATGAGCTCGTGGAGGGAGGGGCTGGAGTGAACAGGACGGCACGGTATATGCGTGGATGGATTGGACTGGATGGATTGGACTGGATGGATTGGACTGGATGGATTGGACTGGATGGATGGGAGAGGATGGATGGGGGAGTGGGAGGAGGAAGGGGGAATAGCTGACTATACTATATATATGTAGCTCCAATGCTTGGACTGAGCTTTGGGTTTTTGATAGCTTGGAGGGGGAGGGTGGAATGACGGGGGGTGATTGGGGGGGTGAAAGGGAGGAGAGAAATGGGGGAGGGGAGTGGAATATGATATGAGAATCATTAAGCGGGGTTTTGAGTGATCCTTAGCCCGGGCGAAGCGAAATCAAATCAGATCCAAATTATATAAGACCCTCCCTGGCTGAACATCTTGTGTGATCATGGGACAGAAAGTCCTGTTATCTGTGGTAGTGCGTTAACCACCGCCGTTATGATGCTATGAACGCCCCCGAAATGACTGATACCTTAGCCGCTGTAATCCAACTCACCGAAAATCTCACTAGAATGGTCCATTATGACAATATCGTTTTTCATTTGCGAGTATTACGAGGTGCACGATTGATTACCCCCAGGACAGGGACGACCGGATGTACCTCAGTGATTTGCAAGCTGAGGCCCAAGAGATTCGCGTGGTCGCCACTAGACTTATTATTGCCTACTTCATTATGCTTTCGGTGGAGGGGGGGGTAGTCGCCCTACTTCTTGAATGGAGACGAACTGTTCTTGCTGATGTTGATGTTCTTGTCACCGCTGCTCTCTTCTCACTGCATAGATAGTCTCACTACCGTATTCTCATCACCGCTTCCCTCTTCTCACTACGTACTAGCCGCTACTCTACCACTGGTGATGGAATCCGTAGGTCATGCCGTTCTTCTGGTTAAGCTCATCGGTGAGCTTTGCACTTGCGGTCTTCGTCACCTGTAATAACCCTTCCTGTGCGAAACGCATCGCAAAGCTATTTTACGTGATCTCTTTTTGTCTGTCAGGCTCTCAGACCTCGCTCTAGAGGATAAAGTTGAGTCTATTCTCGTTTTAAGTTATTACTGTACTCGAATCTTCCACTTGAATCCCTGTGTTATATCCCTTGGCCAGCCTTGTGATTAGAGTTATGCCGAGGCGCGAAAGGCTGAGCCTTGGAATCCGATGTTGATTGGCTGCACTGCACCATCCAACACTCTAGATTCCAAATTTGTACTTGGTACACACAAAACGGCCCGCCCCTTCTCTTCCTGCCAAACCTCAACGAAACTACACAACAACTCCGAATTGGGAAGAGAGGAAGTCGTAAAAGTGAAGTTTAGAGAAGTGAACCTGTCAAGATGGCGTCTTCCATGACTTTGAGGGTCACCACGCCCGGTACGTCCCTTCCCCCTTATGCTCTTGTGGTTTTGAGAAGTGTAATTTTGTTGAGGTGCATGTGAACTGACCTCATATACGCAGCGGGCAAAAAGCCAATCCGCAAGCTCCCCTCCAACATTGAAATCGGCGCTGGCACGACCGTCGAGGAGGCAAAGAGGATCATCGCCCGCCACACTGGCATGCGCGATTACCACCGCATCGCCATCGTGGACACGACCACCAAGAAAATCATCAAGGACCGTCTGAGCATCCTGGCCCAAAACCCCGGCGTGCAAGCCACCGGCGACATCGCCGTTAAGGACCTTGGTATGCCTTCCCTCTTCCCTCCCCATACTATTCCCTCCCGACTAACTCCCTCCCACAGGCCCCCAAGTCTCCTGGCGCACCGTCTACGTCGTCGAATACGCCGGCCCCATCTTCCTCTCCCTCCTCCTCGCCTACCCTCTCCGCGCCTACATCTACCCCTCCGCCCTCTTCGGCCCACCCACCCCCTTCTCAACCACCCAAACCATCTCCCTCGCCCTGATCGTGCTGCACTTCATCAAGCGCGAGCTCGAAACCGTTTTCCTCCACCGCTTCTCCGCCGCCACCATGCCAGCCTCCTATATCGTCAGGAACTTGGCCTACTACTGGATCTCCATGCTCAACATCGCGTACTGGGTTTTCGCTCCCAACGCCGCTGCTGCGTCGCCACTGCAGGAGGGGAGGGATACCTACATCCTCGCTGCGGGGCTGGCGGTATACCTCTTCGGCGAGCTCGCCAACTTCAACACCCACGTCATCCTAGCCAATCTCCGCCCCAAGGGAACCACCAAGCGCGGGATCCCCAAGGGCTTCGGCTTCGGCATTGTCGCGTGCCCGAACTACTTGTTTGAGCTCGTCTCGTGGATCGGTGTGCTCCTTGTGACGCGCAGCTTTGCGACGGGTGGGTTCTGCGTCGTGGCGTGGTTGTGGATGCAGAGGTGGGCGGTGGGGAGGGAGTTGAGGTATAGGAAGGAGTTTGGGACGGCGTATAAGCCGCATTTGTATCCCATGACGCCGGGGTGGGCGTTGCCAATTAGGAAGGCGAAGGAGTGAGTGTGAAGTGGTTGGGATGGTGGGGTGGTGTGTATTTGTAGTGGGTGGTGGGTGGTTAGAAAGGGAAAATGGAAGGAGGGCTGAGAGGGAGCTGGCGGGGAAGGGAGGTGTGCGGGGGTGGTATATGGATAAGAACGTAATGAGGGGATGAGTTAGATGGACCATGCTCTAGATTGCATCGGCATTGCATGTTTATGGGAAGAGGGTATTGCGAAGGGGTATTGCTTCGGGCACATGGCAACAAAATCATTGCATTATTTTTTGCTTAAAGGGGATCGAAATATAGATTTTTTCTACACAACGATGCCACTCCACTGAACACCACACGAAAGGCCGTCGAAGCCATAGAATTCAGTTAATCTACTTCTGACGCCAAAACTACTGTTATAATCAGTTATCCCCCGCAGCAACAACCCCCATAACCTTATCCAGCACCGCAAACCCCTCCTCAATCTCCGCCTCCGAAATCGTCAACGGCGGCACAAACCTCAGCGTATTCGTCCCCGCCGTAATAACCAACAACCCCCTCTCCCTCGCCGCCGCCACAATCGGCGTCGGATCGCGATCAAGCTGCAGCCCCAGGAGGAGCCCCTTCCCCCTAATCTCCCCAACAAGCTTCGGGTACTTCTCCTGCAGCTTCTTCATCTGCCCCACAAACAGCGCCGATTTCGCCGCAACAGCGGACTGAAGCTCAGCCTGCGAAAGCCTCGACACAATATGATGCGCCAACCTCGACGCAAGCGGATTGCCTCCAAACGTCGTCCCATGATCCCCCACCGCGATCTTCTCCGCCACCTGCCCCGTAACCAGCGTCGCCCCAACAGGGAACCCATTCCCCAGCGCCTTCGCCGTCGTCAGAATATCCGGATGCGCCTCAGCCGGCAACTCGGTATGCGCCCACAACGTGCCCGTGCGGGAAAGTCCGCACTGGATCTCGTCATAGATCAGCACCGCCCCAACCTCCTTACAGCGCTTCGCAAGCGCGATCAGGAACTCGGGCGTCGCAACATGTACACCGCCCTCGCCCTGGATCGGCTCCACGATCACACCAGCAGTGTTGGGTGTCACGAGATCCGCGATGCCAGCGACGTCGTTGTATGTCCCGTAGCGGAAACCGGGGAGCATAGGCGCGAATGGGGCTTGGTACTTTGGATTCGGTGTCGCGGACAAGCTACCCATCGTGCGGCCATGAAACGAGTTATAAAACGACACAATCTCATGCTTCGCACCACTCGGGTCCGCCACCTTCCCCGCCTTGCGCGCGAACTTGATAGCCGCCTCATTCGCCTCCGAGCCAGAGTTACAAATGAACACCGCCTCGACGCCCTTCATGCTCCCGGACTCGAGCGTCTTCTGCACCAGCAGCGTCGACAGCGCGCCCGTCCAGGGGTTGTGGTACAGGTTCGAGGTGTGCATCAGAGTCTTGGCTTGCGAGTAGATGAGCTCGCTGATCTCGGGGTCGCAGTGGCCCAGCGCGTTGACGGCGATCCCGGCGGTGAAGTCGAGGTATTTACGGTTCTCGAGGTCGTAGAGGTAGGAGCCTTGGCCTTTGACGAACATGGGGGCTGGGCGCGCGTAGGTCTTCACCATGTACGGCGCCTGCTCGTTCACGACGGTCGTGGTGGCCGAGTCTTCAGCTGGGTCCGGGTTCGGGAGGCTCGCAGCTTTCTGGGGAATTTGTTAGAATGATAGGACAGGGAGTAGAGACGGATAGAGGAGAGGGAACCCACGAAGATTTCATTCTTCAATTGCTCCTGCAGATTCGAACCAGAGGCCGCAGCCGCGACTTGCGACGCACAGCGTCGAGCCGGGGCATTGCTCATTTTCAGGCCTGCGGCCGCCGCCCTCCTCGCCGATAAACGCAGAGACATTGACATTGGCACTATGGGCAATCGTGCTTAGGCAGAGCAATTGCAGGGAGATGTAAGGCTTTGGTGGGGGGGGGGATTGAGAGTTTCGAGGCAGTCAACGTTGGGTTGTTGTGGCGGGGGATGTGAAAGATGGGAGATAAATGTTGCTCAGGGTCGACCCGAATATTTAACTTATCAGAGATCCAATCGGTGACTCTTCGCAGATGCCAAGGACGAGGCTGAGTGAGTAACAACCCTGAGGGTGCACTATATTTTCAGCCTTGCCATTGAATTTACAGCGACGTTTATTCAACAATACCAACAAACCACATGCACTAGATAATACTCATGCTAATATGTATTTATATATATCAATCAAACAACATTTAATTCCATATTGAATAATCTGGTATTTGCTCAATCATCTCAATCACCCGCCTACGATCAATACGCAATCACAGAAACCATACACTAAACCGTCTATCATATGCGGAACCCCTCTTATCCTACTAACAAAGAGACACACAACACGCCAAAGACCGTCACGACACGACGCTATACGTTCACGCATCAATCAGGTTCTCCTCCTGCTGACCCACCTCCGTGTTATCCCTCGTATCCTTCTGCCCCTGCCTCTTCTTCGTCTTGCGCTCCGACCTCTGATAGAACTCCGCCAGAATCTTGGCCGGGATACGGTTCAGCAGCTCCTTGGGATATATGCGGAGCAGGCCCCACGCCTGGTCAAGGGACTCGTAGATGGTCCTCGACTCGTACGGCGACTGCGAGATGAAGGTGCGCTCGAACTTCTCCAGGAATTCGAGGGAGAGCTTGTCCTCGGACGACAGGGCCTCTTCACCAACGACGGCCTTCATGGCCATGGCGTCCTTGCCGATGGCGTACTTGGCGTACAGCTGGTTGGAGACATCGCCGTGATCCTTCCTTGTGTGGCCCTCGCCAATGGCAGACTTCATAAGACGGGAGAGAGATGGCAGGACGTTGATCGGAGGGAAGACGCCACGGTTGTAGAGCTGGCGATCGATGAAGATCTGGCCCTCGGTAATGTAACCGGTCAAATCGGGGATGGGATGGGTGATATCATCGTTAGGCATGGTGAGGATAGGAATCTGAGTGATCGAGCCGTTACGGCCCTGGACACGTCCGGCGCGCTCGTAGATTGTCGACAAATCAGTGTACATGTAACCCGGGTAACCGCGACGACCTGGGACCTCCTCACGAGCTGCGGAAACCTCACGAAGAGCGTCACAGTATGCAGTGAGATCCGTCATGATAACCAAGACGTGCTTCTCGAGCTGGTAGGCGTAGTACTCAGCAGTCGTAAGAGCCAGACGAGGCGTAATGATACGCTCAATGGTAGGGTCGTTGGCCAAGTTAAGGAAAAGAGTGACACGCTCCAAGCTGCCGTTCTCCTCGAAATCGCGGGTGAAGAAACGGGCAGTTTCCAAGTTGACACCCATAGCTGCGAAGACGATGGAGAAGTTCTCCTCGTGGCCATCGTGCACGCCCTTGTTTGTGATACCCTGCTTCTGGACCAGGCCGGCTTGGCGACAGATCTGGGCTGCGACTTCGTTATGGGGGAGACCGGAAGCAGAGAAGATGGGGATCTTTTGGCCACGAGCGATCGAATTCATCGTGTCGATGGCGGAAATGCCCGTTGAGATCATCTCCTCGGGGTAGACCTGTAGAAAAGATAGTTAGAATGGAACCATACAAAATTTCATGGGCAAGACCACTTACACGAGAGTATGGGTTAATAGGACTTCCGTTGATGTCCAGGTACTCCTCAGCCAGCACCTTTGGTCCCTTGTCGATAGCCCTTCCGGATCCATCAAAGATGCGACCAAGCATGTCCTCGGAAACACCCAGCTTCAAGCTCTGTCCCGTAAACTCGACTGTAGTCTTTGTAGAAAGTCAGCAACATGTCTCGACCATAGAGAAGGGGCTAGCAAACCTTCTTCACATCGATTCCTGTGGTGCCTTCGAATACCTATATCTTGGTCAATACTCCAACCGATCCAAGCTCCAGACCTCCTTACCTGCACAACAGCTCTAGTTCCTATAACCAGTTAGCTTCTGACCCATGAAATCCCTACTTTGCATCGGAAATATGCACCTCTAGCCTCAAGGACCTGTCCCGACCTGACAGTCCCATCGGGAAGCCTCAAGTTAACAATCTCATTGTACTGCGGGAATTTGACCTAAAACACCACAACATCAGCCCCTCTATCCCCTCCACATCCAATTGAGGCAGCCCTACACTCTCGAGGATGACCAGAGGCCCATTAACACCACCGATGGTATTGTACCTGATCCGGGGCGTAACGTTGTACGATGACGACTCGCGGGGATCGGTCGTCATGGCTGCGAAGTTTTGGCGGAGATGGGGAGGTGTGTTATATAGATGCTATTCTTGCTGGAGGGGAGTTGTGTCGGGGCTCCTGCACTACCAAGAGTGCGGCGTGGGTGAGCTGGTGGGAGGAGAGGGGAGGGTGAGCTTGGAAGTTGGAGCTCAACCCTTGGGGACGATAAGCTAGGTTGCTGGAACATGAGCGCCAAGAGTTACAGCCACATCACGTGATTTTGACGGCTTGGAGGAGGTTTGAAGGAGGACTTGAGTGAGAATAATATAGTAGATCTTGGAAAATAGTAGAAAATAATGGGTATATGCGGTATATATGCATGAAGGGTACGCCATTGCTTAATCTGGAGCTGGTTCCATGACTTGGCGCTGCACAATACTGAGACTTGCGTCCATATCACTCTACAAACACTTCCAAGACTTGACTGCTTCATAATATTTATATTTACATCCAATGCCCACAGTATAATACTCACGTAGCCAGCGTCCTCCTCCCCAGCACCGCCTTCCCCACACTGCTCGAATTCGGCCTCTCAATCTCCTTCGTAATCCACGCCCCAATATCCGCCACCGCATCCAAATCCACCCCCGTATCCATCCCCAGACTCTCCAAAAAGTACACCATATCCTCCGTCGCCACATTCCCCGTCGCCCCCGGACTATACGGACACCCCCCGAGCCCGCCCACACTGCTATCAAACGTCCTAATCCCATGCTCCAGCGCCACCGCCGTATTAACCAGCGCCTGCCCAAACGTATCATGGAAATGCATCGCCATATCCTCATTCCTAATCCCCGCCGCCGTCATCGCCCTCAGCAACTCCGCCGTCCGCGGCGCCGTGCCCATCCCCGTCGTGTCCCCAAGCGCGATCTCATCAACGCCCATTTCCAGCAGGTCCGTAGCCACCTCAGCGACTTTATGGGGATCGACATCGTACCCTTCGAAGGGGCATCCGAGGACCGTGGAGATGTATCCGCGCACGCGGTACCCGGCGTCTTTGGCGCCTTGGATTACGGGCTTGAACCGCTGGAGGGAGGTCGCGATGTCGCAGTTCAGGTTCTTCTGCGTGAAGGACTCGGTGGCGGCGGCGAAGACGGAGAATTCGATTTTGGGGGCGTCGGGGCGCGCGGTGTGGCCTGCGGCTTTGAGGACGGCCATGGCGGCTTCGAAGCCTTTGATGTTGGGCGCGAGGAAGGAGTAGTTTATGGGGAATTTGGAGTCGGGGGTTTCTTTTATGATGCTTTCGAGGATTTCGTTCGATGTTGCCATCTAATGGATCGGTTTGTTAGCTTGAGTACGCGGTATCGAGTGTGCTGTAGGAGTAGACGTAGATATGAACGCACCTGGGGAACCCATTTGGGAGATACAAAGGAGCCAGCCTCGATATCCCTCAACCCCGTCTTCGCCAACCGTGATATGAGGTCTAATTTCGTATCCGTCGATATAGTCTTCTTCTCATTCTGCAGCCCATCTCTCGCTCCCACCTCCACAATCCTTACACGATTATTCCTCGGTGGCGGCGCCGGATCAGCCGTCGTAGCAAAGGCAAAGCCTCTCACCTGGCGCGCATTGAGTCGCCTCACGCATCTCACAGTTGGTCGTAGTAACGCCATTGCTGTTTGAATGTCTAGTAAGTTACAAAATGGCGACGCTTTTTTCTACTGTGGAGGGTTATGTCAGTGTCGTCGTCGGTTCAGAGCTGGCCGCGGGTTACATTGGGGTAGTTATGCGGGGAAAGCTCGGGCCAATTGTGCCGCAACAAACCGGCGGAGCGCAGCCTTGTCAAAAAGTCGTTAGCCTTGCGGAGGGGTTGACGACTTTTTGGCAACGATCGATCGGAGGGTCGGATGAAATATAACTTACCACTTTTGATACGACAACCCCGCCTTTTGCGAATATAAATCGCTGAAATGGAGGAAGATAGAGCGGAAGGAAATCTAGGGATTGCGGCGGATCTGGAAGAGAATCAAGAGCCTGTGGTGCAGAGGCAGCCGAAGAAGAGATTTGTGGGAAGGCGAGCGGCTGCTGAGAATGCGGCGAAGGGTGCGGAGAGTGGGACGTCTATTGAGACTGCGGTGCAGGGTGAGTTTCTATTATCATCTTCGAATATATAGAAACTAACTCCCTCCCAGTTGCAACCCCGCGGCGGACACCCCGGCAACTAAACCAAGTCCCGCCTGAAATCCTCAACGACCCCTCCATCAACGCCGCCATCGCCCTCCTCCCCCCCAACTACTCCTTCGAACTCCACAAAACCATCCACCGCATCCGCACCAACGGCTCCACCAAAGTCGCCCTCCAAATGCCCGAAGGCCTCCTCCTCTTCGCCACCACCATCTCCGACATCCTCACCCAGTTCTGCCCCGGCATCGAAACCGTAATCATGGGCGACGTCACCTACGGCGCCTGCTGCATCGACGACTACACCGCCCGCGCGCTCGGCTGCGACCTACTCGTGCACTACGCCCACTCCTGCCTCATCCCCGTGGACGTCACCAAGATAAAGACCCTCTACGTCTTCGTCGACATCTCCATCGACACCGCCCACCTCCTCGCGACCATCACACGCAACTTCGCCGCGGGTAAGACAATCGCAATGGTCGGCACGATCCAGTTCAACGCCACGCTGCACGGCGTCCGCACCCCCCTCGAAGCAGCAGGGTTTAAAGTCCTCATCCCCCAGATCTCCCCCTTAAGCAAAGGCGAGATCCTCGGCTGCACGTCGCCGAAGCTCGACGCGGACGGCGTGGATTACATCCTCTACCTCGGAGACGGCCGCTTCCACCTCGAAAGCGCCATGATCCACAACCCCTCCATCCACGCCTACCGCTACGACCCCTACTCTCGCCGTCTCACCCGCGAACTCTACGACCACGCCGAGATGCACGGCCTCCGCCGCTCCGCCATCCACGCCGCTAAATCAGCCAAAAAATGGGGTCTAATCCTCGGTTCCCTCGGGCGTCAGGGAAACCCGCACACGATGTCTTTGATAGAGAAGAAACTCACTGAGCGCGGGATACCGTATATTTACTTACTCCTCAGCGAGATCTTTCCGGGGAAACTGGCGATGATGGAGGAGGTGGAGTGTTGGGTGCAGGTTGCGTGTCCGAGGTTGAGTATTGATTGGGGGTATGCGTTTCCGAGACCGCTTTTGACGCCGTATGAGGCGCTGATTGTGTTGGGGGAGAAGGAGGATTGGAAGGGGAATGGAGATGTTTATCCGATGGATTATTATGGGAAGGAGGGGTTGGGGAGGGTTAAGGAGGCGGCGGTTGTTACGGCGGCGTAGGGGGGGAGGCTGGTATGGGAAGCTTGGAAGAATAGGGAATGAACAGGAGTTAGGCTGGGGGGGGGGATGGTATGCGCAGTTGGGAAGAATGAGGGATGAACTGGAGTCTGGCTGGTGATGAAGATGACATGCTTGGCTTGGATGAACAAGCAATGAACTGGAGCCAGGCTGGGGATGTTGGCTTACACGGCGTTGAGGGCAACGAGTTACTATGCTTCTGCCTACTCATCAAGATGTTTACATCTGCGCTCTACAAGGTGTGGTCGCCCACGAGCAGATCTAGTCTCACCCATCCACCGGGATAGACCGGCAACCACCCCCACACCTACCCAATAACGGCAAACGAGCACGCGTACTCCCCACCTCTCGTTGGAGAAGAGAAGAGAGCGACACGAGCCCATATTCCTCGTCCGGAGATGGAAGGCTGAAGAGGGGGCACGACATGCTGGGTTGTCTCAGATACGTGGTGGTTCTTCATGGGGCTATGAAGAGGGGAGTTCGGGTCAATAGATAGGGATACAGATTTGAATATTGGTATAACATAGCACATAGCAGAATCCGGAATCTGCAGCCTGGATGGATGATTGAAACTGAAGTGGCCGTTTGTTTCTCGAGGTGATGCCTGGATGGAATGCCATGAGCGTTGTGTCGTGTGTTTGACTAGAATTCCATGTATTCTCAAGCGCAGTATGATCCTCCAACAATAAGCAAATATAAATATAGATGGCCGCACCTCCACCCTCACGAGACTCCCCACGTGCTGGAAGGGAGAGTTGGGATAGGGGGTTGGGGGTTGTGGTGGCGGCTGATTTATACCCTGGGATGTGTGTGTGTGGGTGGTGGATGGTGGCTGCAGCGGGAAAGAGTGCGCCTTGCAGGTGTAGGGGGCCATTTAGAGTGACAACCACCCACACCACCCACCACTCCCCCGCCCAGCCCCGCCCAGGCCACCATTGTGTGCATCAACCACTAACAACCACTAACAACACCACTAAACCCACCACTAACACCGCTAACCCCCCCATCACCGAATCACAACACCCACATCTCACACCCCAGCCCACTCCCAGCCCGCAACCTCCCAAGGCACGACCAATGTCTGATTCGAGAGAGGTAACAGCAACCAGTACAATTACACAATCCCGCACCTCTGACGCACTTATTTATTGTCGACAAATCCTCATACCCTCAAACCCCACGCCAGCGCCCCAATTGTCCCCATCCCCGATACACTAATAGTCCCCGCCGATTCGTCGACTGGGCAAAAAAAAAGAGGCAACACCCCGATTGCGGGAACACGAGATTCGAAGCCTTGATCCCTCTCTCTTTCCCCCCAAATACCGCGAAACTGGCGACAGGAGGGATAGTCCCTCCTCTATCAGCGCGCACCTACAACAACGAGAAGAACAACAGTGGAGACAGGAACGGAACCCAGAATCACGGAGAGAGCAGCAAGGAGGGCCAATCTGATGCGTACGAGCTCACCGACTTCAGTAACCCCCCAAACCACACCACCACCGTCGACGACTTCGAGGCCCGAGAGGCGAGACGGCTTGCTAAGAGGGTTGAGAAGCTCGCGAGGCGAGAGGAGGAGTTCGAGATGAAGTTCTCGCATAGTATACAGTTCAATGCGGTGCCGGATTGGAGTAGCCATTACATCGCATACAGCAATCTCAAGAAATTGTGAGTGCAGCCAGGACATACGAGGAGCTGGGCTCAAATACGGGGTGGAGGGAGAGAGCCCAGGTTCTCGAGAGAGAGACATTGCTAACACCACACAACCAGAATATACCAGCTCGAGAAAAACCAAAACCGCCAAAATGCCCCAACCACCGACGCCGAGGCCTCCCCCCTCCTCGCCGGCAACGTCGACCCCGACCAGATCTTCACGCGCGCCCTCGACGTCGAGCTCGAGAAGATCAGCAGCTTCTACCAGATCAAAGAGCTCGAGATCTTCAGCGAGATCTCCGAGCTGCTCTCCCAGCAAGAGGAATACGATGCCGAGCTGCAGGAGAACGGCATGGAGGGCTCATCGGACCTGCATGACGGACACCCGAGACGACCAAGCAGCTTTTACAGGGGGAACACGAGGAATGCGAGGCCGACGAGTACGACGAGGTCGATGACGGATGATGTCGATAGCGATGATGATGATGATGAGGAGACGGCGCTGAATAGGCGGAAGCCCGAGGTTAGGAAGTCGATGACTGCGCCGTCTGATGTGGACGGGTCGCATGGGGGAGAGGAGATGTGGAATTCCACCGCGGAGTTGAACCGACGCAGCAGCGTGGCCGCATACGACGACTACGCCGACGAGGCATTCTCACTATACTACTCCTCGGGCATCTCGCTGAAGAAGAACACCGTCAGCCTCTACGTCCAGCTCTGCGAGCTCAAATCCTTCATCCAACTCAACCAAACCGGCTTCCGCAAAGTCCTCAAGAAATACGACAAAATCCTCGACCGCAACCTGCGCGAGAAATACATGACCCAAACCGTCGCCCCCTCCTACGTCTTCCGCCCCTCAACCATCAAGCACGTCGAGGAAAACATCTCCCGCATGGAGAACATCTACGCCGATGTCGTCACGGCCGGCGACCTCACCCTCGCCAAGAAAGAACTCCGCCTCCACCTCCGCGAACACGTCGTCTGGGAACGAAACACCGTCTGGCGCGAGATGATCGGCATAGAACGCAAAGCCCAAGCCGCAAACATGGGAATCCGCCGCACCCTCCTCGGCGCCGACACGGACCCATCCCACGCGCGCCTCCAGGGCGATGACGAGGGCCTCGCGGATCTAAAACAGATAAACACACCAGTGGGACGCATGTACTACCCCGCCTGGCTCTTCAGCAGCACAATGCTCGTCCTCCTCCTCATCATCACCATCTTCGCCCTCCTCCTCATCATCCCCATCATGTCCAACCCCGAGCAGCAAAACTGCCTCGCCATGCTCGTCTTCGTCTCCCTCCTCTGGGCTACAGAGGTAATCCCCCTCTTCGTCACCTCCCTCATCATCCCCTTCCTCTGCGTCCTCCTCCGCGTCGTCCGCTCAGACGACCTCCCCCACCACCGCCTCGGCGCCAAACAAGCCGCAGCCTACATCTTCGCCGCCATGTGGACACCGGTTATCATGCTCCTCCTTGGCGGCTTCACCATCGCCGCCGCACTCTCCAAGTACGACATCGCCAAACGCATCGCCACCATCGTTCTCTCCAAAGCGGGAACGCGCCCGCGCACAGTGCTGGTGACGAATATGTTCGTCGCGGCTTTCGCAAGCATGTGGATCTCCAACGTCGCCGCCCCCGTCCTCTGCTTCTCCATCATCCAGCCTATGCTCCGCAACCTCCCCTCCGACTCCAACATGTCCAAAGCGCTCATCCTGGGTATCGCCTTAGCCTCAAACGTAGGCGGCATGCTCTCCCCCATCGCATCCCCGCAAAACATCATCGCACTCGCTATCATGTCTCCGCAGCCGTCATGGGCGGTGTGGTTCTTCATCGCTATTCCGGTGGGTATCATCTCTATCCTGCTTATCTGGATTCTCCTCCTCGTGAGCTTCAAGCCGGGGAAGGGAACGACTATCGTTGCTGTTAGGCCGGTGAAAGACCCGTTCTCCGGGATCCAGTGGTTCATTTCGTTGGTTACACTGGCGACTATCATACTCTGGTGTGTATCCCACCAGCTCGAGCATGTATTAGGCGACATGGGCGTCGTCGCAATCATCCCCCTCGTCCTCTTCTTCGGCACCGGCATCCTCACCAAAGAAGACTTCAACAACTTCCTCTGGACCATCATCATCCTTGCCGCCGGCGGTCTCGCGCTCGGCAAAGCCGTAAACTCCTCCGGCCTCCTCCACACCATCGCTGGATCCATCACCGACGCAGTGGAAGGACTGAGTCTGTACTCTGTGCTCGTGGTGTTTGCGAGTCTGATTCTGGTGGTGGCGACGTTTATTAGTCATACGGTGGCGGCGCTGATTATTCTTCCGCTGGTGCATAGTGTGGGTGTTGGGATGGAGAATCCGCATCCGAATTTGCTGGTTATGGGGGGGGCGTTGATGTGTAGTGCTGCGATGGGGTTGCCGACTAGTGGGTTTCCTAATATGAGTAAGTCTCCCCCTTTTTCCCCTTCAATCCTCGCATTATTGGTAGTATCGGGAATGAAGCTAACAAACAATAGCTGCCATCATGATGGAAGACTCCCAAACAGGCCAACGCTACCTCCAAGTAAAACACTTCATAAGCCGGGGCGTCCCATCCTCTGTCCTCACCTTACTCGTCGTCATCACCGTCGGGTACGGGGCTATGCTCATCTCGAATATTTGAGCCTTATGTTTTTATACATACATACATACATAAAGAGTATTTGTACTATTGTGCCGACGTAGCATTACTTTACACATTTTTCCTTTTGTTTGGTTGTTTTGAGGGAGAAGAGACTGTGAGCGGCATCTTTTTTTTGGTGGGGGGGGGCGTTGGGAGATGGGATGGGAGTAGATATAGAGTGATGCATACAAACTGTATTTTATTCTGTCACTGGAATCTGTATACCGAGTATGTCCCGTTTTCCACTCTCATACCAGGCAGGGGATTCCGCGCTCACGCCTTTCCTGCCTGTACACATGACAGAGTCGTCGATACTCCCATCAAACCCCAACCCGATCATCCCATCCCATCCATCCATCCATCCATCCTCCACCCCCCTCATCCCAACACCACAATACCGAGATTGGACGTACAACACAACACCCCCCTATCGCTAGGACCAAGCACCTCGGAATCCAAACCTTACAGGACTTGAAAAGCTAGTATAAGTGCGCGAGTGGAACTTCTGTGGTTGCAGTCGGCAAAGAACTAGTTGGTATTCGCATCTGGCGACATTGGAGTCTGGGGGAGGGGGAGGGGGGGGACGAGTGGTGTTTACTGTTGGTGTGGTGGGGTTGTGTTGTTGTTGGTGGGGTTTTCTCGCTGTCGTGACTCTTTTCTCACTGTCGCTATCACTTTTCTTGTTGGTGTCTGTTCTCCCCACCACCCCCTACTTCTCAGCCATCACACCTATTGCGTTTTTAATGCACATCGCCGGAGGTTTCTTCGCTCAGCTGTATTCATTTCAGAATGCATCGAAAGTGCATTTGTCACCTTGTACTTGACTATATCGCCATACCACGATTACCCGCGACCCGTTCGCATGGATGATCTACGACAGCGACTCAGCCATTCACAGACGAGCAGGTGCATGTTTACGTCGTAGTAGCCTCGACTTTCGCTGTCATAATCCCGGGGCGAGGTGGAGAAGGATAGGAAGGTGAAGGGGGGTGGGGGGTGAAAGTGAAAATAGACTTCCGTGAGCCCCATTTTTGGGCGGGGGGTTGGGAGATGGGGATTGTTAGTAGTGTAGATAGATGGGGGAGGGAGGGGTTAGGGTAGATAGATATGGGGTACTGCATACAACTGTATTTCTTCTGAGTTACTTTTCTCCCATCTCCACCGTGGATACGGTGCTATCCCCCGCCCCTTCACCATGTTAAAACGTAGTCAAAAGCGGAGAGTAAACGCCTATAAATGATGCGTCTCCCACGGATCTGTGGTATGAGAACTACAAACAATTTAACATGTTCACGATTAAATGGAACTTCTGCGGTTTGCTATCTGTTGGGGTGGGTGATGATGGCCGTCTGGAAATGGGTTGTTATGGATTGACTGGGCTGGGTGTCGTGGTATCGCTGTCGTGGGGTTCTTGTCGTCAGCTCATTTCTCACTGTTGCCGCGCTGCTTCTGTCACCGCTCCTGTTCTCACCACCACCCTTGGTTTTAGCTGCTGATGCTATTTCGATTGATCCCCTGCGATCCGCGCGCATGGATGATCGAAGATGGTGGCTCATTCATCTCCAGGTAAGCACGTTGGCGTTGGTATTGGTGTTGTCGATTACCGCTGCCATTGTCATTTTCGCCAACATTATCGGGGGGATTAAAAGGGAGAGGAAAGTTGGGGGTTGATTTGACTGTAGACTTCGAAAATAGAAAAAAAACCCTCGAGTATACGGAAGTATAAACGATGCCTTACCTACGGGAGTAGGAGACTGCTTCAAGCGAAAAAACGGGTGTACAATAAGATGACAATGCGGAGTGTTTGCCATTCGCTGGATCTTGGAATAATGGTCGTATTCTACTTGTGGATGTATTGCACTACGTCTCTGCTTTGTGGTTCTTGCTGTCGTTGTGGTTTTCTCACCGTCGCCCCTTTTCTCTCGCTACCGCCTCCTTCCGCCACCACTTTCCTTCTCATCCACCACACTTCTTTCCTTTGACCGTCCGCGGTCTACCTGTATGGATGGGATACGATAGGGGTTAATACCCCCTACATCATCTAGCTTCCCGTCTCTCACTACGCCATCCCTAGGTCTGTTGTCGCTCCCTTCTATATCTTCTACATTGCCGTCATCCACTTAACCGTCCTGCTTGCTATTTCTAGAACCGCTCTCTACCCCCACTACACCTCCTACACTAACGCCCCTAGCCTACTTTCTTTAATCGCCGTCCTAAGAGCTACCAGGAGGGATTGAGATAACTATAGACTTCGGAAATAGTCAAAGACTCGAATATACGGAAAGTATAAAAGATGCCTTCCCTTTGGATCTGAGTAGGAGACTATGTTAAGCAAACAATGGTCGTGCCAAAAAAACATGCGGAGCGTTTGCCATCCATCCACTGGATTTTTGGGATAATGGTCGTATTCTGCTCGTGGATGTGCTGGGCCAGTTCTCTGCTTTGCGGTTTCTGCTGTCGTTGGGGGTTTCTCGCCGTCAATGCTTCTCTCACCTACATCCATCCCCCTACCCGCGCCGTTTCTCAACCAGCACTCTTATTTCCTGACTCACTATGATCCTCCCGCATGGACGATCTATGGTTGAGACTCATTCATATCCAGATGGATGTATGTGTGAGTATCTGTGTTAGTGTTGTCACTGTTGTCGTCGCTGTCCTCCTCGGGGGATAGAGAAGGAGAGGAAGAGGAGGGGGGGGGGTGATGACTACAAATTTCACCCATAGCAAAAAAGCTAGAGTGTACGGAAGTATACAAGATTCCTTGCCTATGGATCTGAGTCTAGCTTCCCCAAAAAGTCAAAGATGCCTGCAACTATTCAAGACTTCGGGTGTTTCCCTATACCGAGTTGGGAAGGAATGGTCTCACGCAGTGGATCCTTTTTGTGGATGTGCTGCGTTAGTTCTTTGTTTTCATTCTCACCACCGGCCGCCTGTCTCAGCTGCTGCCCAAATTTCTGTCGACTCCCCCACGATCCACAAATGCATGGTTGATTTACGACAAAGTTCCTGGACATTTGCCGTGCGTGTTGATGTTGTCATACGGCGGTTGTTGCTGTTGGCTTCGTTATTGTCATTGGGGAGTTTAATAGGGAGAAGGAAGGGGTTTAAATAGCGGGAAGGCGTGGGATCGACTGTTAGGGTTGGGGGGAAGGGGTTGCGGAAGTTGGTTGGTTGGTGAGATGTGCTGAGAGGAGGAGTATGAGATGATCTGGTGGTCGGAGGAGGGGGGTTGAACTGGAATGGAGTTGGCAGCGTTGGATGCGTTGAATATGTGCTGCGGGATGGGGTGGATGAAAAGTGAGAAATGAATATATTCCAAAAGCATGTTGACTTACTGTGGGAGAAACTGTATTTGCTTACTATATAACTGCAGTGGGCTGGCCTTACGATTAAGATTGACCAGATGTTAGGATTGAAGGATAGTACTAGGTTGGGAAACCGTTGATTAAGTCCAAATGAATACGATATATTGATATGGGGTTCTGCGTAATCCTTGGAGGGTTTGGATTTCGAGATTGGGGGGTGAAAGCTTTTTGTTGGCGAGGTGTTATGTCACCGTTGGGCTGTTCTCGTTGTTTTGGTGCTGCCACGGTCGGGTTTGTTGCTGTCGTGGGGCTGCTGTTCAGGGGTAAGGGGTGACGTGCCTTGAGCTCAGCCACGCGGTGATTGGTATCTGCCAGCATTCATGTTACATGACAGGAAGAGTTACCATCCATTGCTCGGCGTCTCTCGACGGCAATGTCAGGGCCCTGTATTCGGGGTCGACAGTTAGTAAAACTGTCGACCCCGATCCCTCTCACGTCTCTGTAAGCTGCTGCTGAGATGTCGCCATGACGGGAAGGAAAGAACATTTTATAGCCGTTGACAATGAATCGCTCATGTGGCACTTGGGCCGCAAAACTGTACACAAACATATCAATCTCAAAACCCTGGGGTTATTATAAGGCTTCATGATTCTGGCAAGTGCGATCTGGCTGGCGCGCCTTCCGTATTTGTGTCCAACGGTTTGAGAGTAGCTCCTTCCAAACATGAAGTTATCACATTCGCTTCTGCCGTCTAGGATCTTTCAAATTAGCTCCCGTTTTCACTTGTTGCCACTTATTTCTTTTGGATCTGATCCGTAATTGTAAACATCAACTATCCATACTCAACATCGACGACCTTTATATCAAATTAAACAGTGTTTGTTACTAGACAGCCAGCAGAAAAAGATTATACTGTTACCAACAAAGTGAGACCGTCAACCAATTGAACTTTCAAAGAAGCACCTCCTTTGCAGCTTGAGACAATGGTTTATAAGGTAAGTAAACATACCCCTCACCGTCTGCCTCATCCTCACCTGACCAACTCAGATTAAAAAACGAAGACGTCGTTCCAGCTCCCCAGAATCTATAGACCCAAAACGACGCGTTCCTCCACGGAAGCGCAGCCGCCTTGGATACAACTCTCGAAAGCGCCGAAGTCCAAGCCCAGACCTGACAGACTCGCCCCATCCCAGAAGCGAACATTCCCCCGCCCCCCCAAGCAACCGCTCCGAAATTGCCCAGGTATCCCCCGTCATCAAAGGAGAACCAGACTCTCCCATCCTAGAGGCGTTCCCCGAGCTCAAAATCAGGTCCCCCGTCAAATCCCAGTTGTCGCTCGACTCCATCAACCCCTTCGAAAGCCCCGATCCTGACTCCCCCATGCCCCAATCGGAATCTAGCATCAAACTCGATTCCGACGCCGACCTCACCCCCTTCCATACCCCTGAAGTCCTCTGCATCGGCCACAGTACCCTCCCATTCCGCGGCCTCGTCCAGCTCCTCAAATTAATGGATGTTTCTCACATCGTCGACGTCCGCTCCAGACCAGTTTCGACTGTTAGCCCACAGTTCAATTTTGCGAAGCTGACCTCCAGCAGGCATCTCATGACCTCAAACATTCAGTATCTCTGGCTTGGGAAGTCGCTCGGGGGACGAAGGGAAAATATGGACGGCGTGCTAAGACACACGGAGATGCTCGTGCCGGACTTGAAGAACTACGCAGCATATATGACTACCCCGGCATTCAAAGCGGGATTGGCCGAGTTAAAAAAACTGGCGACAGAGCAGGCGAAGAAAGGGAAGAGGATAGTGCTTATGTGCGAGGAGGCCGTGCATTGGCGGTGCCATCGACGCATGATTGCGGATAGACTTGTGGCAGATAAGTACATTGTGAAGCATATGGGGTTGAGGGCGAAAGAGTGCGTGGAACATGTGATGTGGAATATTGCGAGGCTTGCTTTGGATAATGAGGTGGTGTATGATGTGGCGCGTCTTGTTAATTGAGGAGGGATGTCGTCCCTAACTGGAAAGGCTGATTCGATTATCGAAGGGGAAGCTTTCTCCCTTTGCTTGTAAAGTCAGGGGGTTTAATCATTTGTTGCGGGCTTGCTGGGTAACTCGGTTATAGGATGGTTATTGGATTGAAAGGGGGTGGCTTGGTTGGGTATTGTGGCCGTTAATGAAAGACGTGATATCTCTCAAGACGGCTGTACAATTTGTAAACTCAACCCAGTGCATTGTAGTATATTAAAACAAACCTATACTCCATAAGTATTATTATTAACCCCTCCTTTTTAATATAAAAACACGAATAATTATAATATTTCAAATCCGAAGGGTACCACAGCCAACCGTCACTCAATTACTCCCCTCCTTCACATTAACCGGATTCCACCTTAACCCCCCCCCCGTATCAACCTTCACCCTCGCCTTTCCATGTTTGCCCTTAACCCTAATCTTTGCATGTCCGTCCTTCACCTTCACCTTATACTTCCCATTCTTCTCCTTCACCTCTATCTTGGCTGGCTTCGACTTCATTCCCGCCGCTTTCGGGCGATCGTAGTGGGACTTTCCTAGCTCAAGGGTTGGATGCTCCTGTTGCTGGGGCTTCTCGGGTTCCTTTGGCTTTTTTACCGCTTTTGCTTGTTCGGCTTTGGGCCTCTCGGCTATGGGCCTCCTAGCTGGGGGCTTCCCGGCTGGGGGCCTTCCGGGTCTGTGCCTGGGCCTCTCAGGTTCCTCCTCTTCCTCTTCGTCGTCGGCTTTGGGCCTCTCGGCTATGGGCCTCCTAGCTGGGGGCTTCCCGGCTGGGGGCCTTCCGGGTCTGTGCCTGGGCCTCTCAGGTTCCTCCTCTTCCTCTTCGTCGTCGTCATCGTCATCGTCCTCCTCCTCGTCTTCATCCACCTTCTTCTCCCAACTCCTATACTCCTCCACCACCTCCCCCCAAACCTCCCCCTTCATCCTCTTCTCAAACTCCCTCTCAACCCCACAATCCACCTCCCTCCCCTCCTCCCTAATCTCAAAACTCTCCCTCCAAAACCTCTCCTCCCTCTCCGTAATCGCCTTCTCCTTACTCCCCTTCGCCGCCGTCCACCCCTCCATAATCTTCACCTCCTCCTCCTTCTCCTCCCACATCCTCTTAATCCGAGAATTAATCTCAAACCCCCTCTCCGCCCTCTCCTTGAGCACTTCCTCTCTTACCTCCCGCCCGCGCGTGGCCCACTCACTGGACCCGTCAAAACAACTATGCTGCCATGCCCCCCAATGCAGCGCATCGACTGCGACTCCCGTGCGTCCATCGCACTTAGGCGCCTCTTTCGCCTTCTTGAGCTGGTAATCGCGGATCCGCTCCGGTGCTTTCATATCAACATCAGCCTTGGATTTCACCGCTGCAATCCCTCCTTCCCCGGATTTAACAGCCTCCTTCACATTCGCACCAGGCACAACGACCATGTTGTCCGCGATCTCGATCTCGTCATTGAAACAGGTGTACAGCCGTGCCTCGAAACCCTGGGAGGCGGGTGGGTCGCACTCATAGATTGTCATTGGCACGGTGGCGCGGTCTTTGGGCCAGAAGCCGGTGGAGAAGGCGAGGCGACATGTGTCGGAGGGGGGCAGGGGGCAGAAGTAGGAGAGGGTTGTGTTGGGGCCGGTGCCGAAGACGCCGCCGGTGCAAAGGGAGTTGATGGGAGGGGTGGATGGATTGAGGAAGGGGAGGCTGAGGAGTTGGGCGAGGGGTGCCATTTTGGCGGGGTTTTTGGTGGATGGGTTTGTGTTGTGGAAAATGAGTGTTTTGTTGATCCCGGGATGGGAGATATTTAGGAGAGAAAGGGAAAAGAGGGACGGCGTGGGGGGTAAGGGGGGATGGAATAGGAAGGGAATAGGGTCATGGGACGCAATCAACAGTGGCATGTTGTTATAAAACTGGCCATTGTTGATGGAAAGCCCTGTGTTCTGTGGTTGAAGGGTCCAGATAGCTTCAAAATCACTCACCCTCGCTATCAACAAATCATCCCACATCAACAATTAGCTCCAAAAAACGCGCGGTATTTGCAATAAGATCGTACAACCCCTTAGGAAAAGAGTGAAAATCGATTAGTCGAACTATCGCATCGCACCAGGCTCCAAACTCTCAAACTCCAAAGAACGCGTCTCCCCCTAAGAAGGGGGGGATCCTCACGCACGCACAATATCTAGGCCGTATATACATCCCATTCCCACGCTTTCCCAATCTACCTGAACTTGCTGACGATGACTGCAAGAATGAGCAGCACAAGCACGGTGATAATCGCAATCGTAATAATCTTATTCGTCGCCATCCTACCACCAAAATCAGCTCGGGCGTCAATACTCCCCCTTCTGTATCTCCCCACATGTCTCCCTCCGTAATAACAATTGTAAAAGAGAAAATGGAACTCACCTCCTAGCCATCCCCTTCAGCGTCTTGACACTCCGATCCACGTATCCCTCACTCTGTAATAGCGTCTCATGCGTATGGTCAATCACATTCCTCTGACGATGCAGATCCGCCAGCGTGCTCGCGCCAATATCCTCCGTCTCGTTCGCCAGCCTCTGGCTGTCCCGCAGCCGCTGCGTCGATCGGTCCAACCGCTCCGTCCCGCTCAGCAGCTGCTGGCGCTGCTCCAGCTGCACGTCTCCACCGCTTGGATCATCAGCGTAGCGCGCACCGAAGAGGGCGGCACGGTCGTTAGACAGGTTCGCCAGTCGCCTCTTGGCAGAGTCGGTGTCGGTCTCGTGGTTGCGGAAGCGCTGGTTTATTTTGGTGCGTGCTGCGGAGGGGATGTTGGATTTCTCAAGGCGCATTTGGTCGAGCTGGGGGGGAAGTTAGTTGGGGTTCATGGCTGGCTTTTTGAGAGTATAGGGCGGGATTGGGAGAAGGGACGCACAAGTTCATTTGCCTCCTCCAATGCGCGCTCGGCTTGAGAGATGGCAGCTTTGCGCGGCTCACCGGAGAGCTCTGGGATCTGGTCGAGCTTCTGGTTTAAATCCGCCTGCACGAGCTTCAGCTCAGCCTCGTAGCTGCTGAAAAGCTCAGAGCCGGCGTCGGTGTCGAGGGGGTTCGACATGGTGGTTGTTGGGATGTTGAGAGTTCGAGGTTGGGGGGGCTGGTTCTATTGAGAGCTGCCTTGATCGTCGCTGTAGCTACTGTGGTTTGCCCAACTGCCCTTTCGCCGTGACAGCGCTGGTTGTAAAGATAAGACTGCTTGATGAGGCGAATAGGGTCGCGGGTATTTCAGGTATTAAATGCGATGGGATTGTAGAGGAGCGCGGGGAGTTATCGTTCTTTGATGGTTACCTTGAGTCCTGGCCATGACGACGACTGACCTTGAGGCCCTGCGCTTAACTCGAACCCCGGTTCGGCTTCAAGATTATCCTTTAGCCGGGCAACAGACCAGTGCCAATACAGCGCTAAGCCTATTTGCGCGTCTGGGACTGTGCATATATGGATAACTTGAGATTTATCTCTTTTCCATTATTATCCATTATCAAGATGATTATTGAAACTTGCCAGATGCCACGATTCTATTGAGTTTTGCTTTGTATGGTTTTATGTGATGGCGATTCTCGTGCCGCAATATGCATATATATAGTACTTCCGCTACAGCTATGCGCCCACATATATTCAAGTCACCGTGGCAGGAACAGGCTTATCCCACCTCCGTGACTATGAAGGTTTAGGACCTTTCAGGACTGTGTCCGCACAAGACCAGGATGGAAGACTTGGCTCCTTGATACAAGCATTTGCCGACCCTGTTTAGCTGGTTTATTACCCCAGGTTCCAAGGTGTGGAAGAGTTGAAACAGTACTCTTTTAGAGCCATGTCCCGGGAGAGTGCCGTAGGCATGTGGGTTCCTTACTTTCTCCTAGAAATTGACTTATATTATGCACTTTACTAAGTACAGTTGAATTAGACATGGAATATTCATCCACAGACCAATCTTCTACTCAGAATGTCATTTTAACTACATAAAAGCATTACTGCAAAGATCAATGTTTCGTGGTTTCCACGTTCTCACAGTTGGTGATCCTACTCCCAAGTGCAATATGAATATGGTTGGCGATCTCCGGCGGGAGTGTGGCTTAACCCCGCATATATCGGTGAACACCGACGTCGACCACAACCCCATATTTGTGGGGAAGATAGGGGGGAGCTGGCCCCCACGGCATCATCCCCTGACGACACGCTTGAAATGCCATGGGTGAGATAAAGTAGCCGAGGAGATCCACATGATTTGCGGGATTTGGATGCGCCATGATGGCATCTGTTCAATTGCACCACGATCTGCGAGGATGAATATGAACAGCTACCGAAAAGCCAGGTGGTGGCCATCGCTAGCCCAAATGATGCACCCGAGTCGTCGAGTCGAGCTGTGGGTCGGAGTCCGCCACTTGCCGGCCTCTCATATTGTGGGCATATTAAAGCAGGCCTAGATCCTCTAAACTTGGATGATTCGAATTCGACTCGGGTACGACGTTTTGAGAACTGCATTGACTATGAACGGAACACTTGGAAAAGACCTTGAGAAGCAAGCCAACGAAGACCAGCAACAAATTGAAGTTATGGATCAGATTTCCAGAGAGCCCACGGGGGCTATTGCTGCCGAAGATCTGGAGAAAGGCGACTCGATGTATGCGAGGCTCGCAAGAATGGGGACGAAGATGAAAGTTGAAGTACGAGGCATTGAGCGAGTCCCGGAGGATGAGAGGACGGATACTTCGTACTGGAATATTGGATCCATGGTACACCCATTTTTACCTTCCCTCTCATGACTACTACTACGTTAAGTGTCTCTGATTTATTGTGCATTTATCATAGTGGCTGGCTGCCAACATGGTTGTCCCGTCCTTCACAATTGGGGTGTTGGGCCAGGCCGTGTTCGACTTGGGATTTGTGGATGCAACTTTGGTCATTATCTTCTTCAACCTGCTATCGGTCCTGACCGTGTGCTTCTTCTCTACGTTCGGTGCGGCCTTTGGGCTGCGCCAGATGGTGCTCTCAAGGTTCTATTTTGGATGGTGGGGTGTAAAACTAAGTAGGTTCCTACCCGCCCCTCATTCATGGGCACACCCCTTACCACTTATATTATGCAGTTGCGCTATTCAACGTCCTGGCATGCATCGGCTGGGCCTCAGCAAATATCATAGTCGGAGCCCAGCTGATTAATGCAGTGAACAATGATGTGCCTGGGTTCGCGGGCATCCTAATCATCGCCTTCTGCACCTTGGTCATCGTCTTCTTCGGATACAGAGTGGTCCACGCATACGAACACTGGAGCTGGATCCCCACCTTCATTGTCTTCCTAATCCTCCTCGGCACCTTCGCAAAATCCGGTGACTTTGTCAACCTCCCCATGAGCTCTGGCAAGACAGAACTAGGGAAGGTCCTCTCGTATGGTTCCACCGTCTTCGGCTTTGGGACTGGCTACACTTCCTTTGCAGCGGACTACACCGTATATCAGCCAAGCAAGCGTTCTCCCCGCAAGATCTTCCTCGCGACATGGCTTGGAATCCTGCCAACACTGCTCTTTACAGAGCTACTAGGCGCCTACGTGGTGACGGCGACGGCTCTGAATGGTGGTGATAACATATACCAGGAAGGGTACAAACAATCCGGAATCGGAGGTCTGCTTGCCGCCGCCCTCTTCCCCCACCTCGGCGCGTTCGGCAAATTCTGTCTCATCATCCTCGCCCTATCCGTCGTCGCCAACAACTGTCCCAACATCTACTCTGTCTCCTTGACCCTCATGGTAATGGGCAGGTGGACGCGCCACATCCCCCGCTTCGTCTGGACCGTCATCGCCACCGCCGCCTACATCGCCATCGCCATTCCCGGCTACAGCAACTTCGAAGTAGTGCTGGAGAATTTCATGAATTTTATTGGGTATTGGCTAGCTATCTACGAAGGCGTAGCTCTTACAGAGCACTTCGTCTTCCGACGCAGCTTCGCCGCATATAACGTCGAGGACTATGATAACCGCGACAAGTTACCCCCCGGCATCGCCGCTGTCCTCGCCTTCTTCTGTGGCGTCATTGGCATGGTCACTGGCATGAGCCAGTCGTGGTGGGTCGGACCTATTGCGCTGCGCGCTGGCTCTGCGCCCTTCGGAGGGGATCTGGGATTCGAGTTGGGATTTGCGTTTGCCTCGGCCTCGTACTGTCTCTTCCGTACGATCGAGTTGCGAGTCTTCAAGCGCTAGACGTGGGCGCTGTGTGAGAGGGGTGATACGACGCACAGAAGGAGATACTGTAAAACAATATAGTTGATACTTTGAATTGATTACTATATAAGTTGGCTGATCGTCTATACGTGTATATTTATACTACTCCCCATGAGCTAAACTGAGCTGGCCAACCAGAGCTTTCTTTACAGCATAGCCAGGATTCTATGGGATTCGGGCACTTTGCTGTTGACACGCGGAAATATTTGAGTTTGCATGATATCACTTTCTCACATTACAACAGTCCATAAGCCGCATTGGAACAATGACCTTGTTTCCTCTCCCACACCACCAATATGTAGTTAATCTAACTATCTACAGAGAATCCACCTCCCCCACTACACAACTCCCACAACTCTACCACTCCCCCCCACCTCCAGACCTCCACACCACAAGCTTATCCAGAGCAGTACCCAGCCTTAGCAGGCTCGCAGCCGTTGTTGCAGCCAGTGAACATCTGGCACGAGTGAGCAGTGTCGAAGCAGCTGTTCTTAATCGTAGCGGTATCGCCATAGTTGGAGTTGATACCCGCGAGCACGCCGCCGTTCTTGGCGATCACGCCCTCGATGTAGACGTTGCGCTTGCACTGGGAAGAGCACTGTCTGGGGGGTCAGTAAACTGGTCCAACATGCACAAGAGATGGCTGGAGTAGGGGGAGAGGGGGGACTCACGTTTCCGCACGACCGGTAAAGCTTGCCATAATCCTCAACATAGAAGTTGATAATATTCACCGTCCCGCATCCATTATGCTGCACAACCTTATCACTAGCATGATACGCACCACCGCCAATAATCCAAGTCTCCTGGCCCGCCTTATCATTCTTAACAGTAATAGCATCCTCACAGACATCCTCAAACCACACGAACTCAAGCGTACACGGACCATCGCAGTGCACGCCCTCAGCTTGGTTCTTGCCGATAATAACGTTCCGCAGGGTGGCGCCAGAGCGGAGGAGGAAGACGGCGTCGGCGTCGCCTGGAGTTGTTAGCTGGGTGGTTTCTTTAAGGCGGATTTGAGAGAGGGGGGGGGAGGGATATCTTACCTCCCTCAGCCTGCCCATTACAAGCGCCGCTCCCGCGATCAAACCTCGCCCATCCACCATCATAGACCTTCCCAGCAGCGACCTCAATGACCTTACTATTCGTCTTGGTCGAGGTAGCAGTCGGCACACCGCCGGTATACGCGTTACACGCCAGCGCGGCGGGCAGCAGAGCCACGAGGCTCGCGAGCTTGGCTAGGTAGACCATGGTGAAAAGTGATCGGAGTGTGATTGACAAGGTGAGCGGTGATCGACTGTGTCGGACAAGGAGCAGAGTGGCGATCTCGAGGGCGTCGGGGGTGGTTTATATAGCTCCATCTCCGGGATCGAAATTTCTTCATGAAACCCCCCCGTGGTCCTGGAAAGTCCGCCCAGAGCCTGCCCAGCAGCTCAGGTAGTGGATTTAATCAACCATCTATCCTCCTAGTATCAAAAAAAGGGCTGATAATCTCCGTCCAAAGCCCACCTCCCTCCTCCCATATGTCGAAGCATGAATTTCTCATTGGAGGAATTAGCATCCCTCATCCCGCAAGAATCACTATATTAATCTGAGCACACACAATATGGAAACCGAATCGAACCAGGCCGTTTCAACTACGCGTCTTGGCGCGTAATATAAACAACATTAAACATCGAGGCTCGTCAATGCCGGTGGAGTGTTTCCCCACACGCTTGGCGCGCGCGCCCAGCAGGTTCTCGGCTGCTTGGCGCCGGAGTGCCGGGATTCGGGGGGAGAGAGGGCGGTGTCAGCGGCGAGTTGGGGAGCCAGAGGAAGGAAATAAATTTTCCGTAATCGGTGAGAATAAAGTAAATTGGGCAAATGGGAGGGGGATTCGGGGTCACATGGCTTTTTATTTGAGAGGATGCTTTTATTTCCCCTTCTGTATGTAGATTTCTGGGGACGTTCGGTAGTCCACGGTTTTGACAGCTTCCTGCCGACTTTTTGGCTAATTTATGCTTGTATGCCTTTGTTTTTCCCGATCGTCGACTTTAAACATGGATTAGCTTTTGCGGGGTAACAAGATGAGGGACGATCTATTTGTTTTTAGAACAAGAACACGCGGAGTTTAATCAGTGAACTTACCTTCACCTCGTTTCCTCACCCCTCACGTCCCTGGCTTTCCCCAAAGACCCCTTTCCTTTCATCACTATCACCTCCACCAAACTTCCTCACCTCCCACCTCTCTCACATCTCTCACATCTCT